>OX424575.1:41719835-42130571 GCA_949152435.1 Gastracanthus pulcherrimus
CACAAACAACTTTTCTTACACTTTTTATAAAGAAAAAACACTTATGCACTTTAACACTTATACATACTTATATAATTATTCACTTACATACTTATACACTCATACAGTATTACGCAATAATTATAAAATCTTGAAAAAGTCTGGTGAATATAATAGGTTTTAATTTAAAAATAATGTACAATATTTTTATACAAAAATAGCACAGATATTTTGAGAGGTTAATCTCAAAGTAAACAACATTAAAGAGCGTTCACAACGTTCATACAGAAGTTGCGGATAGAGCATATCGGCGTTCTGGTCAGTGATTGGTCGAAAGACGGTTCCAGAGGAACATTCCGGAGTACCTTAGTGTATTGGCATCGAAACGATACCGAAGCGCCAAAAATTCCATGTAAATTTCACCTGGTGGCGAAATTTCAAAACAGCGAGAGAGTATAGTTTTTTAATCAATTTCGCTATCTATCTGTATACTGTACGTGTTACTCTCTGACACCTTCGAGTTTTATCGAATATATATATATATATATATATATATATATATATATATATATATATATATATATATATATATATATATATATATAAATAGACTCTTTGAATTTTTAATTATTTAAACTTATTTAAATAGCATTTTTTACATAAAATTCACTAAATTAAAAAAAAAGCTACTTTGAAATTTTAGCTATAATTCTGTAACAAAACTTAATATCGTAAAAAGGGTTGCAGGAGCTTATTGTTCAAGAAATTTGCTATCAAAATATGCAATAAAAAAATGATTTTTTTGACTTTTTAACCTAGTCCTGCCCCCAGAGAACTTTTTATGTTTAAAAGAAATCATTCTGAAAATTTGTATGCTATCAAAACACAATAATATCCTTAATTTTACCATTGTAAAACCTCAAAATCTTGATCTTCACGTCACAATAAATCACTATTTTCAATACCATATTCTCGACGGTTATTCCACTCCTTTTGACATGAATTACAAAAAGAGTGGAGCACTTTTTAGTTAAAATTCTTTTTATTTTTTTTTCAGAGATCCAATCGATTTTTTGAAAAAAAAAATTTTAATAGTTTTTAGAAAATTGATCGGTTTTACGAAAACGAATAATAAAAAATGAACTTTGATTAGTAAAAAATTACTGTGTAATAACCAACAAATAAACTTGCAAAAATTTCTTGATAAAAAAATATAACCTCAAATAATTCAAAAAATAAAACTCCTCATGATCTGGACAAAGAACTCAGCCATAAAAAGCTACCGTTCTAAAAATGTTCAGAAGGAATAGTGCTATTTTCGTCAAGTTATCGTAGAAAATCGATTTTTTTTTACAAAATGATTTCTTTTTTCAGCCAGAGAGAAATAAACTAGTCCATGTTACTAATCAACTTAAATTTTTTTAATAAATTTCCATCATATGTTTTCGATATAGAACAGTTGTTAAAAAAGACACGTTTTATTTTGTTACGAGTTTATAATTCTCGTATTTGATAGTAAAAAGGCGGACACGTTTTTATACTCGCGGTTAGATTCGATCCCGGAACTTATCTACTAAGCTACTGCTGCAATAGTTATTTGCTTGTGCTTTAGTCTTGATATTGCCTCGAATTGTATTTCGGCTAACTAGGCATACGTCACTCGTCATACGTGACAGTTTATAACAAACGAAATTTGTTTTATTGAAAATTTTGGGTTGAAAAAGTTAGGTAATTTTATGCTCTTTCAAATGCATTTTTGCTGGATCGATGATATTATTTCTAACGTACACCCGAGTGCCAAACTATTTTTCGGAATGTGACGGTTAATGACCGTCAAAATGTGCTTAGTTTATAGAGTAAGGTGCATAGTTCACGGCTTAAGCAGCTTAGCATGACTTATGCTTCTTTTGGCGGTCAATAACTGGCACATTCGGAAAAATAGTTTAGCCCTCGGGAGTACCATAGAACCCGAAAAACTGTTACCCAAAAATCGAAAAACCGCTAAAAAACCAAAACGAATAAAAAATCTACAAATATTATTTTTGCGCCCCCTTCGTGTAAAAAAAGGAAACAAAATGATTTATGTCTGAAAAGATTTAAAAATTATTTAAAAATTAATTCAACACTTATTTGGTTTACGAATCCTTTTTCTCTGAATATCTGTGTAATAAATATGAACAGTTTCAAGAGTCATTTTATAAATAGAAATCTTTCAACACATACGTGAAACATTACCTACTAAATTTTATCATTTTCACTTTCGGATAGGTACGTAACTAAAAAGACCAAATTACTTCATTATTACCTACGTGACATTACATGTTTTAATAAGAAAGGAAAACAATCATATTGTAACAATCCTCTCAACGAATTTTCCAAATGATGAAAATCAACTATTTGAACTTTTTCTTTTTGACACGTTCTCTTATTGAAAGTAAAAAACTTGAGCTTGTTTGCATCGTTATTGGCTGTTTTCAAGTGTTACTTCTACGAGTTTTGCTTTCCATAGAATATTGTATATTCTTCTCTGAATAAGAGAACGTGACAAAAAGAAAAAGTTCAAAAAGTTGATTTTCATCATTTGGAAAATTCGTTGAGAGGATTGTTAGAATATGATTGTTATCCTTTCTTATTTAAACATGTAATATCACGTAGGTAACAATGAAGTAATTTGGTCTTTTTAGTTACGTACCTATTCCAAAGTGAAAATGATAAAATTTAGTAGGTAATGTTTCATGTATATATATATATATATATATATATATATATGTAAGTAAGTATACTTAAAAATTAAATTAGTATAACAATAATGCATATAATTCGGTTGTTGCATGATTTTTTTTATTTCATATTCAAATAGTTTATGCTAAAAAAATTAGGTCGTATTTTTTAGTTTTTCAATTTAACGAAAATTGAAGTAATTAAAGCCATTTGAAATTTGCGTGACGTCACCATTGTATACTTTCATGACGTCACGTAGAATTTGAGTATATCTATATATATCGAAAATTAGGAAACTTTAAACGTCTGTACCTTTCATTATTTTTATTTTTATGCCAAAAGAAAAAATACGACCTCATTATTTTTCGCTATTCTACTTATTTCATGCGAAAAATCAACTTTCTATTTTTATGCAACATCCTAATTGAATATATACTGTCAGAATAAATATTTTACAATATTATTGTAAGTATATTTTTGTTAATTTTTACCACGTCATGAAAATTCAAAATGAATATAGACACTCACTATTGGTACCGTTTTAAAAACAAACAAAAAATAATTATAAAGTACCTAAACTATGACGACGATACGATTGAAACTCAGTCCAAAAGCTACTCAATGCTGCTTGATTTTTTAATTGGAGTAGCTTGACGAGACGGATCGCATCCTCATGCAACAAAAAATAACAAGTCTGAGGAGTACAAAAAATACTCGCGTCGCGGTCGCATCTTCCCGCGCGTAACCGATACGAGCACACACGCGAGCCGATTCGCAACTCTCGACCAATATGCGCGCTCACCTGTAAATAAAAAACGCAGAACGACAATATGCAATGCTCTTGTGTGCACGTAGATGTGCAACGACAATATAAGCCCGTACACTGACGGGGTCTGAATAAAATATTTTGGTCCTCTCAGTAACTATTTACCATTTAAGGGTGGGAGGTATTGTAAGGAGCCAGCGCTTTTTCTTGAAGAGCACTTCTTGGTAAATACTATTCATTACGCAAAATTATTTCTTTTTCACATTTCTATCCAAATTCACCTCAAAAAAGATTCTCTTTTCTACCAGAAAGCAATATAGTCACTCAATGTGTTCAAAACAAGTAACGTAAGAGGAAGAAACCTGAAAAGGTTAAATAATTATTAATATTATAAAAATCTATATTGAATGTTTCACACAAAATTTGGTGGGAAACCCTTTTTTATCATTCATTTTACAGCTTACAGCATAATATGAGGGATCATTGATCATATGTGACATAATAATGGATCACAATCCATGCGAATGTGAACCGGTAATTATCTCAAAAATGAAATGGAAGTGATTTTTTTATACATTGATATTAGCTAACTTGAATTATTGGATGTCGGTTTCACTCGATATCCGCGTGAACCGTTTTTTATCGTTCATTTTTAAGCTTAAAGCATAAGATCAAGGATAATTGATCATGTGTTACTCAACAATAGACCAAAAGCTATACGGGTATGAAACGGAACTTTCTAAAAGCCAAACCGAAAGTGATTTTTTTACATGTTGAAAAAAACTAACTTGATACATAGGATGTCGTTTTCACTTGATATCCGCGGGAACCGATTTTTATCGTTTATTTTTAAGCTTTTAGATTATGATGGGGGATAGTTGATCATGTGTCACATACTAAATTATATTCATACATTTAACGATTCTAAAATGTGTTAAAAATACTCACACTAAAGAATAATAATAATAACTATTATTATTATCAATATTATAAAAATCCACATTGGACATTTGTTTCACACAAAAGTTAACGGAGGCCTTCTGCTATCGTTCATTTTAAAGCTCACGGCATAAGATCGGGTTATTTCATCATATGCGACATAATAAATTATCACAGACTATGCGAATTTGAACTCGGGCCACATGTATGCCTTTGCACAATACCTTCCTCATCAAGGAGTGCCCACAGATTCTGGAGCTGTTGCTGGACGCTGGTACAAGATTGCACGACTACAACGAGGAGGGAAGGATGCAGTCGTACTACATCTTGAAATATGGAAATAGACAAGCTGTCAAGCTGCTACTGAACTACAAAGTCGATTTAAGGTCGAGGGATACACTACGCTGTCCACATCAGGAGCGTGGGTGTTTTTGAACTGTTTGTGTATCAGGAGTTCGACGATACCAAAAATAGATCGGGTCGTACAGCTCTGCACTTGGCCTCGGAGTATGGTCATCTCGAGTTTGTCAAGCTTCTTCTGGACAGAGATGCTGATGTCAATGAGAAGGAAGAACTGGAATGCACGGCTCTGTTCTTTGCTGCTCAGAAGAAATACCGGATGCAGGAGCGCAAGAGGATCGTGGCGCTGTTGTTCAAGCGTGGAGCGGATTTCAACCAGGCGTCTCGGCGACAGGACATAATTCTAGGAGTCTGCCTGAAACGAACCAACTACGTGGTACTTCAAGTCGTTTTAGAGCATCTCGCGAAGCCCGAGATTCAGGGTGACCTGGTTAGCGAGTGCAACCATGAGACGATAGATAGTGACAAATCTGTGAAGAATCATTACGAGAGTTGCAGGAGACAATTAGCGACGATGAAGGAACTGAGGATTTGCGGAACCGTTTCATACTTTCATATTTTGACCAACAGCATTGACAAGATCGTCAATTACGCTCGGAATCAGGATCTAAAGCTTTTGAGAGGAGTGATTACAACGCTAAGTTCCCGTTTTACGGGCGATTGCTGGAGGAACGGTTCAGACCAGCTGTTGAAAAACAGAAGTTGATGCAAGCTGCGGCAAAGGTTCTGAGTGAAAGTATCAAACTATTCAATGCTAAGCACGTCGTAATTCAAAAAATAATTAAGTATTTGACTATTGAGGATCTTTATCAGTTTGTTTAATGTTAATAATAACATTACCTTTTAAATTGATTTAGTTATATACTGTTTACAAAGATGGTTGATAACTTGTGATATTTAATAATTAAGTATTTAATATTAAGATATTTATAATTTTTAATATTAATAAGTATTATACGCGTATGTGCGATATACCTTGCGTTGGATTGTATATAACAATCGTATAGAATGTTGCACAAATATTTGTATTATACGTATATATGACACAGATATAACTCGTATTCTTTGATAAAAAGAAATACTTTGACTATAAGATTATTTTAAGATTACATTAGGTCTTGTTGAATGTAATATCTTTAAGTGCGTTTTCTCGATACCCGGTTTTTGAATATTCGAAGAATTAATTTATGTTAAAATTTATTTTTAACCGTATAATAAAAAAGCATTTATTTAACCGTATAATACAAAAGAATTTATGTTCTTTTCTCTCAAACCATGTAGTTTCTCAGTGATGAGCATTTTTGTTTATTATGGTACATAAGAATTGGGGTTGACACAAGTAATTTATTGAAAAATTCTTAAAATTCAGAAATATTTCCGGTAAACCATTCAAAATTTCTTATTGTTTAATAAAATAGGTGTAATAATAGTTTTATAATAAATTCAAAAGTCAAATAATTTAAATATTTTTTTAATAATAGCGCAAGGAGCACTTTTAAGGACAAAAATGAAGTGCTAAGAAAAATGTCTTTAAAGATTGCAAATTGCATATAAGCCAATGTAATTAAATACTATAAAAGTATTAAAGAAACTTATAGGATGATTTAAAATGCAATTTGAATCTTTCTAACGTATAGAGTAAGGTTCAAGGAACACTTTTTTTAAGAAAAGTAAATTAATATTTTGACCCCTTCAAGTGTACTGTAGCCTTACAGTGCTTCTTTTCAAGCCCTATCGTCAAATTTTTTTAAACTTTGATTACGGCATACATTGTTGAGGAAAAATTATTTGAAAGTTGATAAAACTATTATTTAAACTTTGCGAGGAAAAATTACTTGAAAGTTGCCTTGTGTTGCACTACTTATATGGAATAGCTGAGAATCGCTCAATTCCGAGAACTAATATTACCATAACTATTCACAATCGCTGCAGGCTACAGTACTTATATACTGTCACTACTATTTAATTATTATCATCATCGTCCTCGTCGTCGTCGTCGTCGTCGTTATTATTATTAAGGCCAAGTAGTAATGGTAAGCAGCAATGGTGCATACAGGGCAACAGTAATCACATAGTATTTATGTCAACTGTAGACGTGCTTGCATCATTACCATAGCTATCATAACTACTTGTTGGGACTAGCTATCCGTAGCTGTATAGTCCATAGCCTTGTTCACACAGTGACGCCATCTTTCTCTATTGTTTGCGAGTTGCATCCAATCCTCTACATAACATCCTATTTCTCATAGGTCTATTTTAATATTGTCCTCCCACACTCATCTCGGTCTATCTGGGGTTCTTGCTCCTGTCGGCTTCCTTACGAGCACTCTAAGTACTGCTCTTTCGTTACCCATCCGAGCTATACGCCCAGCCCAACCTAGTCTTTGAGATTTAATCACTCTGGTTATGTTTAATATACCAAAAAAATTTTTTTTTTCAATTTTTGTGACGTCATGTCACGTGACCGAAAAAATATTGAATTGAATTTTGGAATGGTCACGTCATAAACGTAACGGATCACAATGACGGTCATATTCTCGGTAATATGACTATTTTCAAACTGCCGAGCATTTCTCATCACTGCTCGGAGTACCGTCGCAGCCCTCAACTCCAGCCTGAAAGAATACGCACCACGTACTATTGACAATTGAACAAGGAGACAAACTATCACCATCGGCTTTCGCAAAGTCATCGAAGCCGCATGGGCAATAAAGAAGTACCAATACTATCAACATTGTCCGATTAATTACCTCGTCGACGGCCACTCAGACACCATATAGTGACCGTAGTAGCCAGCAGGAGGACTAAAAACATCAGCACCAGAACCTCAGCCACCACCGTATAGTAGGTAGCCTGCACAGCGCAATGAACGACGACAGGGGCAAGTATCATCAACATCGGCCCAAGCATCACCATGTATATGGCCGACTGTATAGCAAAACGACCGTCGAGTGGAACGATCATCACCGCCATTGCCTCCAGTGCAACCCTAGCGCAATTAACGTCAGCACAAGCAACAGGAGGACTTTGATGTGCCAACTGCGACCTTTCATTTCGTACCGCGTGATCGAGAAAATATACTTCACCAGAATCAGAAAGCAATGATCGGATGAATAGAAGAAACAGATTGCGAGGAAGGACGCGAGAACCACGATCAGTGGCGTCAAGTTCATCAATCAACATCTGCATAAATCGTTTCGCACCCACAAGTTTCTTGACACGATTAGGGGCATACATCAGCAACAGGCTTACAACACCTAGAAGTAAAATCATCCTCGTCTTTGGACCCAAAGAACAAACGTTACTCTCTACTATAATCAACCAAAAGAAGACCCTCAACAGGAGCGACACCGCCATGGCTCCTGCCAACAGCAACACCGATTGTTGTCATAGGCTCAGCTTAGTGGAGTGACATATCGGTAAAGCAGCATTCCCGCGACAGTAGACTAACTCATACTGATATTCAGGGAGGCTAACAGTTGGTTTTGGTACACCTTATCAGGATAGCATGTGCTCTAAAGGAATTCGCGACAAGCCGACTATCTTCTTTATCGACCCCTCAATCATGATCAATAAGACCTATCGAATACCGAAAAGATAACAACGGTGCCACAAATACACACTGATTCAGCAGCTGTATATGTAGGACATGAACAGAATATTCGAGGAAATACAAGACGGGAAAAAGCAGTACATGAATCCAAGTCTGTCAGCTATGTCAGACTACTCGTACCCAAAATTTTGGCGTGCAAATGAAAAAAGTGGGTATTTGCACTTGAGGTGAATCCCAGACACTTGATAACATTCATTTTTATTTGGATTTATTTGCGTAAGATTTTTACTGAAAAATATCTATTCTTTTCCTAAAAATACAAACTATATCTAGTCATTTTTATGAAAGGAAAATAATTTTTCATATCATTTTTATGCGAAATTATTTATCTGGTTCGAATCTTTCTGCGAAATTCAGATACCTATTTTCTTCATTTACACGAAAGTATTGATAGATTTAGAAAAAATATTGGGTCACACATCAATTATACTTTTATATTTACGTGACAGCTATACCGGTATTGCGCCAGCAACCGTACATATTGCTGTCATAACTATATTATGGCTGCCGTTGGTAATCTTTCAGTAAGATGTAAACCATTGTTGATGTAGACCCCAAGTGCATTGTCGTGATAATAAGGTACAAACACTTCGCAAAAAATCCAGATTCTTCCATTGCCAACTGTTATTGTTTCAAAAGTATAAAGAACTTTCCGAATTCCGTCAAAGATTCCGCGGCCAGTAAACAAATGACGTAACAGTGCAAAAAAGAAACAAGAATAATAATAACTACAAAAACACAACGCAGTGAGAAATAGCTCTGGCGTACCGGGGCAGAGAGGAGAAAATTAAAATGAAAGATGATCGAATCCACGGGTTAGGAGCCGCGCGGCTCGTTAAAGCGTATAACGATCACCCTTTGAAAACTGCAAAGTCAAAGCATCCCGAGAGTCAGAGAGCGTATTCGAGGTGGTAACTAACGTCCACATCGCTGCGGTCATATGCTGTAGAGTAACGATGTTCAGCCGCCGCAGATACCCGCAAATTCTATCCATGAAGCGGCGCGCACAAAACTGGGAAACATGCCAAAACAATCGAAATGTACACCATGGCATAACACACCTTTCATTGTTCGAGGCTTTCTCCGCCAGCATATATATATATATATATATATATATATATATATATATATATATATATATATATATATATATATATTATTTGTCCACGGGTTGACGTGATATATATATATATATCACGTCAACCCGTGGACAAATAATATATATATATATATATAAGACATTCCACGTCAACCCGTGGACAAATAATTTTTTTGGCTGCAACTTTTTATATGGGTTAAGTATAATTAAAAAAGTATACACATACATTTTTAAACCCCAAGACGTAATATATCTATAGTTATAAGCCTATTAAAAATCAACTATTTATTATTTTTTACAAAAAAAAAACAAATCTTTAATGATTTTTAACGCAGATAGGGTGCGTTTTTGAGAAAAATTTGTAACATTTTTTGTAGCAAATTACCTGTAGAATACATATCAATGTTTTCAGACCTTAATTTCAAGATTTCTGATTGGTTGATAAAATATGCACCTATTAGGATAATTTTGAGGCAATTTTAATTTTTTTTCATTTTGGTCTTAAATTTTCCTTGCGATAAGACCTTCAAAATGAGCCCTGGCAGAAGATGGGTCTAGATTTGAAACAAAAGTTATGTTAGTTCAAACAAATTAATGTCTATCCGAGTTAATTAAATGGGACTAAGCACGTGACTTTTAATAGGCCCATAACTATAGATATATTGGGTCTTGCGGTCTAAAAATTTATGTCTACTTTTTTAACCATACTTAACCCATATAGAAAGTTTCAGCAAAAAAAAATTTTTTTGACGACGGGTGGACGTGGAATGTCCCATATATATATATATATATATATATATATATATATATATATATATATATATACATGTGTGTGTGTATATATATATGTGTGTGTGTGTGTGTGTATATATATATATATACACACATACTCCCAGAGCGTGTATGGAGTACAGTGTGTGGTGTGGTATAGAGCTACTCGGCGCGAAAGAGGCAGCAGCGCAATAGCCATCTCTCTTTTTCCTCGATTGCGTTATTGCCTCTCGGTGCTACACTCGCCACCGCGTGTGCTTCGAGAGTAAAAATAAAAGTTAGCACTCCTCTCGTTTTGAGTGCTGCTGCAGTAGCTTCTCGCGCGTTAAAACGTGCTGCGCTCAGCGGCGAGACTGCATGTAGAGACTTTCTCCTTTCTTTTATTAATATCACACGAGCAGGGATGATATCGCGGACGGATTGATACGTGCTCTATATGCTGCAGTATTTTCCACAGTCTTTTCGGTGCCGAGTGTTCCTTTTCACTTTTGTTACTTTGACGTGTGAAATATTTCTTTTTCTAAAAAGTTTATTTTTAATTTATAGAAATAAGTTTTGATTTATTAAAATAGAATTTGATGTAAAGAGGGATCTGGTAATATTTCTGAAAATCTAGCGGATTTTATGCGTTGATAGTTGGAGAGAATGTAAATTCACTTTGTTATGCTTTGCTATTAACGAAAAAGAAAAGTTTTGTATTAGTGTATTTTATTAGAAGTTGGAAGCTAATATTTTCTTATTAAGTAGGAAGTAAAATTCTATAATGCTCTAGATAAAATTTTCAATCGGACCTCCCATAAACTATCAGAAGAACAATTTCCACGGATTTAAAGGTTAATATCCCTAGAAATACAAACTTTATAAGTCTTTTATTTTAACCTATACAGTAGTTTAGATAAAAGTTGTAAAAAACTTAAAACTTGAAAATGTTTTAAAAAAGTATTAAGGTTCAAATGAACCTAGGGGTCAGTCACAAATTAATACAGGTTGTTTTTGATAATTCTTTACCCTTCCCTTAAACCACGTAAGACATTCTCCTAAGTTTTCTATGTATTTAGTACTCACCGTTAGGCTAATTAATACAGACCCACTCATCCTCAAAATATTACAAAGTTTAAGAACGACTTAGTCGTTCCTACCCTTCGACCCTTAGTCTGCACGTAGAATTATGCAAATTCTAAAAGTTACTTAGCCAGTATACACACACATGTTTGTATCCATATCAAAATAAAGTGCTATAATCACATAAAAAGATATCGAACTATGTAAAAAAACCTTTTTTTTCTGTCGATTCAGTACATATTTTACTGAAAGTTTTCCATATTATATTATTTGCATAAAAGTTATTAATTCCAAATGTTTTTATTTCTTCAATTATCCTGTTTGATAAAAAATTTAAATTACCCATTGTGCATCAGTCTCCTCTGCATATTTTGTATGCAATTATTACATAAATTTTAAACAGCTTATATTTCTATTTACAGTCAAACCTGGCGCACTGTGACTTTGCGCACTGTCATGATACATCAGTAGCGCTGTGTTCTGACAGGCCGGCGAAGCAGAGCGGCCTTAGCGCTTCAACCTGATTGGCTGTCGAGCGAACGTCACACACTAACACTGCGTAGGGGCACTCTGCGCGGCGGCGGTCCTGACTTCTATCAGTGCGCCAGATTTGACTGTATTTCCAATTTTCATAAATACTTTCATAAAAACCTTTTAAACAATTTGTATACAATCTGTGCCAATTTAATAAAGATGAAAATAATATATATTTTAACAAATTAAAAAATAAAAAAAATGTTCATTAAATGTCTTCAAACTGCAATAAAATAGGTCACTAGCAACACCTTCTTTAAGGGGGCAGGCCTGAGTTAAACCTTAGTCCAACAAACTTCTTATTTTTAAAAGCAATCATTCTGAAAATTTTTATGCTATAAATTCGAGTTTTATCGAATATATATATATATATATATATATATATATATATATATATATATATATATATATATATATATATATATAAATATACTCTTTGAATTTTTAATTATTTAAACTTATTTAAATAGCATTTTTTACATAAAATTCAATAAATTAAAAAAAAGCTACTTTAAAATTTTAACTATAATTCTGTAACAAAACTTAATATTGTAAAAAGGGTTGCAGGAGCTTATTGTACAAGAAATTTGCTATCAAAATATGCAATAAAAAAATGAATTTTTTTACTTTTAACCTAGACCTGCCCCCAGAGAATTTCTTATTTTTAAAATCAATCATTCTGAAGACATTTGTGCTATAAATACTTAGTAATATCTTAAATTTTACAATTATCTAACTTCAAAATCTTGATCTTACACGTCACAATAAATCACTATTTTCGATACCATATTTATTAAAGTTGCTGTGTTCCTCACACGATTGCAGGAGACATGCTGAACGAAAATAGTTTTTTCGCGGTTATTCGACTTCTATTGGCACATATTACAAAAAGGGCGAAGCACTTTTTCGTTAAAATATTTTATACTATTTTTTTCGGCCCAACTGATTTAAAAAATAATAAATAAAAATTTTTAGAGAAGTGGTAAATCATCGAAAAAGAATAAAAACAATTTTAACGAAAATGTGCTTTGCTCTATTTGTACTATATGTCAAAAGGAGTTGAATAACCGTCGAAAAAAGAATGTCGTTCATCATGTCACCTGTAATCGTGTAAGGAACATAGTAACTTTAATAAATATGGTATTAAAAATAGTGATTTATTGTGACGTGTAGGATCAAGATTTTGAGGCTTTACAACGATAAAATATAAGTTATTACTAAGTATATATAGCACAAATATCTTCAGAATGAATCCTTTTAAACATAAAAAATTTCCTGGACTAGTAAAAAAAATTTCTTATTTAAGGAAATCGGGCACTCGAGATTCTACTTTCATCAGATTTAAAAACAACTACTCAAATTTTACTTTTTGCCATATTGATTGTAAAAAATATAAGAAAAATCAAATCAACCTAAAAATTCCATAAGTTACCATTATAAATGTATAGCATTTTGAGATACAGCAGGTCGCAAAATGTTTATAAAGCTAAAAGCTTAAAAAGATGAAATAAAAATGTTTTCGATTTCATGGTAAAAAATTAATTGAGTTGTAATCCAAGACTTTTAGTGAAAATAGATATATTTTATTTTAAAACAATAATGCGTTATCAAAAATGCATATTAATTTCACCGATCGTGCCTGGCTAAACATATATGCTTACTACTTGCACTGTATTATATACTTACAATACATATGGAGAGGTCCAGATCGTCGAGCCAGGCGAAGAAGGTACTACGTCGGGCTGGGGTTCGAAAAGGTACTACATCGATCTCGGCTTCAAAAGGGTACTACGTCGGTATAAATTGAAAAAGGTTCTACCTCGGGAACTCAATTTTCTGTTTGGATTTTGAGTTGGTAGCATTGGCGAGTTAATACTAAATTGTAACTTTATTATTCAACAAATAAAGCTTTTGATGTCGTTAATGTTTAGACTTTTTATATTTTAATTATCTTAACATTTAACTGAAAATTAAGTTCTAAAAGGTTATTTTCGGATTGGCAATGGAAGCGAATGAATAAAAGCGAAAAAAATGTTTTGTTATTTTATACGTTAAACTTGTCAAGATTATATACGTTTTCATAAAATTGGAATAATTTTATTTTAATTGATATATTTTATAGTAGCTTTAAAATTATTTTTGTAAAATAATAACAAAATATTAGTTTAAATTATTTTTTGTCTTTTAATACTTCAAATTTTTTTACTAACAATACCTAAACTATTGTAACTAATGAAGTAATTATAGCATTAATTTATTAATTGCGAATTTTCATTATAAGATTCCTTAGTTAAATCGATTAATCAGGACCTCTCTTTGAGAAAGCATTCTGCTAAGGCAGTTAGCTGCGGTTTTTCTTAGAATTCAACGATACATCTGTAACACAAAACAGTATGACCTTATAGAAAAAAACAAAGAAAATAATGTAAACAAAACTAAGACATTATGGGAACCGTATATTTTCTCCCAGCATATGTTGATAAACTGAAATTAACGACAAAGAACGATTTAATGAATTTGTCCAAAAAAAGATCATTCTGGAATAGTTTTAGTCTTTCTACGATGACTTGATGCAATAAGATACATTTTCCAGTATTATAAGTATAATTTAAGAAGAAATGTATATATTTTAGGTGATTTAAGGTAACATTATACACTTTTTTTATATTGTCTTTCCTACCTGTAATCCTTTCGGATTTTTACAGGATACCCGCGCCACCTCTGTGTGGAGGTATTTGATCCTAGCCAGCCCATCCCAATTCCCCACACCGTTCCCGCATGCGCTCAAGTTACCGTCAATGGTAGGTTTCTACCTAGGCCGGCATGTGACAGAGGAAAGAAAACCTACAGGAAGAACCTCTGCCAGGACGCGGTGCGGTAAGGAAATCAACTTGCTAGTCAAGTATCATTCCCCACCTTGACACCAAGCTATTAAACACTTAACAAATTTATATATATATATATATATATATATATATATATATATATATATATATATATATATATATATATATATATATATATATATATAGATAAATCAAAAAGATTTTACAAAACTGCTAAAAAATGGTTAATAAAAACCAGTTCTTTAATTACAATAATAAGCTTCCTTAAATCATATTATATATATATATATATATAAAAATGAAAAAATATTCCAAATTTCTCATCGAAATACGTTTAAGAATGTATCCTCCAAGTTTCAGATGAATTCATCATCATCTGTGATGCCAGGAGTAATTTGAACATTGAAGATATGAATTACAAGATAACAACACTTTTATTATAAAAAGTAAAAATTTCATTTTTATCCTAAGATAAAATAGTGCATTATGCAACAAGGGGCGAAAGTTGCACGGATGTAATCACCCGAAGGAAAAATCTACTTTCGTCCCGTGTCGCATATAGTATTTTATTCCACTCTTGACAGTGGTCACTTATTGACTCTGAAAAGTAGGGCCGACGCATTTTTTTTATCTAGAAGAATGCGTATGCGCGCGCTCAAATAGAAAATATGTATATAAAGATTTTGTTTATTTTGTAATTACAATATTTTTATTTTTTGTAAAAGTTCACTAGATGTATATCAATTTATTATAAAACGAATAGTACTGAAAAACAAAATTGTAAAAGAAAAAAATTTCAATTTTACTTTTCCCCGCAAATTTTACTTTCACCTCGCTAATTTTATTTTTGCCCCGAAAATTTTACTTTCCTCCCGCAAATTTTACTTTTGCCCCATACATGGGTTTTCGGGAAATATATGTTTCTTTCACCTCCGATTTTCAGGGGCAAATAGTGGCCATATCCGTCGAGTGGGGAATAAAATAATATATTTTTCAATAAACAACTCTTTTTTAAGAACATTTAATATTATTTAAAGAAGAGTTTTCATTGTTTAAATATTATTATAATACAATACTAAAAATATTGGAACATGTGCATTATTAATATTTATTTTTTATACAAAAACGTTAATTCATATCATTCTCATTTGACTTACTCATAAAATATAATGTTACGAAATATGTTTATAATTTGAACTTAACCTTCTAGACTTTAATGCTCAGTTAAATGTTAAGATATTTAAAATATCAAAATTCTAAACATTAACGAAATCAATTTAGTATTAACTCGCCAATGCTACCAACTCAAAATCCAAACAGAAAATTGAGTTCCCGAGGTAGAACCTTTTTCAATCTATACCGACGTAGTACCCTTTTTAGCCAAGAGTGATGTAGTACCTTTTCGAATCTGAGCCCGACGTAGTACCTTTTCGAACCCCAACCTGTAGTACCTTCTTCGTCTGGCTCGACGACATGTATATTTTAAAGGAATAAATTTATATAACAAATAAGTAGTAAATGTAAAGATCGAACACTACTTTAGCTGATCCACATATCGTTATATTTATAATACGCCATGTTGCATTTGTACTATGAATGCCCTGGTAGAAATTTATCCCGTCCGCTTTATAGATCTATGTAGAATAATCTCGCGCTATGTAGATCTATGTAGGCAAACTAGATAGTTACTATAAAGGCGTGTAACGGTCGTCCCTTCTAGTTTCCCATATTATTTGCCCCGATAAAACTAGATAAGCAAAATTATGACAATAACAGCCACTTCAAGGTTATGTTTTAAGAAACATAAGCATAATCTATTATGATTATTATGTATTATTTTGATTTAAAGGTATTTACATGCTATTGTTTACCTATTACCAATGTAAGTAAATGTAAATAACCTCTAAAGTGTAAGGTTATCAAATTTTAGATGCATCGAGTTTTTGTATTTAAGAACTCAATAATAATATTATGTTACACACATATATTAAACAATCAAAATAAGAAAATAATCTGATTATCCAAATAACTATATGAAGTATTCGTGCATATATTTATTTTGTTAATGTAACATTAATTTCCTTACATTTGATTATGTTCCATCCTAAATACAGGCTTGGTTTCAAAACCTGTATGGTTTATGTAAGGAAAACTATTTTCACACACATTTATTATCAACCGATTAATTTTCTATTTAAAAAAAAAATAATGTATTTAAGTTATTATATATATGTTCTATTTTTGTATTTCCTACTGTGATTAATTTATAATCAAACACTTTAATTTGACATCTATGGCCAGTTAAAACATAGTAATTTGTTACTTATAAAGAAAATTATCGTCTACATGTGTTCGACTATTGTGGTGTCTTTGAAAATGTTGTCACGGATGAGCAATTTATGTATTATAAGAACTCACATATGGATACAAAATTATTTGCAATTCTGAAATTAAAATTCTAGTTTCTAAATAAAGCATGTCATAAAGTACATAATTGTACATATGATATTATTATTATTTATATATTACTTTTCAAGAAACAAATACATCAATCAATAACATTATTTTGTGATCACTGTTTTTCATATGCAAGGAACATTATTTCTAAATTTTCATTCTTACGTTAGATATGCTTTCTGACTACCTTTATATGTAAATAGTATGAATAGAAATATAGATCTTATTATTATAATTGCAAACTTGCATGTTAAACTTTTTTAACATTAATTTTTACAATAAAAGTTCTGTTCAATAAATAATATATAATCTCACAGATTTTATACGTACATATTATTATTGAGAAAACTATGTAGATCTGTGTGGATTTATCGAGTTTTGTACAATCTAGTACTATCTAGTTTGCCTATAAAGGCCTATATAGCGAATGTGGGCGCCACGATAAGATTTCTACCAGGGTGGGTAGCAATTATTTATATGTATTATGAACTTCATTTTACGAATAGCTTTATACATTTGCATTTACTCGCACTTACGCTTATAACTTTTTGTAGTTGAATTAATAGTTTTGCATTTATTTCATATGCGCTAATATATACTATATAAGACTAATTTGTTAAGTCATACAAATTTAACTATTGTAAAATTCAAGAGAATCATTGCAGGTTGGGAAGTAAAAATCGACAATTTTCACTCATCCGCCGTTTTTATGCTTGTTTTGGACAAGTTACGGCGGAATCACTCATACACAAGCCAAAAAGTAATAACATTCAATTATCGTGAGAAACGTTCTATCTGTACAAAAACGAAACTTTTTTAATACCCTGCTATCAAAATCACGTCAACGTTCGCCGCGATACTGGGCAAAATTCAATACTTTTTCATTTAACCAATTATCTCTCCCCCTTTTCTTTCTCTCTCATTTCCTCCTACTTTTCTCAGCACTAACTGTGGCAGACGGGCACTTAGCCTGATGCAAAAGTTCCGGCAGAGCTCAATCCACGCGCTCGACGCGCACGCATTCCGCGCGTAATACCATTCCACCTGCGCTCTCTTCCCGCATCACCGGTATAATCCGGCGCACAGCATATCCGCACAAGCGCAACACGCGCCGCGCCACGGAACTTTCGGTACTGTGTCAAACTGCATGGCCGCCGATAAATCAATTGCCGTCTCTCCTTTTTCACGCGAGCTGGCTTCGGTCTTCGCCTCGAGGATGCGCGTCACGTATACGCGCGCAAAGTTTAGCGAGTAGGGCGAGCGAGCGAGCATTGTGTAGCCAGCCCCCTCCCGTCGCGTTGTAATCTCTTACTTTCGCCCTCAAAGGACAAAAATCGAATGAGAGGCGCGAGCACGAACACATGTGCAAGCTCCGCGGGCTATTACAGCGGCGTCGCTTGATGCCGGGCGCACCGCGAGCTTCTCTGTAGAGACGCGCGAGCTGCATTGACGACGTGTATAAGCCTCGAGAGAGAACGAGACGCGTTGGGCTTGAGAGGGCTGCGTAAAGTTTCACGCACAGGAGAGAGTGTGAATCACAAACGAGGAAAGTGCAGGCGAGATGCTTTGCGAGTTGATCAGTTTCGGGAGAGGCCTGTAGTAAAGCTGCAGCGGCGAATGCAAGCAGGTTATCTGTAGTTGCATTATAATCCACTAAAAATACGAAAAAATCGGGCTTAACCCATAACAAATTGCAACAAAGCTAATTCTTGTTTTAAAAATCGTAGAAAAATCATCTGAATAACTCAAAATCCAGTAAAATCAGAACAAATACTTCGTGTATTTTTTCTTTTTCTTTTCAGGGCAGTTTATGCATGGTTTTTATATCACGGATAAGGGTGATGATGATTGGTGATCTGAGCGGCCTACGTATCAAGAAAATACGCAGAAGACTATATTGACAAGCAAATAAATGTTATTTTTATCAAAGTAGCTGTAAACAAATATAAATTTTTTTCAAATCATTACGTGTTTAATAAATTAGAGAAAATGAAAACAACCCATGAGAAACCTATGCATAGAAGTCATAAATGCAATTAGATGATTCAGAAAAACTATATTTTTATGAATAAATAATAGGATAATTTATGAAATATGCATCAGAACTTCAATATAAGTTGTTGTCGAAGTTAGCTGTTCTTCTATAGACTGCGAGACGACGGGTCCGTCAAGGATGTTCATAGTTATTTTTCAAAATGAAATATATCGTTAATGCACTAATTTGTCATTAACTAAGACTTATTTTTGATTATCATATATTTACATATAATTATTTTAAACGTTAGAGATAATAATATTATTATTATGCGTATATTTTTATATTATGTACATTTATACTACACGGAGAGAATTTTCTAATAAAAATTATGACGAAATTCGCAGTAAAAATTACCGTGAATGACTATAAAGCTGGGACACTAACTTTCCGGCAGTTTTTATTGATATTTACGATAAATTTTACCGTACTGAATGGTAAAATTTGCCTGCCTCAGAGTAAAAGTTCCCTGTACGAATCTTAGAGAAAGCCAAAATTTGTGGTAAAATTAGTACGAAATATTTTTTAAAAATCTGGATTTTCTTCCAATTATTCTAGCAGTATCATTAATATTTAAATAAATACATTTATACACATTTATATTTGAGTTAACCTAAAATGTGTACACGCTCAGTTGTTTCCTTTATCAGCTGTCTTCTTTTTCTCAAATCAGGTAAATTTTACCATTCAGTGCGGTAAAATTTATAGTCTGTGCGGTAGAATTTGTAGTCAATGAGATAATTTTTATAGTAAAATATCAGGAAAAAGTTCCAGAAAGTAGTAGTGTCCCAGCTTTATAGTTAATTACGGTAATTTTTACCCT
Source organism: Gastracanthus pulcherrimus (assembly GCA_949152435.1). Classification (NCBI taxonomy): domain Eukaryota; kingdom Metazoa; phylum Arthropoda; class Insecta; order Hymenoptera; family Pteromalidae; genus Gastracanthus; species Gastracanthus pulcherrimus. The sequence continues at coordinate 41,739,841 of OX424575.1, forward strand.
GAATTTCGTTATAATTTTTATTAGAAAATTCTCTCTGTGTATGAATGTTTAAGGAAACTGATTTAACGTAACTCGCAATTTAAGGCAACTCTATCGCGTTTTGCTTCTAACGTTTCTCTTGGAGCCTTTGCTTTTCGTTTTCTGATCGTGCCTTTTTTTTGTATATTCTAAGGTTGAAAATGCGTGTATAAATATTTAAAATGTGAAAATATAAATTGAATAAGAATTAATAATCAACCTATGACATCTGGAGATTCATCTTGGTTACTGGTACTTCCATTCACCGCAGCATCGCTTATATCTGCAGGTAATGGTTCATTTTCTTTACGAACAGAATCATTGAGAGACGGAACATTGCCGATCATATTTTCAGGTACTAATAATGAAGAAATATACACTGATAATCTTAAATTAACCTCGATATACACGAAATCTCTTTGTAAAATACAGCTATTTAATATTAAATTAAAAAAATTATTTAAAATAACAGTTTAAATTAAACATAAATAAATTACCAATCACATCTTGCGAATTAGCTGCAGTTTCACTATTTTTTCGTTTAACTTTTATAAATCCGTTTTCATCGACATAACAATTTATTAAATCGATTGGTTCTAACGTTATACGTTCGTTCATGATAAATAAAATTGATTATCACTAAATTGATGTCTTTCGATAATTATAATTATTGCATGAATTAAAATCAAATCGTCGTTGTTTACTTTTCATAAACAAGAAAGGCGTAAAATCAGTTGTTCATAACCAAAAAAGACGTAATCGTCGTACCGTAAACAAAAAAGTCGCGACTTCATGAAGTTTGCGTCTTTCTTGCTTATCATCGTATCTTTACGGCGATTTTGTTTATGAAAATACCAAATATCACCAAAACCGTAACATTAAATATTGTGATTTTGCTCAAAATATTACATTTTTACCTCATTTTCTACTTTATTATTATAAATATGGTACATATGTGTCAGAATAACCAAAAATCTCATTTTTTTAATTTTTTGAAGTTACAGTCTAGTTACAAGAAGTGAACCACTTCTTGTAACTAGAAAAACTGCATAATACAAATACCAGAAGAAGTTTCTTTGCATTTTACAATCATGAGACCTGTTTTGAGTATAGTAAAAGTGAGAAAGAAGAAAAAGTACGTAAAGCACAAACGAATTGAAGAGTTAAAAAAACTGAAAAAAAGGAGTGAACAGAGAAAGAAATATACTGATAAAAAAGTGTTTTCGTCGTCTAAGAGGTTAATTTAGTCAATTTAAACGTTTAAATTGTTAATTTCAATAATACGAATTTATAATTTAAATTTAATCAATGCATAAAAAGTTGAATTTGAATTAAAATAATATTACATTTCCAGTCTTCTTATTCTATAAACGAAGTACAATAAAATCCCTCAAATAAAGCATACTAGTTTTGTTGTCCTTTAGGGAATGTAATTCTTTGACCTCATTTGAATCCTCATCCTCCTCAAAGGATCTATTTTTTTACTCTAAAAATAAAGCTCTCTTTGTAAAAGTGAAGATTCACTCCAAAATATGTGGCTGTGTTTTTACGATCGCTTGGAGTGAGAATTTACTCTAAAAGAATGAAAATCAATCCATAAAATTTAGATAAAATATCGACGGTTCAGTGGAAGATGAGGCTAACTCGACGGTCGCTGGAAGAAGGGGCTAACTCAGATTCCGCTTGAATAAGAGACTAACTCGATGTTCGCTTGAAGAAGGGGCTAACTCAGAAATCGCGTAAAAAAAGGCTGCTTTAACTAATTATTTCTCGTATTTAATTTTGTAAAGAAAAAAAAGAAAAAATAGCAAAATATATGGTTAGCGAAAGAAAATTAATCACTAATTATTTCTCGTATTTAAATTTGTAAAGAAAAAAAAATAAAAAATAGCAAAATGCGTGGTTAGCGAAAAAAAATTAATTTTCCTATATCAAGAAATACATCAGCTATACGGGAAGTCAAACGTAACCAGAGTGATTAAATCTCGAAGACTAGAGTGGGCTGGGCATATAGCTAGGATGGGTAACGAAAGAGCAGCACTTAGAGTGCTCGTAGGGAAGCCGACAGGAGCAAGAACCCCAGGTAGACCGAGACGAAGGTGGGAGGACAATATTAAAATGACCCTATGAGAAATAGAATGTTATGAGGAGGATTGGAACAATAAAGAAAGATGATGTGAATGGGTGAATAAGGCAATGTACTACACAGCGTCGGATAGCTAGTCCCAACAAGTAGTTATGATAGCTATGGTGATGATACAAGCACATCTACAGCCGACATAAAGACTATGTGATAGCTGTTGCCCTGCAGGCACCGTTGCTACTTAACATTACTTGGCCTTTCTAATAATAATAATAATTTTTTATTAATATACTCTTCACAAAATTAAACGCAAGAAATAATCAGTTAAAGTATCCATTCTTGACGCGATTTCTGAGTTAGCCTCTTCTTCAAGCGAACACCGAATTAACCTCTTCTTCCACTCAACCGTCGATATCCTGATAGAATTTATAAAAAAATTGTGAAACATTTTATTTTTATTTATTTACTCGTTGTAAATAAATAAATGGTTAAATTTTACTCTTTTAAATGTATATAAAAAATATTTATACTGAAATACAAAATTTCGATTCTCATATGCAATCTCTTTTTTTATCTATGAATCAATCCCGGAATTGATACACCCAGTGTTGAGACACGTTCTATCAAAAATGTTTTTACATCCATTTTCAACTTTTCGTTGAAATCTGATAAAGTTGGCAACCTCGGCTAAAATTCAATATTTGTAAGTGCATTAATCTTTCAAAGTAGCATACCACCTTATAAATCCTACAGAAGGGTATTTTAAGGGTATATTTATTTTTATAATCAATAGGAGATACTTTAAGTGTAAATAAAAACTTCACATATACTTTGTCATATCAAATTTTCCGAGGTACAGATTTATGGTTAAATAATTTATAACTTTTCAGAGACCCTCAAATATAGGTAGCAACTATCATTATGCATTAATGGGTTTGTTTAGACTCATGACTCAAGAGAGCTCATTTTACGGTACGTTTATCTTCGTATTTGCATTGGTTTTGGCCTTTTATAATGTTACTGTTAGCTATATATAAAATTATTTTATTACATTAAAAATGTGTGTACATTAAAGGTAGAGCCTGGGCTTACCGACACTTTCCTATAAGTTCGATCACACCGATTTTAATTAATCTCTCGAAAATTGTCTATTTATGTTATCGTTTCTAATCACTTTTTCTACGATAGTCGCTTTATTTATTATTTTTATTTAAAACTTAGAAAAGTGAGATTTACTGACATAATTCAATCCCACCAAAGAGGAGTTTGTAGAGCCATTAAAATCATTTAAAGCGCACAAAGACTATGAATACAAATAAAAAAAGTTTTTGCCAGCGGAGTTCGTGACCTTTGCAGTAGTGAATATAAAAGCTCTGCCAGCTGCATTTGCAGAATACATTCTCAATGAACTTTGAATTATTTTTTAACATAAAAAATATAATTGGATTTTTTAAATTAAAGTTTTCATTTTGTGTTTTTATCGTTTTACTACAAGATCGATTTTCAAATGTACGTGAAAAGAATCTTTGTACCCGCAGACGTAAAGTACTTAAAGTGCAAGACAAGACTCATGGCTTCATTCATATCAAATTCCCTTTTAAAATATCGATCACTGATTCGAAATAACGTCAATCCATCTTTACTGGTATCTGTATCTTTCAAAAAACACAAGAACTGATCATTCATTTCCGTTAAGTATAAACGTACGTTTGTCCCAGCTTGTATTTATAAAAAAATCGCCAGTGTATAAGAGTAGCAGCGGCGCGTCAAGAGATATTTCCTGCGGAATGTATACGGCGAAGACGAATACTCCGCTAGAATGCTGATCCTGGCGAATTCTGGATCGTAGCCAAGCCGGTTATCTACGAGCGGCGAAAGCAAAGAGAAAGAGCAAGGTTGGGGGAGGAGGTCGCAGGGAGTGCCAACCTTCCGAAGTCGAAGGGAAAATGGCTGTTACTATGGTCCGTATAGGGTTAAGCCACCCCCCTGGTGGAGATAATATCGACCGTGAGACTTCTTCTTCCTCTCTGGTTTTCTATCTCCGTCCCTGTCGTTCCATTCGCTTTCTTTTCCTACGTTTTTTCCCTCCCTTACACCAATCTTCTCTTCTTCATCATCTGCTTCGACTCTCATTTTCGACCGTCTGCTTCTCGTTTGGCTTCTTTTTGTATGGAGGTTACTTTTTTTTGAGAAAATTATTTTTGAAAATCGATGTGAACTAACGAGGAGATAAAATTGATATGCGATATTTATTATAATAGTTATGCAGTTTTAACTTAAGTATTAAACCATAAGCTTAAAAATAAAAGATTATATGATAGTTTCATAGTAAAATATGTGGATAAACGATTATGTGAATGAAAGAGTCCTCACAGAAAATTCAAATGATTTTCAAATGTAAAATAATGTGAAAAACCGCCTGAAATTTTAACACATTTTCTCACTTGATTTATTATCTAAAGCATTTTTAATGAAAAATCGTATTATACGTGAATCTATTAAAAAATACATTTACAATTAGCATACCCCATGCCTGTAAAAGTTACAAGCGCTTTAAATAAGAAATCCGATAATTTTCTACGTAGATAAGTAGTCATTCAATTACGTATATTTTTCTTACTTTTCATTTAGGAGAAAACCTCATTTTTTAGTAGATGTATGTAAATAGTAAAGTACGTGGATAGTATAATGCGTGGATAATGGGGTGCATGAATAGTAGAGTACGTGGTAGCACGGTCAGTGTGTGTGTACATATAAGAAGCAAATAATTAATGTGTTTCTCTTCATACTCTCACACTCTCATTTTATATTGATGGATAGTAGATTATGTAGATAATAGAGTGCATGAATAGTAGGGTACGTGGTAGCATGGTCAGTATATATATATATATATATATATATATATATATATATATATATATATATATATATATATATATATATATATATATATATATTATTATATTATATTATACTCGCTCACAATTACTCATTCACGTATACACATTTATTTACTTCACTCACTCATGTATGCACTGACTCTCACGCAATCATTCACATACGCACTCAAACATATTTTAAAATAAGGGCCATAGCATGATGCTCATATCATTAGTTTTAAAGTCTCTCCTCCCTTCTTTCTCCCTCTATCTTCTTATTATATACTTTTTCGATTTATTGCGTTACATATGTATTGAGTAAAACTTACAAATTACGCATGTATATATATATATATATATATATATATATATATATATATATATATATAAGCCAGGCCAGCCAAAAGGAATAAATCAGTGCGCACCTGTAGTTCTCAGTTTTCTCTGCCGATTTTTTATATGAAAGTACCTATCAAAAAAAGTTCTTGAAACATGTTTCTGCTCCTAAGGTCCCATGTGTAATCTAGTAGAATGTTTTGAATTTTCGAAAATGACCAAAAAATGGTTATCACTAAAAATTCTATAGAATTCCCAATAGCACTATTTTGAACGTAAAAAGCGGATTTCTTCGACTTATTACAATCTTTAAGAAAAAAATTGTTAGTCTACCCTGGTAGTTCAATAGGTTACCTATATAAAGCTAAATATAAACCCGAAATTTGGCATTTTTTAGGTTATGTTTAATCGTTTCCCATTTTATCAAATCAACATGAATTTTGGTCTAGCACATCTCAAATTCTTCGTCTTAAAAGGACTTTTAGTTCCTTTTCTAGTACATTCAAAACCGTTACGTATAATCAAAAATACAGCCCGTACATAGCCATAGTAGGCTTCTTTCGCCCGCATTTGAAGTTTGCAATACGAGTTGAATGCGAGCAAGCACGAGTCGCAGGTGAGTGCGTAATGCAAGCTGAAGACGAATATTGCAAACAACACAAAGGCGAAAAAAGCTTTTCCCCCGTGGTGCACACCGTATTTTTGTTAAACATGTGTTAATAACGTGATTTTTTATGCCTATGAAACGAAACTAAATTTGGCCGTTCTTCGAGACGATGCAAACACAGGATTGTTAGACTGTAAAATCATCCTACTACAGTGTTTAGAGCGGTCTAAACTCTCTTAGGGCTTATTTTCAAAAATCAGCCTACAAGAATGTTTAGGCCCACCTAAACATGTGGTATCATCCAGATGATACTTCATGTTTCAACTGGTACTCATTTTTTTTATTTCTTAATGAGAAATCGGAATTATAAAGAAATTTTAAGATCCATCGATTCGTTTTTGTTTTACAACAATTTTTCTATTTTACGTTATTCTGAAATCAATGAGGTAAATTAATTTATATGTATAAATAATATGACCGCTTCAGTGTAAATACATTTGAAAGAAAATTATCTATCTTCCCCAACACAAAATTTTTAATATTTTTTTATTGTCTTTTATTTCCTATTTCTTAAACGGTAATTTTTTACGAATAGCTCATTTTTCTTTTGGTTTTTGATGTAACGAAATTTTTTTTTAAATTCATCGATTCGTTTTTGTTTTATAATGATATTTTATTTTTATTTTTTGAATTTGGTCTCTTATTTCTTGGGTATTGAGCGGTAATTTTTGTCTATTCATTTTTTTTTGTTTTTTTAATAAAGATTCAAAATTAAAGAGACTTTTTAAATTTCGTCAATTTGTTTTTGTTCTATAATGATTTTTATAATCCATACTTTTTCTTGTGATGATATAATAAATTAACTCTTCATAAACCTAAATGTTTTATTAATTATAATAAGTTGATGAATTTTTATCTGCTTTTTTATGAATATACGAAATCAGAAAGAAAAGATTCCTCGATTCGTTTTATAACGATTTTAGTCCAGGCGAATTACCTGAAAAAGAGGTTGTTAATGACAGAAATAATGATAATTATTGTAAAGTAAAATTGACGGCGAATATAATAATGTCAAATTGATAATAAATAAATGTGCAGTGCTGAAGTGATGCAATGTATTAACTACAGCGTTATGAAAGAAAGAGAACCAAATGAAATCGGCTACGCGTAAAGGTTGAGCATGTGTTTTTTTGTCTCAAGTGCATTTCCCGAAAGAAAGTCGTAAAAAAAGGGCCAGCGTTGGCGCTCTCGACAACAACTAGTCAGAGCAGTTTAGACTCTCGTATAGTTCAGATCGTGTGACTATTAAGGAAAGCATCAGCTTTTCGGCGTAAATGCGTCACAAGAATATATCGACTAGGCATTTGAATAAATATAATTTTGAAAGTTTAAACTGCGATTGAATTATTAATTTCTCCTCTCGTGAATCCTGCTTTGTGCCGGAACAGAGGTCAATTTATGAATTAATTCCTAACAGGCTAAACTCACCGTGAAATGGTAGAAATAGTAATTACAAATAATTAGGTGAAAAATACAGGAGCTGGATCATCCCGGTTGCGGAGGGGTGCGGGTGGAAAGGGATGGAAAATTTTTTGTGACACATGTACAGATTTTATGCTTTTTATGCTTGTGAAGCGGAATCAAATATTGCCGTTTTTCGACACGGCTAAAACACACCTGTTAGAGTGCAAAATCAGGCTATTAGAGGAACCCCTAAACATATGGTATCATCCGAATATTACCCCATATTTAGGGGGGCCTAAATAGTTTGAGGGCCTACTTTCAAAAATATTCCGTTAGCAAGCAAAAACATAACTGTATAACAGAACTTATAATAATCATTGGATTCTAATACAAATTCTTAGACAAACGTTTGGTACTGCAGAGTAATTGACACATTAATGCTCACGCATAAACCACAGTCTGTAAGTTGAAAGCAACAACTGGAAATAGGATATAACGGCAAAGAATGTAAATTGTAGTGTATATTAAAGAGACCCTTTTTACCCCTCCTTTCCCAATAAATAATTTCCTTTCTCCTTGTATACAACATTGAATTATTTGAATTATTCAAGCTAACAAGAGCGTATTTAAATCGTGTCACAGAAAAGCCACATTTGTTCCACTTCATTAAAAAAATTTTAATTTTATATATGTATTTTCGTTTTGTATCTGTACGTGTACACGTGAATAAGTACGCGTATGCATGCAATGATGTATTTTTGTTTTATATGGTTATTTAATGTTTACAAACTACTAAAAGAGATAAAATAATAAACATGAAAATCAATGCAGTTATTCATTACTTACAGAGGCACAACCAACAAACAAACAAAGGAAGTAAAACCATGACCATATTCTTAGTATAGTCAGATAAAGAGCAAATAAATATGTTTGTGAGTACGCCCACTAGTATAACATGTATCTATATATAGTAGAAATGTCGCAGTGTGGTCAGCCATTCGAATTTGTATACCTTTCATGTTACTTCACAGAATTTATTTGCAATTATTTTCATTTCAAACATATTCTTCTACAAAAAAAATGCATTTACACATTTTAAACTTAACACTCGTTATACTTTTGCTTACTCAAAGAGAAAGCTTTGTAACGATAATTTTTTCAAATACCAAGATTTTGATGAATTTCGATGTTTTTGAGGTCGCTGAATCAGAATACGTAGGCTTTTCGAAATGTCTGTGTGTGGGGGGAGGGGGGTGTGAGCATGTGTGTGTGCGAGTGTGTGTGTGTGCGCGTGCATGCGTACGTGCGTGCGTGCGTGCGAGTGTGTGAGCGTGCGTGCGTGTGAGTGTATGTGTGTGTGCGTGCCTGTGGGCGTGGGTGCGCGCGTGCGTGTGTGCGTGCGTATCTGCCTGCGTGCGTGCGTGCGTACGTGCATACTTATATATGTATATAGTGCGGTTGGTAAGTAGAAATGCGTAGTAGCCGAGCACGTGGGATATGTTATGTAGCCAGTAGGCCATAAACTGCAAGTTATTACAATCCCGGACGTGTGTAGTAATTAAAGAGTAAATTGATAAGTATGACTTATAGGTTATGATGAATGTTTTCTTGAATTTCTAAAGGAAATAAGTAATTAATAACTGCTTTTTATAGGTTTATGTTATTATTTTGTGTGATGTTAAACCCTCGTGTTATTTGCAAATACATGTAACTACCTTTTTCCATTTACTTTTTAAATATGAGAAAATATACTCTCTGAAAAATTGTTGTTTTTGATTAGGACAGCAACTTTGTAGAGATATATTTACTCAAAACTGAAAAATAGATGACAATATAAATATATTATCTATGATTTATTTTATTTTTACTATTCAATTTCTTTACAATTTGATAACTTTGTTTATTAAATTGCTTAGTAATTTTTCCCCCGTAGAATCGATTATTACTATTAGTTTTTATTAAATATCAATTTTTATTAATTTGTTTAAACAATAACCGTTTAAATAAATTATAAGAGATTATTCTTTTACAACATCTTTCATATTTTTGAGGAACTGATTTTTCCAATTTAACTTGCTATATTTATATTTGATTCTGTTGCAACGCCGTTACCCTAAGCGGGTCCTGGGCGTAGTCGTCCAGAGCGGATGGGTGGATGCCTATCACCACTACACAGCGCATCCTCAGGTTGCGGATAGAGGAACGACCCCTGAGATAGAGGTTAGCTGCGAATAAATTGAATAAGCAGTCGTGGACAGCCGATAGATCCAGGCGTGGGTGTGATGAGCCCGCACTGGCGAACGCATTCATCTACATACACTGCGCAATTACCACAACAACTACAAACACTATACAAAATCTCCTATCTTACTTTCTTCTTCTACCTTACTCTGTAATCTATCTCTTTCACCACACATTTCAAACAAAAAATGGGCCAAAAATCCTGCTGTTGTGGAGGATGCAGGAGCGATGACAACTGCCCTGAGAGGGGATGTATAGAATGATTCGCTACTTGGTCTTACACGGCAACGAAGCCAGCGAAGGCGCGCTGCCTTGCAGGGGGGCGTTAGGATATGAGAATGAAACCGAGTGTGTCTGACGACGAGTTGACTATGTCCTTGCCAAAGTCGGAAAGCTCTCATACTTAATTCTAGGGAGGTATGAGGGTTATCCCCCCTAGACGGATGGACTCACATGCGATCGGAACAGGATCCAAAACGTACGGGTTTAACTTACTATCATGGCTCAAAGAAAACAAAACCAAACCAAAACCAAAACGAACTGAAGGGTGGGAACCTGGCATGTACGCAATCTACACAAAGCGGGCGCGTTCCAGGAAATCATAAATGAAACTAAGAGGTACAATTTAGATTTGGTACCAATACAAGAAAGCCGATGGAAAGATAACGCGATGCTAGGATCCGGTTACTTCACCTTTTTATATGGGGACGCGAGCGGGCATTCCCTAGGTACCGGATTTCTTGTTAACAAAAGCATCATACATTCCGTTAAAAGTTGCAATTTCGTGAATGACCGACTCTCGTATATCATCATCGAAGGAGCGTGGTATAATTACGTGGTTATTAACGTCCACTGTCCTACGGAGGACAAAGAGGAAGAAGTCAAAGATCTTCATTATGAAACTTTAGAACAATTAATCGATCAATTCGCGTCTTACGACACCAAAATAGTAGTGGGGGATTTCAATGCTGAAATAGAGAGAGAGGAAATGTTTAGGCCCACTATAGGCAAAGAAAGTCTGCACGAAACCAGCAATGATATCGGTATTAGGGTCATAAATTTCGCGGCCACAAAAGATCTTATAGTCAAGACCACGTGCTTCAAGCACAAGGATATACACAAGGCAACGTGGACATCGCCGGACAGGGCCACTTACAATCAAATCGATCATTTTCTTGTTGATAAGAGGCGCCACACCAATGTACTCGATGTAAGGACCTATAGGGGGGCGGATTGCGTCTCGGATCATTATCTAGAAGTGGCCAAATTAAGAACCAGATTAGTAGCCGGTTAAAATATTAAGCGAGCGAACAAAGTAGAAACCTTTGATATTGGAAAACTACGAAGCGGGGTAGAGCGAAACAAGTACCAACTAGAAGTTAGCAACCGATTTCAGGTGCTCGAGGAAACGGATGCACAGACGGGAGTAGATGACGATCCTAACACGTTATGGGGGGCTATCGAAAAAACTATAAAAGGGGCCGCGAACAAAGTACTGGGTAAGAAAAAAGGTCGAAGAGCAAACCATGGTTTGACGAAGAGTGCGAACTCTGGTTTGAAAGGCGCAAGAAGGCAAAATTAGATAGCGTACACAATGAAAGCGGTATGGCCGTAGAAGAATACCATGAAATAAGAAAGCAAGTGGGTGTGATTTACAGAAACAAGAAGCGCGAGTAGCAGAAAAATGAAATTAGAAAAATAGAAACTAATAGTAAGGAAAATAATCCGCGCGAGATGGGTTTTCAGAGTAGATCGCAGTTAATGAAAGATAAGGACGGGAACCTCGTGACAAGCGAAAATGAACTATTGAAATTATGGAAAGACTATTTCGATAAGTTATTAAACGTGCATGAAAACTCCGAGGAAATGAGAGACAAAATCCACACTGCTGAACTGCATATGGACGAACCGACCTACAAAGAAGTAGAGGCCGCGATCAAAAAGCTAAAAAACAATAAGGCCGCAGGAAACGATTCTATACCAGCTGAACTACTTAAATATGGGGGCACCGCGCTTACATCTAAAATGTTTGATCTAGTATATGCTATTTGGAGAAATGAAACAATACCTAAAATTGGAAAGAATCCATCATCATACCGATCTTTAAAAAGGGAGATAAAACAGACTGCAATAACTACACTTTTAGCTACCTGTTATAAAGTTCTGTCAAACGTAATACAGGCCAGACTCACACCATTCGCGGAAGATATAATAGGAGATTATCAGTGTGGATTCCGGCGCAACAGATCAACGAGCGATCAAATGTTTTTACCATAAGACAATTATTAGAGAAAAAGTGGGAATATTGCGAAACTATACACCAGCTATTTGTGGACTTTAAGAAAGCGTACGACTCTGTCAAACGAAGCAAAATGTATCAAATCCTAATGCTCCTTGGCTTAAAAAAACTCGTAAAATTAATTCAAATATGTCTGAACGGAAGCACTGGAAAGGTCCAAGTAGGCGGTAATGTATCCGAATCGTTCATGATACGCGACGGTTTGAAGCAAGGTGACGGGCTTTCAACGGTACTCTTTAACTTGACGCTAGAGTATGTTGTTAGAAAAATGCAGGCTAGCGAGCTAAGCGCAACACTCAACGGAACAACGCAGATTTTAGGCTATGCGGATGACTTGGATATAGTGGGAGATAATGGTTAAACGGTGGCGAGAAACGCGGAAATCCTTATAAATGCGGCTAAAGACACGAGGTTAGAAGTGAGCGAATCGAAAACGAAATATATGATCATGGAAAAACTGGGCATTCGCGAAGGAGAGGGGGATCTCAGAGTCGGAAGTTTCACTTTTGAAAAGGTTAGCGAATTCGGATATTTAGTTACAACTATAAATGATCGAAACGAAATTAAAGCCGAGATTAATAAGCGACTTCATTCGGGTAATTCCTGCTTCTACGCTGTGAATAGATTACTTAAGTCAAAGCTACTGTCGAAAAATGACAAAATAAGGATATATAGGACTATAATAATGCCGGTAATCTTGTATGGGTGCGAAACTTGGACGCTCACTAAAGCGGAAGAAAATCGTTTTAGGGTATTTGAAAATAAGGTTGTGCGGAAAATATACGGGCCAAAGAAAGATGAGTAAACTGGGGAGTGGAGGAAACTGCACAATGACGAGCTACATAATTTGTACGCTTCACCAAATATTAACAGAATAATAAAATCACGGAGACTAAGATGGGCAGGGCACGTGGCAAGAATGGGTGATGATCGTACGGCAGCGCGCATAATGAAAGAAAAACCGAAAGCAACGCGATCTCTAGGTAGACCTAGACGCAGATGGGAGGGTAACGTAAAAGCAGACGTAACTGAAATTGGGCGTGAGGGTGCGAAATGGATGAGGTTGGTACAAAATAGGGAAACGTGGAAGGCTTGCGTAGATGAGGCGATAAACTTTCGAATTCGAAATGCCACCTAAAAAAAGAAATACTTATATTTGATTTGACAAATGAATAACTTTTATTAGTAAATTTGTATATTGTACTTCAATAGAAACCTTCATTCGAAACTTACATGAGCCATCGGTAACTTTACTTATGTGTGTATATGCTTAACTAATTTTTTTTTCACAATAATCCAAGAAACTTTTGAGAAACTCATTTTGTCAATTGGAGGTACTAATTTAGATGCAAATACTTACACAGTGATTTTAGAACTGATGCACAAATAAAGCATATAAAAACTTAATTGTTTTAAATTATTCGACAGAATACCTATAAAATTGATACATTCATATTTTAAAAATGCATACTATAGCTTGATGAGTATTAAGTATTTTATCTAAAACTTTAGTAACTTCCTATATATAAACAGTATATGTAAAACTCTAAATAACCTAGCTTTTGAACACTCGACAGTCAGCTTCATAAGATATAAATTAATAATAAAAGTTATTCATTCGTATGATCAAACTATAGCATTCATTTTTAATACATGAATGTTTCAAATTTAGGTATTGCGTAGAATACTTTAAAACAATTAAAGACGTTCACCGGCTTAAAATTGAGCCTATGTATTGACCTATTTATATAATTGTTACAAAGCCCGCATGGTTAAAATGACATTGTTATATAAAATAACAGTATTTCGTGTAATAAAAAATAATTAAACAATAAATTGAATGTTGCAGGCGTAAATATTGTTCACTAAAGAAAAGTCACATAAAGTTCTTAAAACTTTTTTATTTTTCAATTGATTTTAACGTTTAAAGGCTCATTTCGTTCCTTGCACAAGTTCAGGGGTATCCATGGGAAAATTTTGGAAATTATTGATGATTTTAGCGATGAATACAATTGTTTATAACTGGATAGGGGAACTATTCTAATCTGCGATTCCTAGTAGAGTTAAAATTTGGGTTCAGAGTTAAAATGAGTTTGAATAAACTATTTTGAATAATTAACTCGAATTACACTTAATGAATATTTTTAAGATTTTCTTAGTTACATATTATTATCTTATCTTAAATTTATTTGTGAAAATGGTATGTATTATATATATTAAAAAATATTTCGTTTCTGAACCGTGGTGAAACAAGTCCATTTTTACTAATTTTCAGAAAAATAAGTTGAAAGTTTTTTATTTGTAATTAATTCTCTTATCGATAATGACACTTGAACTGTGGTTTAATTTATAATTGACAAGTTTATAAATTATTCTGAAGTAATTGAACTACCAGCTCGGTACTACTGCTTAAGTGTCAGTTAATTATAGTTGAAAAAATGAATTTGTTTCATCTTGGTTCTGAAACTTTATTGCTATTTTTCAGTACCAGAATGGAACAAGTCCATCATAACTTTTAAAACAAGGAATTAAACCTAAAATGATGCAGTTATCGTTACTCCAATATATTTATCAATGAGACTGTCAAAATTTTATAGATTTTAAGATTCTACTGATATTTTTATAAGGTATTATAATATGTAATAAGTTTGTGAAATAAAAGTATAACTTATTAAAATAAATTTTAACAAACTTTCGTTAACCCTTTAGTACTCAGCTATAGAGCCAGAAAGGAGAACATTATCTTTTGCACTTGATTAACTAAAGAATATCCAAAACTTTGCATCGAAAGGTTTCTTAACCCTTTCATATTACATTACAATTATAAGGTTCTTGGGCCATCTGTGTGGGACTTTGAGATGTAGTTACATTCTGGTATGTCTAGAGAACGTACTTTATTAAAAGGGAAGGCTTTTTTGAATATATTATTTCTTTTACAATATATCGATAGCCCTTACGAAGACTAACATTTCAGATTTCTCAAAAACACCTAGTTCTTTACAGAGGTTTCTTATTAAAAACTAACACTTTTCAGACTTTCTGATAAATACTAACACTTTCTTAGATCCTCTGAAAAAATGATAATTTTTGTCCGAGATTTTAAAAATGGCTAATTTTCATAGGAGGCTCCCGACAAAAACTAGTATTTTTTTTATTAAATCTATAAACTCAATTTTGAAAGAAAATCAGTTAAGTGGTTCTTCCGGGAAGCCACAGATATAATCTGCTAGCGATTACTGAATTGAAGATGAATTGTTTTTGGAAAAATGTTAGCGGCTATGAATTATATTATCTCTAAAAATTAAAAAAAAATAAAGAATTAACTTCAAAATAAGCACCAAAAATCACGCTATCGGTTTTTAGAACTGATTAACTCGATAAGCGCACACAATTTAACTAGTTTTCGGTGTACCCAAGTAGACGCCCTTTGACTTAATTTCTCAAAGTACAATCTTTTAATTTTTAAAGATACGACTCCTCCATCTATCTCCAGATCTCTCTATTAACTTCCTTACTCCCCTCATCAATATATTACTGTTTCAGTCGAACGACAAACTTCCCCTCTCTCCCTCTCTTATCTTCATTCCTGGATCTCGCTTCGGCCATCTCGATTCTTTCTATCCCTCGTCTGGTCGTTGCTTTGCCGGAGGGTCTTTCTATTAATTCCTGGGCCGAGTCAGAGCCAACTTCGTTTAATTCGCTGCCGCCGCTCTCCTGGACTATACTGCACAAAGAAAAGAGAGATGGATAGATACCTAGATAGGGGAAACTGGGGTAAAGTGAACCTAGTAACTCTAAAAGTCGAAAAAAATATATTTTTCAGACTCAAAACATTACTTTGTATGTTGCACAAGAAGCTTCTTACATCAATAAACATACTAGCAACTTAATAAAGTAATTTATTAAGTTTAATATTATTTACCTATTTTTGAAAAATACCTGTTCACTTTACCCGGGCCATTCATAGTGGGGTAAAGTGAACTAGAGGACAGAATTAAATATTTTGAAAATATTTTACTAGTTTTTGTACAAAAATAGATAAAAACGTTAATTTAGATAATAATAAAACTAAAATAACACCTTAAAACCTTTAAAATACTGCAAAATACGAAACAGTTAAATATGGAGGTTATGTTGACCGATTTTGGTTTAAATTTAATGTTTTGTTAAATTATCCATCTGGGTGCGTATAAATTAGTGCTATCGCATTATTTTCCGGACCAATTTACCCCGATTCAGTTTACCCCGAGACGTCGATTCTTTAAAATGTTTGTTTAAGAAAAGAAAAAGCTCTTTTAAAGCTTTGTATTCTTGATAATAGTAAGTAAAACGTATATGAAGTAATTAGAAAAAGAAATCTACCCATAAAATTGTTTAAAAACATCTTTAATCGTTATAACGAATTCGACAAACCAACTTTCTTTTAAGGTCGAAAAATACAATTATTTTTCTTTAATAAAATATTAATAGTTATGCAGTGAAACTTTTTAATTATCATCCTTGCATAATTATCTTTCACTAAAATTTAACTTAAGCGTAAATAATAATTTGTTGAAGAAATAATAAGCATGATTCACTTCACCCGTGTGTTCACTTTACCCCTGTTTCCCCTAGATAGATAAGTATTTTTATTCGTATAAAAATACAAAAAATTGCGCCATATTAAACAATACAATTTCATAATATGATTAATAGTCATGCTATCTGAATAGTATGAATCAAAGGTCTTGGCAACGTTGCGACAACGACTTTTTGACTACATGGACACGTAATAACGTGCCGGAAACGTTGCCGCAACGTTACGCCAACGTAGAAAATGCCCACGTGTGCGTGAAAAGCACGTTGTAGAAGCGTTGAGGCAACGTGTCTATAAACCAAGAATTTACCTGGGTTCTCTATTTATGTTGCAAGAACGTTACCGGGACGTTGCCACTGTGACGTATAAAAATTAAATTAAAAATTATTAAAACAGGGGGAGTAAATAGGTTTATAGATATAAAATTTACCATAATGGTTGTATCATCTGAATGGTACTTCGGAATATAGAATTCTCATCAACCGGCTAGCCAAAGAGAGAGAGAGAGAGAGAGAGAGAGAGAGAGAGAGAGGGAGATAGATAGATAGATAGATATAATATTTATTTGTAAATGTTTACAAAAGTTTTTACATATAATTTTACATTTTAATGTCACACGTTGTCAGTTTCTTAAAATTACATATCACGTCGTTACTTAACTAAAATTAATTGCACATATGTGAAGTCAGGTATATAAAGTATTGCACTTTGTTGTCAGTTATAAAATTTGTTTTTTCTAAATCGTACTTATTATACCTATCAGTCGCTTGAATAAAATTATATACATACATTAACAATCGTTTCCATTCATACTAATAAATACATGCATACTTTTTTAAAATTGTTTTGTCAAATTAATAATTAAATACATTCACACTTAATTAACACTAAAAATATTTAATAAATAAATAAATAAAATAATAAATAAATGCGTCGAATACATAAATAAACAAGATAAATAATTAAATTAAATAAATAAATAAATAAATTTAAATAAATAAATAAATAAATTTAAATAAATAAATAAGTTAAATAAATAAATAAATAAATTTTAATAAATAAATAAATTAAATAAATAAGTTTTAATAAATAAATAAATTAAATAAATAAATAATTTAAATAAATAAAAAGCCTAAATATATAATCGACTCATTTTTATCTCTAAACATACTCCTCACCATGTAATTGTTTAAGGTGCCTGCTAAACGCCGGAGAGAGAGAGAGAGAGAGAGTGAGAGAGAGAGAGAGAGACTGATAAATCCCTTGTAATGGATTATATGAGAGGATTCAGAGAGAAAGAAAATAGAGCGACAAACCTTTGAAGTAAAGTGAAGAAGTGGGAGAAATGTGATGAGAGAGGAATTATTGCCGAAACTCGGACTCGATCGCTAAACATCACAGTGTGAAGACTAGCTACGTTTTCTCGCTCGCGGCGCGAGTCGTTGGCTCGCTCGCAATCCTCTACACTGCAGTTACTTACATCAGCGCAGAAGCTGAATATTTTCCTTGCCTCATAAAACCTCATGAATCCGAGGGACGGATTCATTTCAACCCAGATATGCTGCCTACATCACCCTTAATTTTGGGTCATATCAAGATTATCAACTATTATTCCTTGTCGAAGAAAAGAAGAAAGAAGAATTGTATGCGTAGTATGTGTGAGTTAGCCTTCCTCTATTTATTTGTAAAATACATGTATATATATGGTCTATTTTATAATCGTAATCCACGACTCAAAAAGATATTAATTAATACAGCGATTTCTTTTCTTTAATATAAACAAGTATAATTTATTTATTTTCCTAGTCTTCATACCACTTTATACCTTACACCCTGGACATTGGTTAACGTCACTGCGTAGCTCGACTGTAATGCGGGTGGCGCGTACACCGATGACCAGGCCAATACCTAATTAGCGCTGCCTTGTGCACTGATGCACCAACAGCCACTCAATTCGGACGGCTCGGGGTACTGTTGATTTTTTGAGTTTCGGGGGGATTCGACGAAATTGAGCAAAGTACGAGTATATGTTTGAAAGAACCGCGAAAAATCAACCTTGTCGCTGCCGTTCATTGCTTCGAATTTGTTTTAGAATTCCCGTGCTCATCGTATTCTATTCCTAATTCCGGTCGTGCTCCGCATTTATTCAATGGGTACACTGAAAAAAAATTGCTTGATTTAAGTAAATATGTTATCTTGAAACCAATTTACTTGACTTAAGGTAGTTCTATGACTTTAAGTCGACGCTATGTATTAAAATTTTTATATTTTTTATAAAACCCTCATACTTAAAATAATACTGCAGTATATAATAAGAGTATTTCGTGTAATGGAAAAAACATTTTTAAACAAGAAATTGAATGTTGCGGGCGTTCAATTTCAAACTGTCAATTTCACTTTTTAATACGTTAAATCTATTTTCTCACTTATTTTTTATAATGATGAACGTTATTTTAATCTGACATTTATACTGTGGACAAGCAAATAAAATATTTAATTATATTCAATTATAATAACTCAAACACTCCCTACTCCAAATCAGATGCATATTTAAAAATTGATTTTTTACTTTAGTTGGTTAATAACATGTAAATACACGCTTAAACCATGAATAATTTTATATAAAAATCATTATTATATTCATAATGCTTTTACGCAAAAATACAACAGGAAAGTAAGTTTTTGTAAATATTTAACAGAATTCACTCTCTTCTTTATAATTTGCATTCTAGTATCACGAATATATATTCCAACGGTTAATGTGAAGATATATTATGTTAAAAGAGAAATATAAGACTCGAAAAATCAAAATTAAATCTAATATGGAGATTTTGATAGTGGCGAAGTAAGAGTTTCTATTACTTAACAATACCTAGGCTCAACAAACTTAAATTAATATGAAATATATTTTCACGAGTACTCCTAGACTCTTAGGTACTATACAAAATTTTTTTTTAAATGCCCATTTCAGGCGATTCAATTACCTTAATACATTAAATATTAACCCGTTATTAAACCTCGAGTTACTGGTAAATACGGGGAACCACTTTTTTCATGCATTTTTCAGATTTTAAGAAAATATCTCTGGAAAGTTCTTCTTTTTGATTGGAATAACAACTTTCCATAGAGATATTTATTAAAAATTGAAAATTAAATGAGAAAAGTGGATCCTCGTATTAGTCGGTGACAGATAGCTTTAGCTTCACCTTAATTAGAGGATTCGTGCAATATAATTTTTCATTTTTTTGCGTTTTCTTGGGTTCTATGCGATTAAAAATTATTTAGATCCCTAATACGAGATCCAAAATAGTTCACTACGACCTGATGTATACGTTTATATTGCAAAAATTCAAATTAATCATGATAGATTAATTTAAAAAAAAAATCGAAAAAAAATAATGTATCCCCCAGGACGCATACGGTACTAACGGCTTAACAAGATTTTATTTTTGTCTACTATTACCAAAAGAATTACGAAAAATAAGAACAAAAATACTTTTCGGATGAAAACAGATGACTACTGGGCTATTGAACTAATGTGACATAGAACAAGTAATTTATGAATCATGACATACGATACACAAATTTAGATTTGAAATAAGAAAAGGTACATCCGAGGGAAGAACTATCTTCCCGAACGTGCCGGTTAATGACGGTCAAAAGGTGCATAGTTTATAGTGTCAGCTGCTTATAACATAGACTACGTTGCTTACGCCATGAACGATGCACCTTTGGACGGTCATGAGGACTATTCTATCGTTTGGTGGTGCTAGTGTGACACATCGGTCAAAGCATTGCGAGTATATCTGTATGTTTGTAGGTTTCGCGCGCATATGTATATATAGATATACTCCCAATGCTTTGACCCACGTGTCACACTTGCGCCACCAAATGACATAATAGCTATCATTAAAACCGGCACGTTCGAAAAGATAGTTCTTCCCTCGGGTGTACAAATAAATTTTAAGAATGACAAAAATTTATGAGAATTTATAAATGGAAAATTAATAGTACTTTTCGACACTGTTGGGTACGTTGGTATTTTAGCGCATGGGACGTTTTTAGCACGAGCGAAGCGAGTGAGAAAAGTCACATACGCTAAAAAGGAACGTACCCAACAGTGTCGAACATTATTTCTTGATACAGTAGGTGTGAAATTGCAACTTTAAGAATTTATGAAATGCGTAAAGTGCAACTTTACATATACTGTGTCGAAAATGTAAATTTAAGATATACTCTTTTATAATAAAAGCAATATTCTATTATTATGAAAAATGTAAACTAACAAACTACTTGCAATTTGCTAATATCACTATAGAAATAAAAACTTAATATTATCAAAAATAAGTAAGATTATTAGCTCCACCCTGGAAGAAATCAGTCTCCTTCCGAGGCAGTAATTGTTCAAGAATGGCCATTTATAGCTATTAATGGCCGATTACTGGCTTAGAATTAGATTGATTTTTACCTAGGTAAGAGCAGCAGAGAGACTAAAATACAAAAAAATAAAATTTCAAAATATGAATCGAAAAATAAATTTGACGCAAGAGTTATTTAGAGGAACACTTTCACAATTATAATTACAGTACTATTATATATGAATTGTCTACATAATTCAATTTTTTTTTTAATTTTTAATTTTCTTAAAGTCTTGACAATTATTTAAAACTATTTTAATTTATAATACCTCCAATATAAAACATTATCAAACCTTTCACGCGAGTAATGTATCATAATCAATAAAATTAAATACGAATTGCAGTAATTTATTAAATAAAAAAGAACATTAGCATTATACTGACTATCTATTTTTAATAAAATCAGCGATATCGATTTATTAAATAATATATTATACGTAATGACAATAATTTAAGCAGAACGGGGCTTGAACCATCTTTTGAATTGACGCGAAAAACTAATACAGCTTAAGTTAAACGAGTGTAATTAAAAATCGCTGCTAATGTAGTCGAAAAAGAGAAAGAGAGAGAGAGAGAGAAAGAGAGAGAGAGAGAGATACGGCGTAAGAAGTACGTACATATAGCAGTGAGCAAAAGCGTGCATGAATTAAACATGATATTCTCCCGCGTAATTATATGTACTATCCCCAGCTCATCCAGACAATCCAGCGAAAATAGAGTTTTCATGTGCAGTATGCTCCAAAGCACATCTTTTACATTTTCATCTCGCATTTCGCTCTTTCCCTCCTTCTCTCATCTGCACAGCACCGCCAGCAGCAGCTGATTCGCATATCCCGCGGCGCGGGCGCTACCACTCATTCTCCTCCCTCGCGCTCCTTTACCCTTTGTAATCTATCTCTTTCATCGGCGATTTTTTTTCGCTTATTTAAATTTTCCCCTCTTATCTCGGCCCTTGCATTCGACCTCCCCCCTCTCTATCCCTCCCCTTCTCTCACTCTCCCTCTCTCTCCCTCTCTCTCTCTCTCTCTCTCTCTCGTTAAGTCGCAAGTGCAAAACCATCCGAAACCGCGCCAACAGCAGCAAAAGCAGAAGCACTAGCAGCAGCAGTAGCCAAGTTCATTTCGAAAAGCTGCGTGCCCGATGTTCCCTTTTGTGCGCGACACGCAAAAAAAGGAGAAGCGACTGCACGAGTGGCGGTGTGTATTATACGTATATATAGTTCCTTCTGGCGAAGGCGCGCAGCGAGCGAACTTTATGCACGTCGCATTAACTCGGCACAAAAACTTCCTGTCGCAACGATGCTGCCACTGTAAGCGCGTACGACAAAGCTTTAATGATTGTAGATGCGGCTTGATGAGAAGTGCGTGAATAAAAGCGGGGGTGCTGGAGGACCAGGACGGGTCGATTCTTCTTCTTCGCGTTCTGAGGTGCGCAGAGTAATGTAACATGTGCATGTCAAGATTTCGAGTTGATAAGTGTGACAATTATAGTAATAGCCGACCAATCTGAGCAAGCTTATTACTTTAATTGATTAAATCAGACATTCTTAGATCTCGCAAATAGCCTATAAAGTTAAAGCACCTTAGGTAAGTACTACAGAGCGAAATGATAAAAATATATTTTAGTAAATATGAAAATTAATACAAATTCTGTAATCACTAGTAGTAGACCGCTCGCGTTGTTATCCTTCAGTAAAAGTCTGTGTACTGTGAAAACGGGTAATGTGAAAAATCAGAAATTTACCGACAAAAAATCAGGTAATATATGATGAATGACTTATTTTTACCTTAAAATGTATTATGAATTAATTTAAAATTTAAACGTGTATCTATCCCCCAAGCAAATACTTTATATGTTGCTAAAAGCGATCCTAAATTGAAAAATATGGTACTAATATCAACTTTAATTTATTATTTTCTCATTTTAATATTTTTATATTATAATATCATACTTTTAAATATAATTAATTTATCATACATTGATAAAAATAATGATTTTTATTTTTTAATTTTTACAAAAAGCAATCTATATAGCGTATCATACTGTATAATTAAATCAAAAACTCCTTTTTCATTATTAAAACAAATTAAACCTTCTCAGGTTCACTCATTATTCAATAATATAATCCGTCATATTTCGATGATTGTTTGATGAAAAGATTTTACTTAAATGTCCTCTCTATCGTTTGATCTCAAACTAATGGAGATAAATTCGCTATCTCGATTAGTTTAGCCATTCGGTTTAATAGTTTAATAAAATTTTGCCCTTCATATCACTTATATAAACTACCTTTGATACAGTGAATATGAATAAAAAATCCCGTTTACTTGAAACTCGAAAATTCCGTTTGTTTGAAAGCAATAGTATACTACAAATTCTAGAAACTCCATAATAATTAGCTTATTTTCCATTATATATAACAATTATTATAATTTATTAAAAGTAGTGTTTCATTTTCCTTATATCTATTTTTTAATTTACATTTCACTGGCAAGTTTATATAGTTTAATATTATTTTATAAATGTAACTCAATCAGTCAACGTAAAATTACAAGATTCAAGATTATTATGATAATATCTGAAAAAAATCAATGCGTAAGTGGATACATTTTTTAGTCGTTTATATTAATTATTAATAATTATTACTATTACTATAGCGCACAGTTACTTTAAAATGGCACCTTATTGAAAATCTGTGGGCTAGAAAGTTATTGGACAGACATTTTAGTAAGAATAGCTAAAATAAACTATATATATTTATGGGACGTTTCACGTCAACCGGATCATCAGTGCACCCAAAATTTGGGTTAACCTATCAAGAGGTTTGAGGTATCAAAATGTTCATCTAATTAAGAGCTTTCGAAAAAGTTCTGGCTTTTTCAAAAATCCAATATGGCGCATAAAATATGATACCTGAAAGCCACGTTTTCATGGCAAATTCAACAAAAACGATAGTAGTGCATATAACTTTTTGAAGTTAGAAAAATTAGTTTCGTGAAAAACACGTTTAAAGATTTAATTTTGTATGTTATCTAATATAAATTGTTTTACTTGAATGCGTATAACTTTGTTAAAAAATCGAGTTATGACATCTGACAGGTTTTGAACCATTCTTACAATTAGGAAGATTAAGAAAATTCAATAAAAAACAAATTGATATTTTGGTAAAAAAACACCAGAGTCCTACCGCAAGGGGACACGATAACTTTGGACCCAAAAACGAAACTTATTTGTATGCATCCATAAAAATTCCTTCTTTCGAAAGCAATCATTCTGAAATTTGTTTTGCTATTAATACTTGGTAATACCTTTAATTTCACCGTAAAAAAACTCAAAATCTTGATCCAGCACGTCATATAAAATCACCATTAAGTTCCTAATCTACTGCCCACGGGATTCCAAGTGATCCCGTCGACCAAATTTATCCAGGTTTAGGGATATTAATTTTCAATACATTAGTCATGGTATATATGAATACAGGAAATTAATTTTTATTACGTAGAAAAAAATTGTACATACATATATATCGTAAAATTAATTAATAATATTAAATAATTAATTATAAAGTCAATAATATGATGTTCTCTCTCTATTTCAATAATATTACAAATTTACTTTACATTATCCAATTGGCTTTAATATCATATTAATTTATAAGAGTTTTCGTTAGATAGTTATTATTACATTTTCAAAAAAATTATGAATACATTCATACAGACAGTTTTAAAAAACCCATTTGTTCTGATTCAACATCCTCGAAAATATTGCAATTTATCAAAATATCACATACTAAAAAGCAAAAAGTAGATATTTATCAATTGTGCGATTTTGTTCACAATCTTTTGTTTAACAATAATAATGTATTTTTCGCGTCCAGACATAATAAAAATATAATTTGAGTTTAAATATTTTTTCAAACTGGCAATACTTGAACGCTAGTTCTTAGTGAATTTATTATAACATTATTTTATTCAGTTCAAATTTGTATTATAAGCCTCTGTGACTCAAATTTTCAGGAGCTCTCTTTGAGAAAGCATTCTGCTAAAGCAGTTAGCATCAGTTTTATAATATAGAGAGACTAATGCTATGCTAAAATGAAAAACTGTCCACTAAATTTTCAACAAAAAAGTCTTTTTATCACGAAAACTGGGCACAAAGTAAAACCGCGAAAACAGCTTTCCTTTTTACCTAATCGCCGATTTAATCACGAGCGCGGAGCATCTACGCGAAATTGAGCCTTCTGTGAATTCAAAATTTTGCGGGTCCGCGCGCTCGCACCTCGCGAAAGTTAATATAACGTGTGGTTGCTTTTACGTGCAAAATAACGCAAAGTACGTGCCTGGAATGACGGCAGCCGCGTACGTACACACATACTCGCCACCCCCCGGTGCTGCTGCTGCCTTCTGTCTTTAGCGCACGTACTAAATTGAAGCAGAGTGCACAGCGCTCGCACTCGCGGTATTATATACGTACACCCCCAGCTCTAAGGCAGGTGCGAAAATTTTAGAAATGCGAGGCCTTTTCAATTTCGACCCCCTCTTCGCGTGTATTGCTGCTGCAGAATCTATCTCGAATGGAGAAATAAAAGGCCGAGCTGAGTGATTTGGCGAGGTTGAAGCTCTGCCGATGGATTTATGAAATAGCATGAATTTTATTCATGGCTCGTATGAATAAGAAGTATGTACATTTATGAGCACGCACGTTTATACTTGTAAGTCTGGGTATAAGTGCACGTAATGTAACGCTTTACAAATTCAGACATTTATTGACGGATTGTATCGTTTAAGAGGAGATTGAACGCCATTTAATTCATCTGTGATTTATTAAAATGTAAATGCTGCTAATACATTAGCACTTACATGGTTTTAACTTTTTTAATTATTCTGCAATGAAAAATAAAATAAATGAAAGAAAAAAATAAATAAATGAATCTATATTATTAAAAGAATAAGGGCAAATCTTATGAAATAAATGTCTTACAGCATTGACCACGTGACCAAAACAGTTAAAATATACATTATTCAAAAGAGCTCGGTTTAAAGATACGCCTTTCAAGGTTTTAAGTCTCCTCCATTTTTGGTTCAAATATTAAAATTTGTATAAAAATACATGCATAGTCGTATCTTCTATCCAATATATACATACATGTATATTAGGGTGATCCAAAATTTCCAAAATCTCAAATTTTCTTCTTGTAACCCCTTAAAAATATTGTAATATGCTTAAAAATGTGATATTTTTCCGGCGGTAGCCTGAAGTTAACAATAAGAGGTCTCTACCACCGCAAACAGCTTTTAATATTTGATTCTGAGCACTTTTATTAGATTAGGCGCAATAAAAATAATTGTATGTTAATTTATCCAGTTACCAATTTTTTTTACATTTATTATAAGTTTATTAAGAACTTCCTCGCATTAGGCAAGACAAAAGAATTTCCTCTTAAATAAAATTGTAGTTTGCTCATTTTTCACTAAAAAAACCAGCTATTTTCAACGAATTTTCATGACAGTATATTTTAACGACTTAATACGTTCGAAGTCGCATTTTGAAGAGTAAACCGTGTATTATATATAGAAAAATTAAGGGATATATTTCAGGGGCCAACTTGAATTTAAAATTTTTAAATAATAATAACTTTATTTATTTGAACTTTTTTACTTAGAGGTCTTTTATAAAGATATGATTATTATGAATTACTGTATAATAATAAAGTACTACGGGCTCTAATCTGCATTTTCAATACTTAACCTTCGCTGATATTAAATTGAAAATTTGCTGCCAATAAGCGCGCGGCATAATTAATTCAAAACTTTATAAAACCAATTATAATACATACACTTATAAGGGAAGAGAGTTACTTTTCCGACGAATATGCCGATTATTAATGATCATCAAGAGATGTATAATTACCAATGAAAATCAAATCCACGATCAAATCTTGTTTTTCAAATTAGTACGCCGCGCAAGTCGACAAATTTTCAATTTAATATCATAAAAAAGTTAAGTATTGAAAACGCAGATTAGAGCTACTAGTTATTTATTATTATATAGTAAATCATAATTATTATGTCTTTATAAAAGATCCCTAAGTAAAAAATTTTATAATTCAAGGTTGCCCCTGAAATATGTTCGTTTGAATAGAATTGAGGGGCCATCTAGATATAAAATAATGAATAAACAATCGGTTGGTATATAAAACCCAAGATATCCTTTTATCCCTCATTTTTCCATGTATATTACTTGATTCACTCTTCAAAATGCGATAACGAACGTGTCAATTCGTTAAAATATACTGCCATGAAAATTCGTTGAAAATAGCAGATTTTTTAGTGAAAAATGAGTAAACTACAATTTTATTTGGGAGGAAAATCTTTTTTTGACTTGTCTAATGCGATAAAGTTATTAATAAACTTATAATAAACGTAAACAAAATGTAACTGCATAAATTAACATACAATTATTTTTACTTCCCCTAATGTAATAATAGTTAGGTACAACTATAAATGATCGAAACGAAATTAAAGCCGAGATTAATAAGAGACTTCATTCGGGTAATGCCTGCTTCTACGCTGTGAACAGATTACTTAAGTCAAAGCTACTGTCGAAAAATGTAAAAATAAGGATATATAGGACTATAATAATGCCGGTAATCTTGTATGGGTGCGAAACCTGGGCGCTCACTAAAGCGGAAGAAAATCGTTTTAGGGTATTTGAAAATAAGGTTCTGCGGAAAATATACGGGCCAAAGAAAGATGAGGAAACTGGGGAGTGGAGGAAACTGCACAATGACGAGCTACATAATTTGTACGCGTCACCAAATATTAACAGAATAATAAAATCACGGAGACTAAGATGGGCAGGGCACGTGGCAAGAATGGGCGATGATCGTACAGCAGCGCGCATAATGAAAGGAAAACCGAAAGCAACGCGACCTCTTGGTAGACCTAGACGCAGATGGGAGGATAACGTAAAATCAGACATAACTGAAATTGGGCGGGAAGCCGCGAAATGGATGGGGTTGGCACAAAATAGGGAAACGTGGAAGGCTTGCGTAGATGAGGCGATGAACTTTCGAGTTAGAAATGCCATTTAAAAAAAAAAAAAAAATGTAATAATAGTGCACAAAATCAAATGTTAAATCCGTTTGCGGTGGTAGAGACCTCTTAATGATAACTTCCGACAACCGGCAGGCAAATATCTCATTTTTAAGCCAATTACAACAGTTTGAAGGGGTTACAAAAAAAATAATTGAGATTTGGGAAATTTTTGACCACCCCAATGCATATGTATATATACATTTTCTCTCTGTTTTCTTTTCATTTAATTTTTTTGAGTCACGTAGTAACTGGTAGTTGCTGGTAAATAAATAACTAAGTAAATATATTAATAAATGTATATTAACATAAATGAGAAGGATAATGCTACAATAGAAAAATCAAGCTACAATTGTCATTACCGCAGGAGAGGGTGGAGCACGATTGGCCTGGCGGGTTAAATGGGCTTTCAATTTCCTCTTAACCTAAGAACTCTTTTTTGTAAATTCTTTCGCGAGATGAAGTAATGAGGTATAATGTATTTTAAATGTACAATAAATAATCAAAAATTTAAAAAATACGTAAATAATCACAAATGAAAATTTGAAGCTTACATATATTTTTATAAGAAATAATAATTTAAGATTTTAAAAGATGAAAAACAAATGTAAAATATTCGATTAGATAGTTTTATAAGTACCTGTTGAAAAGTTTGGTTAATGTACTTTAATTTTATCTTCTTCTATTACTGTTTCTAATATCTGCATAACATTATATTAAATCATAAAAAATTCTGTATAAATGAGGTACGATGGGCCTCTTCTATATATTATGAAATATATATCCTTACAACGCTTATTTTAAAGTATATATTTTATAAATAACCATTATGCATTAAGTAATATCAAAAAGTATGAATGAAATCGATTAAATTCATAGATAATCAATTTAGTTAGATATAAGCTCACATTTTTAAAAATTGTAAAAGTGAACGAAATCAGCGATTTTCCTTTAACTTATAGCATCTATTCGCTTTAAAATAGTTAAATCTTTGAGTTAAAAATAATAAGATAGTTATTGTACCCCTTTTTCGTAATTTTTCTACAAATTGCTTTTTAAAACCTTCATGCCATTTTATAAAATGCTAGTAGAATATTTATATTAGATACTTTTACACTCACACATTACATTCTTGACGAGTACTATTATCTATAAAATATCCATTCATAAAATATTATTCATTATCAGTGTAAAAGTTATACGCTATATAATATTGTATTATATTATTTAATGTCCATATAGTTATAAATAAACTTTGTATGCAAATCTGTTATAGCAGTTACTTGTTTTCAGCTTTTGAAATATCGGCAACGTGTAAACTTTGTATACTTCCACATTTAAATAAATTATCTTTTCACAAAAAAAAACATTTTCTTATGATTTCATTATATATATATATATATATATATATATATCTAGTCATTTAAGATTTTTTTAATGTTGAGGTGCACTATTTTTAAAATTAATTGATAAAATAGGTCTGAAATATGGCAGTTTCGTAGCATATCTAAATCTCAGATCTCGGTATAAAACTGCATTCAGCATTTTAAGAGTTGATGATACACGTTCCATATGATTTCAGAAATAAATTACATCAATTAGTATTGAAACAGAATACGTACTTTATGTCCAGCGTTTTACACAAAAATGTTGATGTACCGTAATATATTACTAGCCAAAATACTCGTTCGCTGATGCTCACTCGTGAATCGGAAACTGTATATTTGCATCTGAGTTTAAAATGTATTATTTGAAAAAAAATTCATTTAACACGTTTTTAGAAGATACATTGTTACACATTACACAATATTATAGAGTAGTTAATAATTATTCTATATTTGATTTCTTAATGTATTGTATATTAATAAACAATTAATTATAGAAACGTTAGAAAGTCCTTATAATAATATATCGCATGTCTTTAAAAAGCATATTAAAAACGTAATATTAGATTTAATATAAATAATTATGATTCATTAATATCATTATATATTATCATTATTATCTGTAGTGCAAGAAATAAAATACATTTAATATTTATTTTACGACTTTCATTCACGTTAAGATATTTTCGAGTTTTGTAAATTTTCAGATATTCTAAATACTCAAACAACATAAAAAGCATATTAAAAACATTATTATGATTTATTATTATCATTATTATCTATAATGCAAGAAATAAAATACATTTAATAGCTCAATTTCGTAGCTCATTAAAAATATAATGGTAGTAAATATTATAAATAGTGTTAAATTATTGTTATTAATAGTGTTATACCTACTAAAAATCTTAATTTAAATATCTAGTGGTTAATCCTAAATAGTGTTAAAATCTACTAAAAATCTTAATTTAAATGTCTGGTGGTTAATCCGATTCGAAGAATCTCAGTTCTATAACACTACCATCTAATACTATAACCCGTCAAATGATAAATTGTAGCATTACTATTAATTATTATTGCGAAAAACCATCAAGCATTCGAATAAAGCTAACTTCGAATCAAATTTCTTTTATTTCAGAAATGTGTAAGTTACAATCGAATCAACTATGTAAATTGATATAATTTTTAGTTTTGATCAAAATAGAGAATAAAGTTAACCATTTTGCAAAAAAAGTCCAGTAAGATTTAACCTTATTTTAGAAAGATGCTGATTTCTTCAATAATTAAACAAAGTTGATATAACTAAATAATTTTCTTTGAAAAGATAGTTAATTTTAGGTTAATTTAGACATATTTACATAGACAAACTTGAATGTTAGTATTTGACATGCAAAATACTTGAGAACATTTTTAATTCGATCGGTTGTTCTGTTTTCAAGTATCGCAGCAACTGATGTTGACTGAACGTGAGCTGCTGAGTGAGCTTTGGAACCTCTAGTTTTAGTAGTTTAGATTCTAACTATATATGTATCTTTAAGAGTACATATGCATACAAACTAATCGTACCAGGTCATCTGTTAAACATAGAACTGACACAACGTAAAAAGTCAAGTTTCAATGTTGTGAAGATTTTGAAGTTTATCAAACGTTAACCCTTTCGGTCACTATGTCCTTTTTAAAGGATACTAACTTTTTAATCTACGAACCTATTTTAAATTTAATTTTTTAGCTTTTAACTATGATATTTATCTAATATAACGTAAAAAAAACTATTAGAACTTTCGTTTTGCTAACAAAAATTTAGTATAATAAGTTATAGCTTTAAAATGAAAGAAATATTTTATATTTGTTAAAAAAAAAATATTGTGTTATAAATCTTTTTTTATTAATATAATTTTCTTATACCCTATTAGAAATATATAATCAGGTTCAATATATATTCTGGTGTCTAAATACATGAATTAGAAGTTAAAAAAAATGGAATACTGTCCCGAAATAGTGAAATTATTCTTTTCCTTCAAGTCCAGAAAACTCGCACCCATTGAATGCTATCAGACCAATACCTGCATGAAAATTCTAGTTTAAACATGTACTTTAAACTTACCGAAAAATCTATATGAAAGTATAGAGAATAAATTCCGCGTAAATAAGTCGCGGCCGAAAGGTATTAACAGACGTAAATAAAAATCATTAGATAAAAGTTTTAGATTGCCAAGGAAATAATCGAGGGCCTCGATAAAACTAGATAATTTTCTACCAGGGACATTATGATTGTTTTACAGGTGAAAGAAAGTTCATGATCGGAAATTAATTTTAAATATAGTTTGTTCCATTTGCGTAACTAATAAATATTTTCAGAAACTAAATAGTAAAATATCAAGGTGAATGGAAATGTTTATTTACGTTGTAAAGCTCGATTTGTAGTTACTTTTATTTAAGTATTAAGATAATATTATCGAGATCGGAACCTGCAACCCGTTATATTGATAAGGGCAGTAATGTCCGTATATGTAATAAAAAAAATGTTAATAACAATAATAATTCAGACAACTATTTAGAAATCATCTGTTACTACTTGATTTTTCTTTGATTATTTTATTTTGTATATGACGTCTGAATATTTTCAGGTATTTATAAAGTAGACCAAAATAAACGTAGATCAAAACTTCTCTAAAATGCATACTCCATCTTCAAGTTGATAAAAGCAGACAGTGTCGAATAAAAAATTAAGCAAATCCGCAACGGAAATTCCACATGATTTAAAGTTTCAAAACGTCGAAGGAAAGAAGGCGCGGAAATGCGCGAAAGCTTGTAGACGCAGGAGGTTTACTGCTCGCGCACTACAGAGAGTCCCACTGTGCCATGCGGCATATATATACAGTAGCTCTAGTAGAAAATTTGTTTATGCAAATTTTAATTGCCGAGAAAGACGTAACTTCTAATTCCCCTGAAATTAATACAAATTGCATTTGCTTCCTCACTCCCAGGGCTCTCCTCTTGCCCCCCCCCCCCTCTCTCTCACTTTCCCGCGCTCTATCCTATACATACGCGTATACGCTCGACCGGTGTGGGATACACCCACACACCCACACACGCGTTTGCACTAACTGGTGAACACCACTTTCCCGCGGCTATACGACTTTCGTATAAAAGGCTTTTCCTTGGCGTTCTTAATGCGCCCTAATATTCCGGTCCTGTCTTTTAACACGATGCCTCTGTGCTTAGAAAGTAAAAGAAGCTGCGATGCGCTGACTCGGAATTAGCGAGTTTGCTCGTGAAATGAATAGGGCTATTAATAGTATTGGGTACAGTGAATGAAATTGAGGATTAACTTCGCGAAAGTGCCTTTTTATGAGACACACATAAGGTTTGGAATATACGTTTTTCGTGAAATAGCTTGGCAAATCTATATAGTAATACTTGGCATCTAGATTCTTTCCACTTTTCTAAAAAATAAATCAGTAAATGTGTTTCAAAATCCAAAAATAAATGTATTATATTAAAACAAATACATTTTTCATCGATATGAAATTGTTTAGAGTGTCTCATACACTCTTCAATAAAAAATCTAATATATTTAATAGAACAACAGAAACAACTACTCCACGTGCAAATACCCCTCCCGACATTGGATTACACTGTTAATTCATAAAATATGTTTTGTATTTATCCTGCAAGTTTCTCATAACCTTGTTAAACGGATGAAAGAGAAAACTATTTAAAAGTAGGTTTCTGCTAAACCTATTACATCATATTATTAGTTTCTAACTGCATTTGCAAGTAAGATTCATACTTACAAAGAAGAGTCTTCCTCTTCGAAGCAAGTAATATATAGGTCTTTTTCTATTATAAATGTAAAAGTTAAAAGCGTTTCGGCCTCAAGACTGACTGCAGGCCTCATCAGTATGATCTAGCCATCTCTATCATAGACGCATGTATGTATAAAAAAAAATGATTTGCAACAGTGTATTAAAAGAAACAACCAAATTTTACTACTTTTTTCATACCTGTAACGTAGTGCAGAAACCATGTAACATAAAATCCACATTTTTTTCCAGAATTTAGTATTACAATACAATGATAAATTCAAACAAAAATTATAATAAAGACAAAATTATTTGAACAACCCGTCACAACGAATGTCACGCAACGACTAGTCCCAACAAATATCTGCACTGAAATGAGAAAAACTTCCTAGAACGCAAGCGGCCGCACAACAAAAAAAAACATAAAATCTCTCCACTCTCTTCCGCACGTGTGTGTTTGCCCCTCTTGGCTTTTCCAGCGACTTTAAGACAGCCAATTTTCGGATAATATTTTTAGTTAAAAATACTAATTTTGAGTATAAGTATATTATAAATTATGAAAGTTTTATGATTTCATTTTCAATTGTAATATCTATTATGTATCAAATAATAAAATTAAAGGATAATAGAAAATTATATATAAAAATACAAACAGTTTCATTTGTTTACTGTAGGTGAAAGGTTAAACATTACCATGCTAATATACATAAAGCCATATTCCAAATCAAGTAAATAACATGGTATAATACAAAAGGTTCGTAGAATTCGAAGCACTCAACATGCAATAAAATAATGTATAGTAATGGAAGGTATTTATATTATGATCTTTACAGTACCATAATAAAATAAAAGAAATTTTAAATTTATTTTTAACTGCAATGTATTATTTTTATCTTGTACCAATAACAATAAAAACATGAGCAGAAAAGAGAAGGATGGGGGCGGTTGATTGTATAGTTATCGTGAAAATTTGTAATTCAATGTGAAATAGGTTAAAATCATTATATTATAAATCATATAGGTTAAAATCATCATTAATTTTGTAATTTCTTGTAAAATTGACAGTAAATATATAATTCGATAATATAGACACACACACACGTGCGGAAGAGAGTGGAGAGATTTTATGTTTTTTTTTTATTTGTGCTGCCGCTTGCCTAGAAATTATAGGCAACGAAGTTTCTCTCATTTCAATGCAGATATTCGTTGGGACTAGTCGTTGCGTGATATTCGTTGTGGCGGGTTGTTCAAATAATTTTCTTTTTATTATAATTTTTGTTTGAATTTATCATTCCATTGTAATACTAATTTCTGGAAAAAATGTGGTTTTTATGTTACATTGTTTCTGTACAACGTTACAGGTATGAAAAAAGTAGTAAAATTTGGTTGTTTCTATTGATACACTGTTGCAAATCATTTTTTTACATTTTTTTTATACATACATGCGTCTATGATAGAGATTGTCTGATGATACTGATGAGGCCTGCAGTCAGTCTGGAGACCGAAACGCTTTTAACTTTTACATTTATAATAGAAAAGGACCTATATATTACTTGCTTTGAAGAGAAAGACTCTTCTTTATAAGTATGAGCCTTACTTGCAAATACAGTTAGAAACTAATAATACGATGTAATAGGTTTAGCAGAAATCTATTTTTAAATGATTTTCGGTTTCATCCGTTTGACAAGTTTATGAGAAACTTGCAGGATAAGTAGAAAACATATTTTATGAATTAACAGTGTAATCCAATGCCGGGAGGGGTATTTGCCCGCAGAGTAGTTGTTTCTATTGTTCTATTAAATATATTAGATTTTTTATTAAAGAGTGTTCATACACTCTGATGAAATGAGACACTCTGAACAATTTCGTCTATAATTTTCTGTTAGAAGCAATCATTTGATTTTATCAAAGGTAGACGTTCGAATCATTTTTAAGAAACGAATGTTTGTATATACACATCTTACAAACATTCCAATGATTAGAAATTTTAACTGTGGTGATTATGAAGTGCAGTTAAACTAAAAATCGATGTTATTTCTAATTAAGTGGATAACTACGTGATCTTAGAGAACAACAAAAGAGATTATGAAAGAAATCTTTAGTGTCACTTAAAAGTAATAAAAGTAAATATTGTTTTTCAAGAAATATAAGACGATAATAGGAATGTGTATATATACTATATCATCTTTATCGCAAATACAGAACATTAAAAGAAAAAAAAGTAGTGATGCTTTTACAAGTAAATGATCATCTCATTAAAGAATGACTAAACTTCAGTGATTTATATAATTTCTAGGGATGTGCAGGGATCCGACTAATTTCTTTTTTTAATTGTTCGATACAGCTCGTGAAAAGTAAACGGATGGCTCGGTTATGATGTAATTGTAAAGTATGATGGTTGAAAAATGTTACGTGATTGCGATCTCAGAAAACTTCTGTAAAAGGTTGAAAAATCTCATGATTGTATGTCCCGTCTTAGGTTTATGAGCTCCTTCGAACTTCTCAGACATTTTTGGAAATCATCACCACGTTTATATATATACTTGACTATAGCACTTGATAATTAGATAAAAATTAGATTTTTATCCGGATCCTACGACCTGTATCGAGCAATTTTTAACAAAAATAGTTTTGCTCAGTTCGGGTCCTTGCACACTCCAAATAATTTCGTATGCAATATCGTAAAAACAGGCCAATAACATTTTTTTTAAAATAATATATTATTTTGCCATTCTGATACAGTGCAGTACTCTCAGTGTACAATATGTATTATAAATTACATTGATATAATATTTTCATAAAACTTCAAAATTGATGTAATGTTTATCTGTCCATATTCCTAATCTTAAAACTGCGCAAAGGTATTTCACAACAGCAAGTATCTAAATTTCGATATATCTTTAAAATAGATTCGGAATACAACTATGTGATGTAAAACCTTTTTACCATGTAAAAGTATGGTTTGTGATTCGGAGTTTTAAGACACAGCCAGACAATGTCCGACAGGTCTGAAAAGCTCCAGGAGACACAAGCTCTGCTAATATCCGCAAGGAATCACGCACACAAAATTAAATTTTCCAATCGAATGTATTTTCAAAACTATGCCATTGCATTACGCGCCGCAACATACGACAATAATGCAATAGCAATCTTGGTATAAGCTTTAATATGCGCGGCATGCGCGATTGTAGCATGCATACATACATATAGACGCACACATGCATAAAGCGGAATTCACGCAGCATTCGATTCGAATGAGCAGCTGTACGTGGCTTTTTCTTCCTGTCTCTCTCTCTCTCTCTCTCTTCATCCTCCTCCTCCTCCCCCCCTGCCCCTCCTCCGCCGAAAGGGGAACGAAGACAGCAATATACACATATAATATCGAGTAGGGCAAATAGGGAAAGCATTGAAGCAATCAATATAGGGTGGTACAACGCGCAGAATCCCATGAAAAGTATATATGTTTTATTCATGGCGCGCGCGTTTGTACCTTGACGTAGCTCGCCTCCTCATCTCTCTCCCGCACAATATCCTTTTCCGCGGCTCATGCATCGTGTACGTACGTGTATAATACATACACAGATGCGCGACGGGCGGCGCGCAGCGTGCTAGCTTCAAAAGGCACGGAAAGTGCGTTTTGCCACGCGAAAACGTCTATCTCCGCGCTGTCGCTGTGTCTCTGCGTCCTCTGCCTGCCGCGCGCGCATGTGGGAGTTAAGTAAACAAGCTTCGATAGCTTCGCCGGGGTATACACTCGCAAAAGAGGGAACACCGCGAAAGGGCTGAATTCTGTTTGCCGGGCTTGAAAGGCAGCTGGGGGTGGAATTTATTAAGCTGCATCGGATTTTCTTTTTAGTCTATCTTGGATAGAAATTTATTGTCATATGCAAGAGAGAGATAAAGAGAATTTTGACTTCATAAATTTACATGGCAAATTTATCGAGAATGGTATTCTAATTACATACATGTAAAACCTAAATTGATAGAGAATGATATTTCGGATTCTCATATGTTAGTCTCGAATTTATTATATTTTTCGTTCTATTTAAATTTAAATTCAAATATTTTGTTTTCGGAAAGTATAATTTTAAATTTTACGGTATTTTGTGTTGTACTTTTTACTGTAGTTATTTGAAGTTTCAAAATTATGTAAAGTTAAATTATAATAAAATGATAATAAAAATAGAAATTACGAGCATAATTTAACTTAAGTTGTAAAAAGCCGTACATAATAATAAAATTTTACTCGCTGTAAGCTTCAAACATTTAATTTTCTTTTTATTTATAATGATAATACAAAATATAATAATATATCTACGAATTAAGTTTGGAAAAAAATGTTTTACAAATTATTTTAGAATGAAATTTTAATCTTTTAGAGGAAAAACGTAAACTAAACAAAGATTACATAATTTTAGTTCATTTCATACACTAAATATCATTTTTTCTCTCATTGACGCATTTAATACTCCTTCTGGGAGCATATTGTATGTATGCTCTAGAGAGTTGATCGACTGTGCTATCTAAATTGTGCCCAATTAACTTACACTTCAACAATGGAGAAGCAGCTTATTTGACCACTCTTATTCAATCGATAAATTAACAAATATTATCTACCGAAGTGTTTTAAGTTTTGAAATTATATAACGGGAATTAAAATTAATTTAGTACTAATGTATAGTAAATGTTTTAAAATACACATAAATCTTAAAATATTTGCAAACTCGCATCATATTTTCAAGGCGTTATTCAATATGTTCAACTACCACTATAACATTTCCACGTTTTTTCTTTATTCTGCTGCAGTTGAACTCCAATTACTGACCAATTACGGTACTTTTGGTGTACTTTTTTATACGATAAAAAGTTTTTACCCCTACAACCATTTTGAAGAGTTCTAAAAGTGCACGAGGAAATATATAAAAATGATGAATGATACATTGAATCGCAGTCACTTTAGCGATAACGCGTATATTTTTTTTATTGTGGAGTTATAGTAATAGTTCAATATGTGATCTAACAATGTCAAACGTTTTTAAAGCTTCAATCTTTAAAAGATTGAACGTTGAAAAATAAAGTTGGAAAAGTGTTGAATAACGTTCAAATATTCGCAATTTATTTTCTTTCAAGACTATTTTAAAACGTTTAATAAATATTATTAAAACATCCTATTATATAGTTATGTGCTTACAACTTAAACGTTTTCAAAACGTTTTTCAAAAGTTGGTTATTATACATATAAATTATTACTATAATTTTCAAACGTTTTATAAAGGTTTGTATACTGTTTATCAAAGTCTGCAATTTTGTTACTTCATTATCCATCTCCTGCTTTTTATATTTTCGCAGTACTAATTTGAATATGAAAATGCAAAACTTGAAGGTCTGCCACTTAACGGCAGGCCGTGTATTAGTATTTTTTAACTCTTAGCATTGTTTCGAGGTAGTTAAATATTCGGAAAGATAAAATTGCATAAAAGTAAATTCGGAAAGATATTTTATGGAAAATGGAAAATTCTGAACAGTTAAATTTGGAAAGAAAAACATTCGGAAAATATTAGTATTGAATATACAAATATTAAAAGACCACAGCATAGAAAAAAAATTCTATGAGGTAAAATATGGAAAATCAAAATTCGTAGAGCCAAAATATTGAAAATCAATAATTTCATAGATTAAAATATTAAAAATTGTTAATTTGCTTTTTTTTAATATACAGGTATTACCAAGTAAGCCCTTACCAAGTTAGCGGGTTGCATATCAAATTTTCAATATTTTAGTCCATAAAATTATTGATTTTCAATATTTTGGCTGTGCGAATTTTGATTTTCCATACTTTCACCCTTATGAATTTCTTTTTCTATACTTTGGTCTTTCAATATTTCTATATTCAATACTAATATTTCCGAATCTTTTTGTTCCAAAATTAAATTTTTCAGAATTTTTCATTTTCTATAAAATATCTTTCCGAATTTTACTTTTATGCAATTTTATCTTTCCGAATAATTAACTACCCCCATTGTTTGACGTTTCGACGTTTTTCCAACTTCAGAAAGTTTCAATCCAAACGATTGTAAAAAGTTTTAAAATCGTTTCGTACTATTAGAGAAGCTTATAAAAAAAATAAATCGGATTGACAATAATTCTTCAGAATGCGGAATAATAACAGACAGTCTTGTAACAAGTATTTATTATTGCAGAAATAATTATCGGTGTTATTGAGTTTTACACGTTTTAAGGAATGTGTGAATATTTTATTTTGTATTATAGCCCTAAAAACAAAGCTGGAATAAAAAATTAATTTTATAAGATACGAATAAGATGATCTACTCCGTCGTGAACCGCAAGTTATGTATGAAATGATGTCAAGACTATGATGTACTGTAAACTTCAAATGTCATTTATTTTACTTTTACTATATTTTAGAGTTGGAATAAATAAATAAAAATGTCTACATTTTGTAAAATAACGGTGACTGGCATTAACGACTGACCTGGATTGCTCACACTACCCTAATAGTAGTATAGAATCAATAAAATCGCTTACAGTGTAAATAAATGGAATACGTGAATACCATCAATGGAAATCTTTAATCATTAAAATCCTACAAAACTTAATAGTTTTTATTTAATTTTCTATTCGTAGAGTATAAACGAAAATTCCATGATAATGTCTTACTCACGCGCATTTCGTACTGCCCATTATACGGCCATGGCAGACACAGCGCACCGTTAAAATTGAACGCCTGTACATATACACTTATCATCTACGAAATATCTTTATCCGCGCAAATCTCGGGAGTTAAGAAAAAAATCAATAAGCAATTTTCCGCGTCCGCTGTGCAAGCGCATTATCCTCGAGCGACGCTCTACCCACGAGAAGAAAAAAAGAAAGGGGCAAGGAGAAGGAAAAAAAGCACGCCAGCAGCTCGGAAAATTGACAATGGTTACGTGCGACAAAAAAAAAAGCCTTACAGCTGCAGCGACAGCGACAACGACATCGACGATGTCGAGGAGGAAAAAAGCAGCGGAAGGAGAGAGAATCAAACGTCTATCGCTGTGTGTCGTTATTCATAAAATCTTTATCCGGACACGGCAAAGGGGGAAAGGGCACGAGTAAGGAAATATAACCCCCCCCCCTCCCCCCACCCCTATTGCTACCGTCTCCACTCTGCGCCATTTTCTGCGTCCCGGCTATTAATCATGGCTTTTCTCGGCACGTGTGAACTGGCGCGATGGCGATAACATCGTCATGCCGTTTAATTAATGTCGTCATGGGCCAGAAAGAATGGATTCCAATCACGCGAAATTTATCGGTTACGACTTCACTGAGCAGCGACCGTCGCCCTCTCTCTCTCTCTCTCTCTCTCTCTCTCTTTCTCTCTCTTTTTAAGAAAAATACGTTAATTTCGAGTTATGGGGCTGAAACTTTAGCCTGGCGCCACCGCGTTGACCGGAACTTTTTTGCCGAAGTACAGTGTCAATAAACCATTTTCAATGTTTCCTCAATTATTTTTCAGAGTCGTATTCGCACTTGCTACATACCATCACGGACCCAGTTTCTGATCAGTTAAGGCGCGTCGTCACGTTATTTACTATGTCAAATCGTAATAATGAGGTATTCATGTTAAATAAAATTACTAATAACAAATATAACTCTTAATCTGTAATATAAAATTTTAATAATACATAAATAATAAAAATTAAGTTAAATATAAAGCCTTAAAGGAAAAAAGCTGTGGGAGCAATTCCTGATCACCTAAGATTTGTATGGGAGTAGTTTCTGATCATGTTAAGACCCAATTCCTGATCACATATATTATTGACACATCAGTATTTTATATGATAAACAAAAACTTATTAAGCAATACTAATACAACAGATATACTAAATATATAAAATTTTTCGGTTATGTGATAATAAATGCGAAACTTAGACGAGGTAAAAGTGTTTGGTTACTCATGCTCTGTCGACTGCACGATATAGACTTATGCACGAGCATATAGTAACCTATAAAGTGCACATAGTGTTGTGATTTATTTTCATGTTTTGTACGACTTTTGTCTGATAAATTATTTACTTATGGATTAAAACTACTTAAATAGAATCGTGTTGTTATAAATATTTATGTATTTTAAGATTTTTAAACACACATATAACATGTTATTAATACTGATCAGAAATTGGGTAAACGATAAGAATATGGACCCTATTTCTAATCACACGTTTTATCAAATAAAAATAATATTTTATATGAATGTTTTAGGTGATGTATACAAATAAACTGTTAAATAACTTAATTACATAATTTTTTCTACGATCCGTTACAAAATTTTAAAGAAATGATGTACATTTCTTTGCATACTAACTTGTAGTCAACTGGAGAAAGATGGTATCAATCATGACGTTGCCGACAACGTCCAACTTTAACATTTTATATCTTAAAAATGTATTTTACTAGTGACTTTTAAAGTTTTTATATATTACTGTGAAATAGTTTACTATTACTAATTATTCTTTTAAAACAAATTTTGTATATATTAAAGTCAAAATAAAAATAAGTGTAATCAAATGATCAGGAACTGGGTACTGATCAGGAACTGTGTCCGAGACGGCATATGAAATGCAGACATAATTACTTTGCAATTTATAATTAAAGTAATAATTTAGACGACACTTACAATTGGTATATAATAATGTATCTCTTGTAATAACAAAATATCGTATGAAACATGTGAAGACTTAATAAGTAGTATTAATCTAAATAAAAAAGAAATCTCATCGGCGCTTAGAAATATAGATTGCAGTAAAGGAGTAGGACTTAATGGTACCCCTGATGATACCCTCCATATTTCTGGCAAAATGTTCCAGTGTTCTTACACTTCCTATTTTCTCACTATTTAACAAATCACTTAGTACTGTCATTATTTTCCCACAGGTATGAAAATATAGCTTCATAACACCAATTTATAAATTAGGTTCAAAAAATAATGTATAGAACTATAGGCCAATCTCTATCTTAAGTATTATTCCTTAG
The DNA here is from genome assembly GCA_949152435.1 of Gastracanthus pulcherrimus. Lineage (NCBI taxonomy): Eukaryota > Metazoa > Arthropoda > Insecta > Hymenoptera > Pteromalidae > Gastracanthus > Gastracanthus pulcherrimus. The sequence continues at coordinate 41,782,080 of OX424575.1, forward strand.
ATCCTGGATCGTATCGTAGTCGAAAAAAGTTCATGTGCAGTCTCTAGTAAATAACAGAAATAGCAGATCAACACTTACTAACCTCATTTTATATGAACAATATATCTTCAATGCGCTAATTAATCAAGAGCAAGTAGACTCTATATATACAGATTTCGCTAAAACGTTTGATTCTGTGAACCACGACAAACTGATTAGTAAGCTGGAGGCCTTTGGTGTAAGTGGTACATTGCTCTTATGATTGACAACGCCGAGTCTGTAGTCTCTGACAAGAAGGCTAGGGCCGATGGGCCGTTGGAGACCGACGGTTTTGTAACGGTCCAATTCAGGAAGGAAAAAGCTGCTGCTAAGAAATCACAACAGCAGCTGCAGAAGGAGCTACAGCTGCAGTGCAAACAGGAGTAGCAAGAGCGGGAGAAACTGTGTCAACAGCTCAATCACCACCCGCAACAACAGAAGCCACCGACAACCAAGACACCGACGAACAAGAAGACAGAGCCTTCTGAGAAGTCTCCCAAGAAGCAAAGGAGGAGGAGGCCGCCTAGAATGCGACCCAAGGCTGTCCTTATCCGCCCTAATGATGGAGTCTCTTACGCGGACGTTCTTTCGAATGTTCGCGAGAAGATTCCATCAGAGTGCCCAAAAACTGATGTACGTATCAGAAAAATCAGGCCGGGCGATGTCCTGGTAGAGTTGGGCTGGAAAACGAATGAGCAGGCGTTGGGAATTCTCGCAGACTCCCTCAAGAAGGCAGTAGGTGACACAGATGTCGTGAAGAACCTGTCACCGAAGACGAGCATCGAAGTCAGAGACCTCGATAGCCTCACCACCAAAGAAGAGGTGGAAGCGGCGGTCAAGAGGCTCTTCGACAAAGCAGGACACTCAGTAGGTGAGATCATCGTATCGCTGACCAAACCCAATAGCAGGGAACAGCGGCTGGCCATCATAGAGATGGACCAGGAAAAGACTGAGTTCCTGCTCGAGAAGAGCCGCTTGAGAGTCGGCTACATGAACTGTCGACTGAGAAGGTAGCAGCGGTTGCAGCAGTGCTTTAAATGTCTGGGTTACGGACATCAGGCACGCGACTGCAGAGACCCAGATAGAAGTAAGGCCTGCTACAAGTGTGGCGAGGCAGGCCACAAAGGAGTAGCCTACAGAGCTGTCGAGGCAAAGTGCGTCTTGTGCACGGCACTTCGAGTAGATCAGGCTCATCTGGGCTACACCCCAGGATCAGGATAGTGTAGAGTGTTCCGCGATATGCCTAGGCAGAGCAAAGCGAAGCGTTAATGATGGGCCCTATAATGGTCCTTCAAACGAACCTACACAGAAGCGACTTAGCCAACAGCCTTCTGATTCAGTATAGAATTGAGAAGAAGCCTGATGTGCTACTAATCAGTGAGCAGTACCTCGACTGGAGACCATGGGTCTCATTCACCGAGCCTGTGACGCATCCATGCCGCGCAAGGGATCGCGACGTGGAAAACGCCAAGATCACTGGTGGACCGACAAAACCGCGCAACTGAGGACGGAAGCAAACCACCTCGGATGAAGAGCGCAAAGAACGTGAGACGAAGAGGAGGCAGACCTGCTGTCGGTGCAGCAAAAAGCAATGCACAAGCGGTTCCGAATCGAGATCAACCGGAGCAAGGCACAGTACCGGAAGAATCTGACGGAGGAAGTCAATCGATACGTGTGGAGCTTAGGCTACAAGATTGTGACCAAGAGACTCTGCGCGATCCCGAGTCCCCCTTTCGACGAAGATACCACGACTCAAATCGTGGACACTTTGTTCCCTATGCACCCGCTAAGGCAGGACCAGGAGGAAACCACGGACGCAGGTGAGATCCCCATATTTTCCACCGGGGAGCTGCAGATCGCCGCCAAAATGATGCGGAGCGGAAAGGCGCCTGGGCCCGACGGGATACTAGCTGAGATATTGAAGATCATCGCGATAAGAGCACCCTCTGTTGAAGGTCTCTCATGAAAGGTTGCGCGTATCGTGCTGATCGGCAAAGGTAAGGGAGGTGATCCCCGGCTTCCATCGTCCAACAGGCCTGTGTGCATGTTGAATGACGCAGGGAAACTTTACGAGAGGTTGCTCAAGCCACGGCTACAGGGAGCTATACGATCTGCCGGCGACTTAACTGACAACCAGTACGGCTTCAGAAAACAGCGATCCACAGTGGACACTATACGAGAAGTGGTACAGCAGGGAAAAAATGCGTGGTTGATAAATCAATTTTCCAGAAAAGTCGCCCTCCTTGTAACACTAGACGTGAAAAACACGTTCAACTCAGCCAGCTGACCGGACATTTTGGAAACGGTGCACGCGTTCACAGTACCGGAGCACCTCATGCAGGTGATACGGGACTATCTGAAGGACCGTATCCTCCGTTATGAAACAGAAGAAGGCCAACGCGTGAAATATCTCAGCGCCGGCGTGGCGCAGGGGTCAATCTTTGGCTCAGATTTTTGGAACATCCTTTTTTTAGATAGCCTGTTGAGACTCGGAGACCCGGAGGGGGTGTACATGATAGCTTACGCCGATAATGTCGCTTTAGTCATCATCGCGCGTGACTACGAGAAAGCATAATATCTGCTTAACCAGGCGATGCGCAGGATTTTGCGCTGGATGAGGGAACACGGTCTGAACTTGGCAGCCGCTAAGACAGAGATCGTGCTCTTCACCGGCAAATAGATACAGACCATCTTCACCATGAAAGTAGGGGAGAGAGAGGTTTTGACGAGGAGGGAGGCTATGTATCTGGGACTCAAACTAGATGCTAAGCTTACTTTCTTCCGTCACCTAGCGTATGCAGCAGACAAAGCAGCGAAAAAGACGGATGGGGATAGTTCAGAGCCCGAAGTGCATCTTCTGTTCCGCTGATTGCGACGACGCGTTTCACACGTTTTTCGTCTGCGAAAAGTGGCACGAGGATAGGACACCTTTTGTCGACTCGGTCGGACAATTCACGCCTGAGACCATCGTGGGCGAAATGTTGACCGCCGAGGATAAGTGGACCGCCACGGCGAAATTTGCAGAGTCGGTCCTGCGACGGAAGAAGCCGTACCTCGACGAGATAACCGCCGAAGGTATCATAACCCAGGGATGGCGGACGACCCCATAGAAATGAATGTGATTTGAAATGATGGGACGTCTTCTTAACCGGGGACGCACCATTTTCTCTCGCTGTATAAATGTCGCGGGGATGGATAAGGAAACTTCTTTTTCCGTACGGAGACCGAATCAGCCGGCTCGAATACGCGTATGAATGAGACGGATTAGATCTAAGCGCCCCACGCGGAACTTTAACGATGACTGTTTTGCCTTGTTTCAGATCTAGGCAGAAGCGGTCGTCCAGATGACGCAAGAATCGCACCACCCTGAGGTAATGTGATAAACGATACCAGGGTAGGTTCCGTCAGAAGAGGAAAGGGTGGTAGGTTTTAGTGGGTCGGTTTGCGATGCAACGGTTGTGTAGTTTTTTTCGTGTTTTTGTTAATTTTATTTTTCGTCCTATATTTTATACACGGCGGATGCGTCCCCAACTAGTCTCACACTATCCGGCTGTGCCGAAAAAAAAATAGTGATGATAAACAGTAGCAGTGCCTACAGGGCCACAGCTATTACACGGTCTTTATGTCGACTGTAGACGGGCTTGCATCGTCACCATAGCTATCATAACTACTTGTTGGGACTAGCTATTCGAAGCGGTGTAGTCTATAGCCTTGTTTACATGGTCACGCCATCTTTCTCTTTTGTTAGCGAGTTGCCCCCAATCCTCTTCATAGCATCCTATTTCTCATAGATCTATTTTAATATTGTCGTCTCACCTTCGTCTCGGTCTACCTGGGGGTCTTGTGCCTGTCGGCTTCTCTACCAGCACTCCAAATGCTGCTCTTTCATTTTCCATCCTAACTATATGCCCAGCCCTCCCCAACCTTCAAGATTTAATCACTCTGGTAATTTTCAGGTTACATACGTACATGTATTACTTTCTTTACCAAAACATGCAATATTTACCATTTTTAAATTCTCTAAGTAATTTATTTGAAATATTAATGTTAAATGAATTAAATAGAGTTTCAGAATGTATTCTTTTAAGACTATTCTGTAAGATATTGATTATACTTTGAATCTCGTTCTTCGAAATTACTATGTAGATCACTAACTTTTAAGGCCATATAAACCAAAATCCGCCCGTCAGTGCTGCCATACCCCGCTCGGTTCGTTACTCATTATATTTTCTGATGCGAGTCAAGTCACCACGCAAAAAGCCACGCTTGTGAAATAATTTGCATTTCATGCAGAAAACATTAAGTTTTTTGTAAATTTATTATATCTATATATATATTTCTGTGAAAATACCGTTTCCGAGTTGTATCTGAAGATCATGGATTCAAAGTTTTCAAGGACAGCGGTGGGTTAGAAGGTGATCAAAACTGTAGACAGATATCAGGTAATTCTTAGTATTGATTTATGAGCCGCAACTCATCAGCGGCATGCGTACGAGGCGTAAGTCACTGGGATCGTTCCGTGACGATCTCTGGGATCGTAGGGGGCTAGGAGATGGCTTAGTGCTGTTTCCTCCTCCTACCCAATGCAGAAGCCAGGACATAACGGGGTTTATTAGTTTTTAATGAAATGTAGTCAAGTTTAAAAAGACTAAATGTTATAGAAACTGATGTTGCAAATAATGTCATGTAATATTGAAACTTACTAAATGTAAAAAATACCTAAAGATTACGCCGATATTATAACATTTTTTAAAAATTTTTATTTGTACTATATAACCAAAATAATATGAATACCTATACGTTTCATTCTTTATTTACTGGGTGGGTACCGGTAATAATAGGGTTTAAAGGTGGGTGTAGGTAATGTAGCCATCTTAAGGAATTTTGGATTCCCAGTGAAAACATATCGGATTTTGGGTCTTCGGAAACTATTTGAGACTTGTTATTTGAACTTTTAACTTTATACCTCATAAGTTTCTTTGTAAACAAATTCGTCAATTATCTTTTACAGTAAATCATCACTCCAGATTTGATAGTTGGTTTTTTCTTTGAAGTCCAAAACTATTTTGACACTGTCCTGTAATTCAAGCAATTGTTTTAAGGTGATGTTAAACCCTGTGTTACTGGTAAATACGGGAAACCACTTTTTTCATTCATTTTTCAATTTTAAGAAAATATCTCTATGGAAAGTTGTTCTTTTTGATTGGAATAACATCTTTCCATAGAGCTATTTACTAAAAATTGAAAATGTAATGCGAAAAGTGTATCTTCGTATTTGTCGGTGATAGGTGGTTTTAGCATCACCTTAACAAACGAGGTTATAATATTATGAGCAAGAATACAAAAAAATCACAGTGACCACTTTTCCAACACTCTCATATAGCCACTTTACCAACCGATTAGCACTAAAGAAAGTTGCAATTTTCGTATCATAAACGAAATCTATGGCAACAACTAATACATGCATCTTAAAGGTCAAAGTAAATAAATCGACAATATCGTGTTTCACGCTTCAGCGTATTAATTGCTAATTCTACATTCTTTAAGTGTTGATCTTTCCTTAAGGGGATATCGGAGCTGAAATCGTGTTTTTTCTTTTAGGGATTACTTTTGAAAAATAGAATGCACGAAAAAATCAAGAGCAGAGCGCCGTAGTGCTCTATATAATAAAACTTTTGCTTGCAAGATAAAGTTGATCTGATCAGTTACTTTTCTAATTAATTGTAAATACGATAGGGTGTTACGCATTGAAACCTAACCTCAAAATTTCAATCGTACCAAAATTTTGCTAATAACTTTTTATAATGTTATTTTACAGTAAGATTCGTAACAGACCGCTGTAGTGCTTACTATAATGAACTGATATGTACAAGATAAAGTCAGTTGGACTTGTAGTTTTTACAAACAATTGGAATTACAAAATAGGTCTGACAGCAAAAAGGGGGGCGGGGCTCCGACATCCCCTTAAGGTGGCTCCCTGGTATTGTTTCATAATTTTGACAAATTTTTCTATTCATTTTCTTCCCATTAATAATATTCACTTTTTCATCTGTTTAACATTGTAAACAATTTAGTTTATTCAATACTACTAGTATACGTATAAAAAAAACGATTTTGTAAATTAAAAGTTTTTTTGGGAGTCATCGGCACCTTTCGATAAATGGTCTTAGCAAAGTCCTGAATTTGGACATAATAAATTGACCCTCACGCATACAAAAATTAAAAAAGATATTGGAACTTTAAGAATATATTCTTTAAGACATTTTCAACTAAAATTCGCTTGTTCTTTTAATAATTGATGCTTTAAAGTTTATTTATAATACAATTCTTAATAAAATAACGGTATTTATATAGCAATTTTGAAACAATATCACATATATTCTTTTCAGAGCTATATAATAAATAATCTAGTCAAATTAAAAGCGAATATTAGTTATTACTAGCTTTAAAAACATGATAAAAGTTTCTTAGAAGTATATGACAATATGGTGTGCGTGAGGGCTATTTTGAACATAGCCCATTTTCACTCAAGAATAACAGTTTTTTCTGAATAACTTTGCGTATATAGGCTTAAGAAATCCGAAATTTGCTTTGTGACTTTCTATAATAATAACAAATATTCAATGCAAGCCCCAGATTTTTAAAATATAATGCAGAGATTTACCCGAAATACTAAAAAATATCTTTCCGTAATACGTCCGAAACCATAAGTTTTACTTTATGGAGGCCAATCTGAGTTAAACTCGAAAAAATAAATTTTTTTTATAAGTCGATAAAATTGTTTTCTTTAAGAACAACCATTCTGAATTTGTATTACTATAAATACTTGATAATATTTATAATTTTATATTTGTAAAACCTCAAAATATTGATTCCACGTGACACAAGATATTACTATTATTTTTTCCAACAGTAATTTCCATCCTTATGACATGTACTAACACTTTCTCGGTTTACTTTTTCGTTAAAAATATTTATCATTATTCTTCAGAGAACAAACCCATATTTTAAAAAACACTAAGAAAAATTTTTAAAAGAATAATATGTACTCGAAAAATAATAATAAAAAAATTTTCAACGATAAATTAAACAATAAAAGTTTTAGTAAGTTTTTTTTGTTGATTGTGTCACCTAGAAACGTGCACGTCGCAAAGTTTTTTCAATAAATATAGTATTGATAATGGTAATATCTTGTGTCACGTAGGAGCAAGATTTTTTGGTTTTATAATTGTAAAATTACAGATATTATAAAGTATTTAAAGTGAAAACAAAATACAGAATAATTGCTTTTAAAAGAAAATTTTTTATTGGTTCATAAAAACGAAATTCATTTTCGAGTTAACCTCAGGCTGGCCTCCTTAAGCTCCTTTTAATTAATGTTAAAAGTCTTTCTTGATTATTCAATGCCCATATATCTTCAAGTACATTTATTCTAGTTTTATATTGAGCCCGAAAAACGTAAGAATCATCGTTATAAACAATTACATTACCCCAGTTAAAAATTAATTATATATGCTCATATATGATCATATGTAACCAAAATTCGGATATTCGCATATATGATGAGTGAACCATTTTTTCACTCAATAGAATATAAAGAAGAGAACAAAAGCTTTAATTTGAGACGTACCACGGTTAAGAAGATTAACAATATCAAATTTATAAGGGTGATTGTCAAAAAGTTGGCTGTTTTTAAAAGTATGATTTTCAAAAAATAAAGTCTTTGAAACCGAAAATAAAATATATGATGTAATAATATTAATCATATAAATAAAGAAAATTAAAATGGGCGAGATCAAAAAACACTGTTATGTAGTTAAAAAAATATAACAATGTTGAAAGTTTCTTATAACCAATTCTTTTAAATTACGAATTAATAGAGTATAACTTTCATTTAATATTGTTTGATATGTATTACCTTACATAAAGTATCTCTTGTTTAGCACAAATTAAAAATTGCTTCGCTTATTACAGAATATGAACGATTATGATCTACGCTTAAATAGGTTAAAATGTTGTTTATGTATCTATTTGTCGTATTCGATGCCACCCCTACGATTGCTTTAAGAAATTTAACGTAATCGGTGGACGTACAAGACATTTGTGCCGTACATATTTTCTTAGTAGCTTATTTATCTAAATGCACCAAATGCTTGTGGAATTAAGAAAAAAGTAATTCCCCTGTCTGTTTAAACGATAAAGTCGATTTAAATATTTATTTTTCAAACTAAATGCTCCTTTAAAGAATTTTTTGCTGGACGGACAAGACATATAATAAAGGTACGGATAGTAGAAGTGGAACATTAACTAATTATTTGTCGGAAACTATACTAATAAATAAGTATATGTGAACTTTTCTTACAAAATGTACATACGTTACAAGTAGGAATCGGTTGCATTTTAATTTGTGAATATTTTAATACAACTTTCTTTGAATAAAGCTCTTGGGACGGACAAGACATCAAAACTAGGGGACATATTTCGAAACATCCATACATAATCAGAATACATGCATTTAAAAGTCGCGCATTATTTTTGGATTAACAAAGACTTACATTAACCCTCTGTGTAATTTTATTTGGTTAAAATTTAGTGTATTACTAAATTTCTTGGTATATTGGGATGAAATTAAGGCTTGGGACATGAAATGGTCAAGACATTTTGCATAGTTTTTTTTTTTTTTTTTTTTTCATTTATTTATTTAAAAGTCGCATCCCCCATATTGGGTATTAGCGACTACATATAATATGTACATAGTAATAATAATTTACATAATGGTACTTTTACAGACATTGAGGATATATTACATTTCATTATATGTGAGGTTTTACCATTTTATACTGTTTACAGTGTGTTATTTTATCTTATATCAAATATCTAAAATTAATAGAATCAATAAAGTCAATTATATTTTTACATTGATTTGTGTTTGTCAGAACGTCACTAATGTTGCTTTTGATCTTACACTTTGTTCGTTGGTTGTCAAACTTTGGGCATTCTGTTAATATATGTTTTACATTAACTGGAACTTCACATTGATCGCATTTGAGATGGCTTTCTTTTTTGAGTATGTGTTGATGTGATACTCTAGTGTGTCCTATTCTTAATCGCGTAAGCAGTACTTGGTTTCTTCTGCTTAAAGAGATTGCAGGGTTGGGGTCGAAAACATTTGGTTTTATTTTTTGTAAGAAATTTTTATTTGGGTTGTTATACCATGATTGGTTCCATTCATTTTAATTGTGATATTAATAAGGTTACAAAAGTCTTCTTTTTTTATTTCTTGTTGTCGGAGAGGAAATTGGAGTCTGCTTGCCAGTTCTATTGATTCTTTTAATAGTGTCAGTGTTTGAGCCTGTGAGATAGAGTAACATATTATAGTTTTTCCTTTTAATTCGTTTAGTTTATGATTAATTAGGTTGATTATAGGTTGGTTTTGGCAGTTGTTTTGAATCATTTTAGCAGTAGCTAATGAATCAATAGATATTATGGATTTCATATTTAGATTTTCCGTACTTTGTATTGTATTGAGTAATAATAGTTCTAATGTTGTTTGAATATTGTACCAGTTTGGTTGTTTCAGAAGAATTTTTTCTTCGTTAGGCAGTAAGGCTACTGCTGCATTACAATCAGTTTTTTTCTGTACAATTGTGTGAATATTTTGGCGTTCAAGTTGTAGTTTAATGATTTCTGATTCTGAAGATGTTTCGTTAGGTATGAAAACATGATTATTTTTCTTTTCAGAAATCCAGAAATGTATGGGGTTAGGAATTTGAGTGTAAATTTTTGGTTGTTTAATGTGGCTTTCTTTTAGTAATTTTTTTGCCCTATAGTATAGTGGTTGAATAGCTTTGGGTTTATTTCGGTAAATACTTGTATTATTTGTTATTATGTGGTATGCTTGATTTCTTGGTGATGATAAAAATTTTTATATATAATTAAGTGTAAGTTTCTTTCTTCTTAGGTAGAGCGGGAGGGTTTTTCCTTCGCTTAAAATGCTATTGATGGGGCTTGTTGTAAATGCTCCTGTTGCGATCTTCATACTTTTATTAAGAATTGGATCCAATTTTTTCAAGATATGATTTTTAGCTGATCCGTATATTGGAGATCCGTAATCAATTTTTGATTGTATGAGGGCTTTATACGTGTTGGTTAGAACTTGTTGATTAGCTCCCCAGTTTTTTGCCGCGAGAGTTTTCAGTATATTCATTCTATTGTAACACTGATATTTAAGATTATTAATGTGAGGATTCCATGATAATTTGCTATCAAAGGTCAAGCCTAAAATTTTTATTTCATTTACCAATGAAATTTTATGGTTACCCATGTGTAGTTCAAGATTTTTCACCTTATTTTTCTTTTTGCTGAAAAGGCATGCCTGTGTTTTCTTTTCCAAGAATTTAAATCCGGCAGTGTTTGCGAATTCTGTTAATTTATCAAGTATATTTTATAGTATTACTTGATTTGTACTTAAGTTTATTCCTTTGAGGAGGATGGTTATATCGTCGGCAAAAATGGTACATATAGCAGACGGAAAAATATATTTTAGTACATCGTTGATGGCGAGTAAGAAAAGTGTGACGCTTATAACTCAGCTTTGTGGAACACCGTTATCAATATTTACATGATTGGACAGTATGTTACTTACTCTAACTTGGATTGTTATGTCGGTTAGAAAATTTTTTATGAAGAAAAACATGTTTCCGTCGATTTTGTATTTTAATAAAATCTCTAAAATCCGGCGTCGACAGATAAGATCGTATGCTTTTTCTATTGTTTGTTTGTCTTTATCTGTTGTTGAACAGTTTTCTCTAAAACCGCTCTGTGATGAGTTAATTATATTGTTTACTTCTAAAAACCAGCGTAATCTTTTATTCACAATTTTTTCAAAGATTTTAGACAAGCAGCATGTTAGGGATATTGGTCTATAGTTTTCTTTGCTATCTTTCTTTTTACCTGGTTTGGGTATTGGTATTACAATAGCTTATCTCCAAATGTCTGGAAATAATTTTTTTGTCCATATAATATTGAATTTAATTAGGAGACTGTGTACTGCGTCGTCTGGCAAATTTTTTAGAAAAATGTTGGGGATCTTATCTGGACCAGGACTAGTATTTCTACTAGATTCTAGTGTATTTTTTAATTCTTTTAGTGTTATTTTTTCGTTTAACGGATTTTCAGAATTTACTTTTGTTGATTTGACGTTGATATTGGTTTCTTTTTCTACTTTATTTTTGTAATTTAAGAATTCGTTATTAAAATTATTGTCACTTGAGTTTTCACTGAATTTTTTAGCTAGTATATTTGCTATATTTTCTGCATTACTAACAACTTGATTATTTTCGTATAATGCTGGGATAGATGAAAAAGTTTGACCTTCGATCGATTTTATTTTTTTCCATATTTCTTTAGTTGGAAGTTGATTGTTAATAGAATTTAAATATTTCAGCCAAGAGTTTTGTTTGCTAATTTTGATAGTACGTTTAGCTTTTGCTTTGAGACGTTTAAATTCTGTCTTATTTTCTGTTGTGTTATTCTTTTTATATTTATACAAGCCTTTTTTTGCGTCTGTTATTGCGTTTTTGCAATCTTTATTCCACCAGGGAGTGTGTTTTTTCTGTGTGTACTCTTTTGTTTTTGGAATGCTATCTTCGGCTGCATTTAAAATAATTTTTGTGAATTCATTCAGAATACTATTTATATTTGTTTCATTAGATTCTAGTTCACTATTAATTAAAACATTTATATCGCATATTTTGCTGGAGATTATTTGTTTATACTTTTGCCAATTGGCTAGGTAAAATTTCCATTTCTCGGAATTAGTTTTTGGGGTTGCATTAGTATGACCAATTTTGACTATCATTGGAAAATGATCACTCCCGAACAGGGAATCTAAAGCTTGCCATTTTAAATCTGTAGCAATACTGGTACTACATAACGTTAAATCGATTGAGCTACTTTTGCCGCTTGATGTATTGAAATAGGTGGGAGAGAGATCATTTAACAGTACGATATTATTATTGATTATGAAATCTTCGATACATTTACCTCGCTTATCAGTTTTTAGTGAGCCCCACATAGGGCTGTGACTATTGAAGTCCCCTAGTAGTATAAATGGAGTCGATAATTGGTTTATTAGGTTTTCTAGTTGTGTTGTATCGATATCGTATCGATTGCTTAAGTATATATTGCATATGCATATCGTTTTATTGTTGATTGTTATAGATACTGCAACTGCTTTGATTTCTGTTTTTAGTATTATTTGTTTACTGTAAATATGATTTTTCGTTAGAATACAAACACCTCCACTAGCTGCTAAACAGTCGGTTCGATTTTTGTTATAGCAAGAAAAGTTTTTCATTGTAATTATTTCGTTATGTTTTAAGTTGGTTTCTTGAAGGCAAATAATATCAGCTTGTTGATCAGTAATTAGTTCTTGGAGAAGTTCATAATGACCCTTTAAGCCATTAATATTCCATTGTACTAGGCTCGCCATCTTTATGTTGGGATAGTTCAGGTTTGGAATCATCCTCGTTATCTGATTGGCTCAGAGTTTGGAGCGGAGTTATTTCAATATTAGGATTTTTTATATTTTTTAATTTTGACGAACAACGCATTTTTATACTTCTATTGTTAACTTTTGGATATACTTAATTTTCAATAAATAACTTGAGGGCGTTCAAGTCTTTAGAGTATTGTTTTAATATATCAAGCGGTTTTCTGGAACCTCGTGTATTTTCTAATAAACTTTTAAATTGGATATAATTCAGTAATTGTCCGGGTTGATTCAAATCTTCTTTAATGAGCTTTAATTTTTTATCCATTTCGTCTTCTTCTGTATTATTTGACTGAGTAACGTTTTTAGAATTAATTGTGATTTTGTCATTTATGATTTTTTCTGTTGTATCAGTTTCGCATTTCCCTTTCTTTGTTGGTTTTTTAAATTGGCTGTTGACCTTATTATTTACTTTCAATTCTATACCGGCTTGAGATTCAGTTGAGCTTATTAAAGAGTGGCTTCGCTTATTGTCATTTGTTTTGTCAACAAATGAGCGTGAGAGGTCTGTATCGGCGTTTAAATATGATTGATTATTCGGGAGATTGATATCGGTAGTGTCATCGAATGGTTATGTCATCGACCGGTAGTGTCATCGAATATTATTTTTTACTCAGAATAGAAAATACTTAATATTCTGAAAATTTTACAGATTGTTGCTTACGATAGACTGGTTGTAGTACTATTTTTTTGAGATTCGTATAATGCCCTGTTACCTTGTAAAATAGAAGAGACAAGAATTGTTCAACTCTTTGACAAACACCCATAAACGATTTAAGGTAGTAAATCAACAGAAAAAATCGCTAAATCTCATGATTTTTAATTTTTAACTGTTTTTCCGACATGTTTCGCAGTTATTCATTATCTTTGATGACTCATAACTTTTGATATTGTTAATCTTTATAAACGTGGTACATCTCAAATTAAAGCTTTTTTCTCTTCTTTATATTCTATTGCGTGAAAATATCGTTTTTAGTCCATAATTCCCATGTTAAATTCCGATAAGAGAAATTGATATACGTTTTAAAAAAATGACATGGTCTGTTTTGCGTGTTGGACATTTTTCACATATATTATATGACCTATAGAATGAGAAATAAATGGTTACAGAGGTGTGCCTCAACTATTTTTTTATTATTTTTTGAACTGCCTAGGTGCAGATATCTTGTGGAATTCCTCATATACTAATTTAAAAATCAGGTCAATTACCAAGATATTTTCGTAACTACCAACTCAAAGCAATTAAAACATTTCTACGTATATAACTGTGTTAAAGGGAATACCACGGACTTTATCTCTCAGGGTAGGTAAAAATTATTTTTATTTTTTACAAGTTCTCTTTGTTACTGCTTTGTAAATAAATGCTAATAAAAGTAAAACAGCGCAAGATAAAGAAAAAAGAGAAGCAGAATAAGGGGTATAGGAGAATGAGAGAGCGGTCGCAGAGAGAAAGAGTACGAATCATAAAAGAAAGAGTTGAAACGAGCTCTTGTAGCATTGTTGCCTAGCTACAGACGACTTCCGGATGTGGACTGCAGCTCACGGCTTGGGCTTTGTTCCAATCTACTGTCGCCACCTACGCGGTATATATATATATATATATATATACAATAAAAAGCAGTGACCGGGTAGACGTTTTTCGTGCGAACGACACGAGGCTGATTATATAAGTATACATAAAGAGAGATAGAGCGCGAGAGAGGGGGGGAGAGAGAGATAGAGACAGAGAAAGAGAGAGAAGGAGAGAGAAGGAAAGAGAGAGCGAGAGAGAGGAGAGAGAGAGAGGCATACACTCAATGGTGCGCACTAAAAAATCATTATGGAATTGTAGCAGAGAACGATGAATTAAAGAAATCCTCATCTCTTTTGTGGAGGCTTTACTAATTAATGAAGCTTTTCCGTAACGCCTCGACGTTAATAATTATGTGTCACAAAGATAAAATGAATAGAATTACGAGAATAATTCGCGTTAAGAGGGCTTGATAATTTCCGCTTGGGTTGTAATCGATATTTTTATTGTAGTATACAGTCGGTCGTTTTAATGGCGATTTGTTTCAATTGTCAAAAAAGCAAAACTATACGAAAGCATTCAATATTAAAATGTTCTCGCTGACCTAAAAAGATTTTGAAGAATACTTTGTTAGAGATGATTTCGTCGAGTACTGAACAATGACTTTGAAAAATTAATTTGCTATAGTTAACTGTTACATTTATTATTATACACGGAGTAAAAATATATCTTTAAAATACAATGTGAATATTATCGCTTATTTTATATTCAGCTTTTTAAATAATTGCGTATAAAATAAATGTTCAATTTTATTTCTATAAAATGTTTATCTACAATCTTCACCTATAATAAATTTGTATATTACTTTTGTATCATTACTCTTAATCATATAAAGCATAAAACATATAATAAACGTTGTCTAATCACAAATAATAACTAGACTCTAACCTAAATTATTAAATAAATAAATACCTAGAAACAAGTAGAATTAAACATCAAACACGCAATAAACGAAATCAGTTATTCAACTATGGCGATATCGATCGAATGTTGTACAAAGTGATAGCTGGAAGAAGGTTAAACGCTGAGGATCCGATATTAATTGCTATAAACAACTACTGTGTCGCATCATCACTTTTGCTTTCGTATGAGGATAATCGTGTAAATTGTTATCGTTGACGTTGCGATGATGATAGATAGCCGTGACGATGACAATGACGATGATGAGACAGGACGAATTTAACAGCCAAAATAACTAAGCTAATCCTTGCTTTAGTGTGGTTGTCCAATTATTTCTAACCTTTTTATGATTTTGAGAGGAATTTTGTTGCATTATTTAATGAAAAAATCATATTTAAGTGTAATCGAATAAATTATTATACATAATATTTCTTTATATACTTAATTTTTCTACTGCCATGGTATTTTGCGTTTGGCGAAAACACTATTATTACTTTTAAAAATGTATTAATATTTAGTCTTTGTTCATTACAAATATGTGAAACATTTTTAATATAAAATAATATGTAGAAAAAACTATTACCAAAATTAAGTTACGTATACAAAGAAACATAAAATTAAATTAAATCAATTAATCTTTTTTATACAAGTTAAATATCAATAAGTAATTACAACTGCAAAGATCCTTGTGATTAAAACATCTTTAAATTACGTATACAATACCTCGCATTTATCTTAAAAAGTATAGTTATAGATTATGTAGGATCAGAAAATCGAAGTCTGAGAACGATCACGTTTCGAGACGGAAAAGAACACAAGCCGTTATTAAGAAACTTTATCACTTTGCGAAGCTCTTTTCCCGAGAATGATAGGTTCGATCGGTTCCATAAAATGTTTAATCCGGGATTTAAACTTGCTACCCATTTGTGTATTAATGAAATATTATAAGAGCACAAAATTAAAGTAGAAGTTCAAACACAAAAAATGTTTTCTAACATTACTTTTAGAAAGTTAATAAAGTATTAACAAAATAAAGTTTAAACATTTTTAGTTTACAAATCATTAAAATAAAAATTTACCTTTTCTTGTACGCTCTATGTTCCAGTGTTAAAATTATTTTTTTATCAACATAAAGGTAATTATTATAGTGATAAAAGCCAAAAAAGAGCATTTCACTATTCTTAGAAATTGTGAAATATCAGCAATTCTAAATATTTTTGAAGTGATAAACGCGTAACTACATAGGCCATTGGGGTCAAAATATGACCTGTTGTATTGAAATTCGCGTTATTTCAGTAAAAAGTAGTACCTATACTTCGAATCATAACTCTGCAAGTTTTTTTGCTAGAGAATTGATGCACTAAGATAAAATAAATTGACTACAAGAGCTTTATTGTAAGCTTTGTTTCATATAATAATATTGTTTTGTAGCAAAATTATGATCAATCAAAAATGATGACGAAAAATGCATGAAAATCTACTCAATTTAAAGAGCTGAAAATCCTTCCATTTTGATGCATTTGTCGTCATCATTTTTAACCCATAACTTGACCCCAAGGGCCTATGAGACGAAACTACGGATGCTAGGCATCATTTTTAGGTACCATAAACCACTTCCTCAAGCCTCAGCAAAAATCACTTTCCGCAGGTCGTGAACTCTCCTTGTGAGTGTAATGATTAAAAATAGTAGGAAACATAGAAAAAATCATAATCATGTTGTTGTTTTTTTATTATAAAATTTTGATAGGTACTTATTTAGACCTAAACTTGCTGTAATTCGTATGTCAGATCAATGTAGCACACCTCTGATTAGTCTCAAAAAATATTTTTCGAAAACGAAATATGTTTATTTTTTTATATACTACTTTTTCAGAGGGTTACTAGGAAGAAAAATAAAAGGTATACGTGCTTTTATTTGACTTCAGCACCTGCTATTTTCCTACTATTTTTAATCATTACACTCAGAAAATTAAAAAAATTGGGAAATTTGGACTACCCTAACGGACATGCACACGCACTCATACATACACGCATGCACGCATGCACACATTCATACAGACATTTTCTAAAATGAGTGTATTTCGATTCCTGTGTCAAAGTGTCAAAAAATGTTTCTAAATTTAACTAAATCACTTATGATATTTTACAGTTTTATTGGCAACACAACCAGTACGTGAAACACGAGGACATGAAATATGACTATCTTGTGAAAATCACCCGTCACGTACTTTCTCGTTTCTTTTCAAGAATGTACATAGGAACTAACATAGCAGCATTTCGGAGATTTTTGTCAACGATAGACGCAGATTCAATCCTAAAAACGTAAAAGTTTCAACTACGAGCCATTAGCAAAGAGTTTTGACGGAAGGGTTACGCACTTCTGATAAATGCACTCAGCGGCATTCGTCAAAAACCTTCGGATGATAAAATTTATTTCCTAAATTTTTTTCAATTTCTATCCGTACCCAAACTTATTAGCTCTCTTTCTCTCTCTTTCTCTCTCACTCGCTCCAAGAGCCAGCATCTCCGCACCGCGGTGCGGGAGCAGCGAACTGACCAGTGGTCGTACGCCCTTTGATTCATCACCAGCGTATATGTCTCTCGAAAATGAAATTCGTCCTCGCTTTCTCACTCGCTCGGCCTTTCGTACACACACTCACGCACACACACACACACACACACACATCCAGACACACACGCATACACGTGCACACAGTCGATATCGAAAATGTGCACCGCGCTGCAACAGTGCGACCTACGGAGTGCGCACAAGTGCAGGAATATCGATTATCTCCTCTCCTTTTTGATTTGTCGAGACTGGGTTACACATCGGCTGCCTGCCTCATTTTTGAAAAGGAAAAAGGAGAGAGAGAGAGAGAGAGAGAGAGAGAGAGAGAGAGAGAGAGAGAAAAGAGGCCGTGATGTCCGAGCGCGAACGCGCTTTGTTTCTCGATAAGGGCCACGGGATAAAAGCGCGAGTGAAAAGAGGTCTCAAAGAGCTATATATACGCTGTTCGGAAAGCCTTTCCAGAATACTGTGTCTGGACGTGTTTTGTACGTGCAAGTCTGTTATTTTTTCATTATTACCAACGTATAAACAAAATATTGATAGTATGTAGACTCTGCAGACCGAGTCAACACTACCGATATTTTATTTATATGTTGGTATTCGTGAAAACCACTTTCACATCCACCACAACACGTCCATACACAGTATTCTGGAAAGACCTGGAAGCGCATAGTCAGAGGCGTACGAGTGGAACATGAAAGAGAGTCGAAAGAATCGCGCACGTACCGCGCGGTGACCGGTTTTGAGGGCTTCGACTGCATGTCGCGCGAAATACGGCGTGGCGTTGGCGTATCTTGCACAGTCGACGCCGCGGCTAATTATGAGATGGCCGCGCCTAATGAAAGTGACCGACATCAGGCCGACCATTGAAGCGACATAATTATGCATGCGAAAATACTTACTGGAGCTCGCTTGATTTCTGCTTGGATTTGAAATTGCTAGCGTGGCTGTAGGTATGTTTGAAACTGAATGCAAATCTTTTTGCTGATTTTTATTTCAATTTGGAATGCAGAGGAATTAGTTTTACGAATTAATACAGCAGCGACATGTATTAACTGTATAAAATAAAACGATCCAACTAAAATGCTCAAAAGCAACGTGCGTATACTACAAAATAGTAGATTGTGTACCAAGGGCGAAAAGTGGGTCTTTTTCAACCGAGTGTGATGTAATGCAAATTACGTCTTCTTCTTATACCTATAGAGCGGTACTAAAGTATGACGCTTTTCAATACGGCGCAAACGAGGGCCTGTTAGATTATAAAATTAAAAACATATATAACCTATTTTATACAGATCCAGCTACTAAAGAGTTTAGGACCCTAAACACGTGGTATCATGCGGATGATATCCCATGTTTAGGAGGCCTAAACACTTTTAGCGCCACTTTTTACAAATTAGACTACTAGAGTGTTTAGGCCCCTAAACGCGTGGTATCATTCGGATGGTACCACATGTTCAGGGTTGGCTAACCACCTTTTGGCTAAAGTTTTGTCTTGTTTCACATTAAACAGCTCTAAGCGGGAGCAACAAGCGGGTCCGAAAGACTTTTTGCGCCCGCTTTTTTTGCTGGTCGAAAACGGTTACTATAGGCCCGTTTTATAGGTAAGAAAAAGGCGTAAATCATGCGTGCGTGACAAAAAGGTATTAATATGTTATTTACGCTTGTTATACCAGCTATTTTTTTAAACATATTACGTTCACTGTTCGAAGAATAAAAATTAAATTTATTATATGCAAAAGACATTTTAGGTAAAAGTTCGTTCTATATTGGTGATTGAAGTAAAACTAATCTCACGTCAGTTAGTAATACTTCATTTTGTAAACTTTGACAGCTTAATCAAAGTACATCGCATAATATAATCCTGGTTCTAAGAAACTATAAGCCGTAGTGATAATATATAGGTTCATATAGCAGACAATGCTCTAGTCAAATATCAGAATTTATTGACTAACATTTATTTCGGGTATCAAACTAATTCATAAGTACATGGAATCTAATTTAAATTATGATAAATACATACTGATCATTAAAATTTGTATTACTTGTATTTTTCAAAGATTAAACGTAATTTTATTTAATTATCTTTACCCTAGTAGAAAATTATCTAGTTTAATCGAGGCCCTCGATTATTCCCACGGCAAACTAGATAGATCTACATAGTTCTAGATTAATTTTCCACCAGGGTACATATCGCATTTTTAGAAAGTATTATTAAATCGCGTTAAATTTCAGTTTTATTCACCGTAGGTGGATAATTACGTATTCTAATCTAATTAACATTAAAATTATTCTAAGTTAGATACTGGTGATGTAGTCACCTTAAGGCTAAAGTATACCTGAATGGGTCAAAAAATCAATCTTTTTTCCTGACTATTCCTTGAAGCTCACTTATACGTTAGAAAGCTCGGATGCATTATTTTTCCATGCATCCTAGTTTTTTGAATATTTTTATAGTATTTAATTACATTGGCTTATATGTAATTTACAATCTTTAAAGCCGTTTTTCTAAGCATTTAATTTTTGGCCTTAAAATGCTCCTTGCGCACATGCGCGCGGTGAATTATTTTGAAACTACACAGGATTATTGTTTTCTACATTATGAACATATTGTAAGAGCGATTTTTCATATAACCCTCGTATACACCTTCTCTACACGAACTTATGAAATATAATTATGTATTACTTTTTGATTTATGCGAGTAAAATTTGTATCCGGCGGTTATATGAAAAATCGCTCTGATAATGTGTTGAAAATATAAAAAACAATAATCCTGAGAAGTTTCAAATTTAATAATAAATGTGTGTCCTTCTTTAGTATGTACACTTCAAAGGTTATTCATTATTATATAAAATACTGTAGACGTATATTAGAATCCTCGTAGTTTGGTCAGACAATACAATGACTGATAATAATCAATTAATTTTTCAACTTCTTTAGGTACAGACTAAAAAAACATAGAATTTACATTCAGAATAAAATGACTGTGTTTATTATAGGTGTACCGAATTTTAATTTGTATAGATAAATTATTTTATTACAGATTCAGAAAAGCCGCATAATAAACTTTAAAATCTTTTTTAAACATTAATTGCAGACCTACCGAATTTATATGACTTTTGTGTAATTCATTTACACTAATATTTGCTTAAAATCAAACGCTGGAAAGCGGCTTTTAATTTACACAAATTTTAAACATTTTATACAAATAATAACGTGTACTGTATTTTAAACTTATATAGAATATAGTTATCGTATTGTACGTTTAATATCTAATTACTAGTATCTGAAAAACTTTTATCAGATTTTTAACGCTACATTCCACTTTCTTGGAAGAATTTAAAAGTAAAACAAAAGTAAAATTTGTGTAAAACTGAAAATTTACACAATTTTTACACAAATATTTGTATTAGATTTATAATTACATATAATTTTGTAAAATTTACATAAATTTTGTGAAATATTTTACACAAATTTTCATTTACACATGTTTTATATTTTCCACACAATATTTTATTGTGTAAGATAGAAGTTGATTTTAGAGCTGCATTTTCATAGTGCTTGAAATAAAAGGAAAGTTATACAACCATAAATCATAAACCGTATAACATTGATAAGCTTATCATTTGCCATTCGTTCATAACGTATTCGAAAAAGCTAATTTCAATAATGAATCTGATGCTTGCAGGGAACTTCTTTGTGTTGACTGTTCGGCTTCTCTTCCATATTGAACGTGATGAGATAAAATATTCCGCTCAATTTATAAGCGGACATGGGCGTTAACCCATATGTGGGTAAAAGCTTGTTTGTGCCAATTTGCTCAACTGATTAATGTAAATACCCTCGAATACCGCCGCACGGGCTTCGGGCAACGGTTTTATTTGCCTGTAAGTTTACATGTATCGTCATTTTCCGTTCAACAATAGAAATAATGCAAACAATACCACTTGCTATAATTATATTTTGTATGAATTCATCGAAAATGTAAATGAATCATTTGTTGTGGGAATCCATCCATCATTAATTTACAAAACGTTTTGATATAAAAAGGCAGTTTTATTCACAGAAAATGTCTACAAATAAAATAAACTATAAGGACTGCGTGATCATAACAAAAACATATTCAAGGAAATATATTAAATTTGTGCTTTGAGGTATTTGATTACGAAATACAATATTTTAAGTAAATTATCTAACAGAACTTATATTTGTATATGATTTAGGAACAAAAATAATTTATTTGATTGGTTGATGTATCTTCTGTTTATAGCGATTTTGTAATCATTCAAAACTGTATTATTGTGTTACCGAGATATTGATGATTACATATTTTCCTCTTATTTTTTAAAATATACATATTTTTTCAACTTTTAGATTACAATTACATTTTATTTTATTTTGTGGAAATATACGTTCAGGGTTTTGTTGGTCGCTGATCGGGAATTTATTTAATTATTCAAATAAATTATTTAATTGTTTTAAAAAAGAGCTATAGCAATTTAAACGAATACATTAGAACAATTAATTTCACGTCCAAGCCTTTAATTAAGCTTGAAAAAGCTATACATACTAATGAATTGGTAGCGATTGTTTTCTATTATAAACATAAAATGAGAAAGAAGTATTTTTACCGTAATTTAAAAAATGTATTATATACTAATATATATTATAAAAAGAAAATGATTTGAGAATTTTTATTTAAAGATATTTATATCACCAGTAATAGAGTTCACAATCTTTGGGTCCAGGATCTGACTCAAACTCGGAGGAATAATTTCTGGACAAAAAATGGAACCTTTGTTTCAGGATCTTTGTCAGTTAATTGTTTTATGCTCGTCCATTTTCTTGTGATAAATCGTTATATGTATGTTAAGTCGTTTGACGCAATGAGTATAAAATAACTGTTTGAATTGTCTTAATAGCGTGTGAAAAGTAATCCTAATTAGCTGAAATTGCCAGCGAATTAGTCAGGGAAAAATATTGCTACCGCGCTCGTTATAGTGATAACGAAGAACATAACTCGTCATAAATCTCTAAAGGCGCGACACAGGTCGATTCGTGTAGCGCTCCGAGCATTTAATTAATAATGACTCCATTAGTGTCAGAAGATTAGAGTTGCTCAGTTTCGCAAGCACGAGGGCTTATTTCTCAAGTCTCTGGGTGAATTAATACTGCGAATGCATGAACTGAAGTAAAGGGTAGAAATTAAATTTTTATATGTACATTACTTGACGAGCATTTTTATTTTACTTATAATATGATATGCTCGCTTATTTTCGTGTAATTTAATTTTTGTCAATAGTTTTTTTATTCAGATAATCTTTCTGAGAATTTACCTTGTTAAACTAATATTTTAAATTAGCTAAAATTTTTGATTTTGGTTTGAAGTTTTCAATATAATTTTAAGAGCAATTACTCCGTGGACACATCAAACCTCTCTAATTGAAGCTAAGTAGTATATCTTTAACAATATAGGCCGAGAAAATTTACATCTCAACTAGTTACTGAATTATACTCGGTTCATACATTTATATTATTAAAGTCAATACGTTAAATTCATGAAAAATGTATTTTAGTTTAACAGTAAAAAATTGATGCACTAAATATTATACGTCTAATGCTTGGAATGTGTTTTGCTTCAGAAAAATGTATTAAATGTAAAATTGTACACAGAGAGAATTTTCTGATAAAAATTATCGTAAAAGTCATTGTAAAACTCGAACATTGTGACTTCAGGAAAAAAATTACATTACTGAACGGTAACAATTGACATGATTTCCGTACTGAATGGTAAAAATTATGATGAATAATATTAATTTTTACCGTTCATCAGGGTAATTTTCTACTGAAGTCAGGATGTCTTACAATTACGATGATTTTCACGGTAATTTTTAACAGAAAATTCTCTCGGTGTACGTAATTCGTTCATTTTACTTCTACTTCTTTTCCATAAAGAGCAGTTTCACATTATGTATACGGTTTAGTAAAGCAGCAGCACAAAGTTTAATCTAATAATTAAATTATAAATTTTGCTGTGCATGAAAAAACTTGTTAATTATTTGTGCACCTTTCACGGTTTAATTGTCATATCTCTTCAACGCTACACCCTACGGACTAAAGTTAATTTATTCTTATTCATAAAACTCTCGACAAACGTATATCCTTAGACCTCGTACAAATGCTACTACAAATCTACGAAAAACAAAATCCGCGCACAATTTCTAAAAATCTTCCGCCTGTAACACGGTGTTTCCCTTCACACGACGCAACAAGGGAAGTCTCCGCGCTATAGGTACGCGCACCGCGTACAACATCCTTCCATTACATATGAGGAATCAGGGCTCCGGGCTGCACGCCGCGAAACACAACTCCTTTTGACACCGCAGGCGCGCACAAAAGCGCGCAAGTCAAAAGGACGACTGACTCGATCTTTGCCTCGCGCGCACAGCGGGGTGTATATAAAACCCGAGCACTATGTGCTGCAGTACACGTATATAAGCCCGCGCTTGACGCTGCAATATTTCTCTGGTCTCGTCCTTTGGGCTCTTCGCGTATCCTTCTCTTACTCTATCTCCCTCTCCCCCTCACTCTCTCTATCTCTCTCTCTCTCTCTCTCTCTCTCTCTCTCCTTCTAGCAAGCCGCACTTACATACACACGGTGGGTAAACGCACGAGCTTCACATCTCAAGAGAAAAAGGACAGAGGGAAATCCGAACTTCCCAGACTGTGACTAATAGTCCCCTTTCCTCTTTAGGTTGCGCAGTCTCTCTTTCTCTCTCTCCCTCTCTCTCTCTTGCTCAAACCTCTCTTTACTCCCTTTTTCACGAGCGCACTTACGCGCCGTCTCGTCGTCACTTTTACTCCCTTTGTACTCTCTCTCTCTCTCTCTCTTTCTCTTGCTTTCTCTCTGTCTCTCGCTCTCTTCCGCCCTCTTTTACTATCTGCACCTAGCTCGCTCGCGTCTCTTCACGATGATGATACTCACTCATGAGTTACTTTAATGCAGCGGATGTGTACGCTCGCGTTACACGCGGATACCCGAGACAGAGAGAGGCCACGAGTGTATGCTTAAAATTATCTGGCTCTTTCTCCCTTTCAGAGGCTCTCCTCCGCGTCTCGCGTGTCCCTCTATACTTCTCGTTCGCTTTGCGAAGATCCCCTGGGGGCGCTCCCTCCCCCCCCCCCCCCCCGGGGGGAAACTTAATAGCCGGTGCTCTTTAATTTGTCCCCTCTGCCCGATTCTTCACTCTAATTAGGTGAAATTAGCGGAATCTCGATTGCTCGTCGGAGCGTTTGTATAAGCGCGGCGGCGGCGGCGAGGGTTATGTCGCACAATGAGCATTGAGGAATCGTCGCGCCCCGACGTTCATACAACGGCTGATGAACGATCTGCGAGGGTTCGGAGGAACGTTCCTTAGCTGTACGATTCCGAGAACGATGCTTGAGCGATAAATATAACTTTGCTCTAATCGCGCTTAACCCTTTGAGGGCCAACATTTTATAAGCGTGAATTTATTCGTTTCTCATGGCAAATAAAACTTCGTTCGTTTTTAATTGTTAGAAGTCAGGAAAGAAATAGATTAATATTTTTTGTGTAAATGCAAATTTGACTTTATTTTCTAATTCATGAAACTTATGATATAAATTTATATTATATATGTTGTACATTATTACATCTTTATAAAAACTCAGTTGATCAACACCTACTTATGGAATTAACTAATGCTGATATTTATCCTTGAGACTTTACAGACTGGGATGTTTAAAAAATTGTATTAAACGCTTAGATATACTGATGCTATTGAACATATACTATAACTAAACGAATTTTTTCGAATAGAAATAATTATTTATAAAACTGTAAATATCAAGCCCGGTAAAATAAGTGAAAAAATCAAGATTTTGTCAGACATTCATAAAAAATTATGAGAATTAATTTTGTTTATGTTTTTTACTTTATACGTCTGTGTCTATTAATATTCATAGACATTCTTCTTTAGGAGTACGTCTATATTAAAGGTATGCGCGATACGACCGAAACAAGACAAAGGGGAAATGTGCCCATATCCGGATAGTTCGTAGATCCGGATATTCGCTGTTTCTGGATAGGTAGCCGCACTAGAACTTGCGGTGTTACTTCCTTTCAGAAAATGTATTGCACATAGAAATTATATACAATAACACACTTTCGTAACAATTAATTTTATTTAAATTTAAACAAACAATTGCTGCGAAAGGTCAAAACGCACGATGCGTGAAAAGAAACGGCCGGAGCAAGAAGTGCTCTGAGTCAAAAACGGAGTGCGACTGACTCACGCCCGCTACCTTCCCTTCGCGACGCGCTAGTCCCACCCGCGATCGTCACTTTTTCGATTCGCGCTTGTGCGCGCGCCCGCTCGATTCCGATCTCCGACATCTTCAAATTCGAAGAATATTGTTGACACGTGGCTTGTCTTCCGCGAGAAAACCTCTTTGCCTTCTCGCCCCGTGTCCCTTCAATTATTATCGAGTCTCATTTTGATCGAGGAAGGGGAAATGCGATCTCGGACGATGCTGTTCCATAGCCATGTGCGCAGCCGATGCATTTTTCAACTTTTATTTCGATGCATTGGTCAGCTCATTACCAGCAGCCTTCGACGCCGCACAAACGCCAGCATTCGTTAATCAATTTTAATGAGTTGAATCGGTAACGTGTAGTATTAAAACTTTTGTAACGAATCAAAATAAAACAGTACACATATATATTTGTATTTCGCGCGGATGCGCGAGTAAAGGAGTCGGTTTTCGCGCTTCGATGAAAGCGCCGCTGAATATTTGCGAATTTTGAACGCCTCGAATTTTCGCATGCGTGTGGTCCCGGTCACTCTGAGGCGAGCAGGCCGAGAAGCAGCTCGGCAAAATTATGCATTAAAATATGGCGCAAATATGCGAAAAATTTCTAAATACAAAAAAAAACATGAACAAACCCAACTTTTGATTTTGCATTATATTTTGCGTGAATATTTTTACAAATTTTTAAAATTTAATTCAATATCATACGGAATAAGTTATATAATTAACAATAATATTGCTTCCTCAAAGAGGAAGCTTTGTGATTGCAAAAAATATAAGGAATCAAAATACTCTATTTTTAGAACATGTCCGTATGGATACGTGTGTGTGTATGTGTGTGTGCGTGTGTATGTGTGTGTGCGTGTGTATGTTTGCGTGCGTGTGTGCGTGTGCGTGCGTGCATGCATGCGAGCGTGTATGTGTATGTGTGTGTATGTATGTATATATCAGGGACCGTTGCGAAACTTTAATTTTGTTTAATTTCGTTTTTTAGTTACAACAAAAGTTTTGTTTTCATTTCGTTTCGATTTTTAAAATCGAAACGAAAAGCAATACCAATTACGTTTAATTTTTGACAACAAAATAGAAAGCGAAAGTTTCAAGGAAAGCGTATTGTTTTCTTTTAATTATCTTAAGCGAAACTTAAGTATTTCACTTGTTTTATTTAGCTTTTTAAAAGCGAAATCAAACGAAAATAATTTTGAAAAGCTAAATGAAATAACTACGTATAATTTGGTTTCGTTTTTAAAAAAAGGAACGAAACTATTATTTTTGTTCTGATCATTGGAATTCAAAAATAAAAGCTTAGAAAATATTAATGACTTGTACAAATTTAATAATATTGAGCATTTAAAATTATAACAGGTTGCCTTAGCAACAGTCAACAATTTTTAAACTTTAATATATTACAATTAGCGATATCTTGCATTATTTTAATAGGTTTATCCTACATTTTTTTGCATATCGACCTACGATGTTCAGTTAATATTTAAAAAATAACTTGACATAATATACATAAGCAGTCCAAAAAATGTTTAAAACCATAAAGAAATAGTACATTATGTAACAAGGGCAAAAAGTCGAATATTTTTCCCGCGTTTGAGTTTACAGTATCACCCGAGGGAAAAATCAACTTTTTCTCGAGTTACATATAGTACTTTATACCCATCTCAACAATGGCCACTTTTTGACTTGTAAAGCGGATCTAGTGGACTGTTAAAAGACAACATTGTTAAAAGACAATTAAAAATCAGGGTTATTGGTAGAATTTGATAAAATAAAGGAATTTGGACTAGTTTCTAGTGAAGTCGAAGAAAGTTTCGGGAAAAAAGTAACCTTTTCCTACTAATCACTTTTGCGGGCAAAAAGTGGCCATTTTCGTTGAGATGGGCGTAAAGGGTTTTTTGTATCACGTGCATTGGTAAGGCGTCTTTTCATTGCATGTAAAGCGCATAGACAATCAAGAATTCCGACGTCTATACGCAGTGAGCAGAAAATATTTTAGAATTTATATTGGAGAATGTTATATTGTGTTTCAAGGGTGAAAATTAGCCTCTTTTACCCGCGTGTGGTATTAGTCAAGGCGAGCATGCACGAGCTGAAGGAGATTGCGTATTGCGAGCCGAAGATGAGTACTGCAAGCACACAAGGGCAAGAGAAGATTTTTCACCCGTGGTATGCACCTTTTTTTTTGTTGCACATGACAAAATTCTTTACGCCCGCTACACCGAAAACAGCCCGTTTACGCCCGCTTTTGAGGTATGAAACAACGCAAAAATCGAAAAAGAAAATTCAAAATAGCAGATAGAATAAAACGACCACAAACGGGAGATTCAACGCAAGTCTGAATAAAATAATTATCAAACACATATGCATAGATTTTCAAAGTCGCTAATTACAGATCTCTTACTAGACACTTACTACAGTACTACAAAGTACTCCGTAGATATCTAACTTCGGTACTTGTCCGTATTAGTGTACCATGAAGCAATTTTTTGCATTTAATAATTGATTGCTGAACGTATATAGCTTTAATCTTTGCTATTGAAGTTTACATAGGTACTCTAACGTTTCGTGTTTAAGATGGAATTTGTTTTAATTGAATATATTAAGCAATCATACAGATATATTAGAAATAAAAAAATGTTTTGGTCCATATTAGTGTGCTTCTTCAATGGGCTATAACGTATTACTGTGCCCAAGCTGCCCGTATTAGTGTGCGTGTCCACAATTCTGTGCCCCCCATTAGTGTGCCTGCTCAAAAAACTGTGCCCCCGATTAGTGTGCTCATGAAATCTCATTTTAATTATTTCTATAATTAGCTTTTATAGATTAATTAATATTAATGGAATCCATTTTTTGTTTAAGTATAAGATAACTTAAAATAAGATTAATTAAATAATTTTATTATTATTATTTTTTATTTATATATTATTTTGAAATATTATAATAAACAATTGTAATTAGGTAGTTTTTAATTAATAATTAATAAATATAAATAAAGTTTCAAAATATTTGAAATTAATAAACGTGATAGACAGAGAGATATATGAACAAAACTAAGTATTTGACACAGAATTCATAATCTATAAATTATCTAAATTCGTGCAAACTGATACAATGATAATGATTTATTGTGTACTATTCCATAGTATAATCAGTTATGGTATTATAGCTTGGCCAGGCGTTCGTAGAACTCATATAGTCCTATTACAAAGACTATAAAATAGGATACTAAAAGTTATAAATAAAAATAAGTTTGCCGAAGAAATTCCATTCAATATAAGATGATTATTTGATTTTGAATCTCTAATTTATAATTACATGACACTTAGTCAAATCTATGTTAAGGCGATGCTAAACCCCCTGTCACCGTCAAATACTAGGAATCACTAATTTTATTCAATTTTCAATTTTGAGAAAATATCTCTCTGAAAAGTTGTTGTTTTTGATTAGGACAATAACGTTTCATAAAGATATTTGCTAAAAATTGAGAATTAAATGAAAAAAGTGGTTCCTCGTATTTGTCGGTGACAGGTGGCTTTAGCATCACCTTAAGTCAAAAAGGAAACTAGAAATAAAAATATAGCTATTCCTAGAAGGTACTTAGCAATAAGCATTAAAAACTGACCTCAAAATTCTGAGAAATTCAAAATATGCTAAATGGAAACTAAAGACTTGGATCAAAAATGTTATTCAATGATACTACTGATTGTTAATAATATTATAAATTAATAGTTTTATAATTCTTAAGTGATATAAACTAGTAATGTTCTTATAACATTTTACAGGTTTTATAAAATTATTAAACTGTTAAAGAGTTAGCTAGCTCGCTGAATTTTAGTTTCAAGTCGTAGTTAGTTAGTCGTAGTTAATAAGTTTTTTTTATGTTTTTATGTTTATTTAGTTTGTAATACTAATTACTAATATAATTAGTTTCTGGTATAAATCAATAAATCAAAAAGTCTTAATAAATTTTATCATATTATGTATATTTTGTTAGTTATAAAGCTTGCGAAAACTTCTTCTCCCTTCTACAAGCAGAAGTGAGGTTATTCTATCGATCATGAGGGGGCGCATAAATACGGATAAACTTCGAAAATCTCGCGGTATTACTGGATTCATTAATAAATTAATAAATTGAGTCTAAAATGCTCATTTCACATTTTTTAATATTAAATTGAATTATTTTGTGATACAATAAATATTTTGTTTGTCATAAATCACGACCGAATAATTAAATTAAGTTTTGAAAGTCAAGAAATCCTTAGCATTTTAGACAAGAAAACAAAGTAAAACCACCAAATCATGATTCATATATATGTTTAAAAGAATTATAACTCTATGAAAAACATTTTAAACTTTCATGTAACTCTTGTAAACTCTAACACTCTAACTTAATAGTTTATCTTAGTTTTAAAAATAGTTTTACTGATTCATTCATGATTTAATCGCTGCAAATTACATTTAAAAAAAAGGCACACAAATATGGACAGGCTCATAAATATGGACAAGTACCCTATACGCACTGGTCGATAAAGATGCCTTAGTGATTATCGTGGTTAAGGACAATTGACAAGGTATGGGTAGTGTGCGGACCTCCGGAACTTGTATTTTAATTTAACATCATTTTTTTAATACAGAACTAAAGTTAATCAGATATATTACATTTTTTTTAATTATTGCTGAAATTTACTGTTCAAGAAGAAACGCAAACAAATTTGCATTAAATAATTTGAAACATTAATCTCGAAACCCAACTACATTAATCCGAGCAAAAGACAATAAAACAAATTAATAATCAAACCGTAAGCCTTAAAACCTAAACTCAAATAACTCCAACTAAGCAATTCACAATAAAAAAGTTCAATACAAATTGTAAACATTAAACCTTAAACCCAACTACTCCAAATAAAACATTTTACAATAACAAAAATTGTAACAATAAAATCATGAATCCCAAACCCTAATCCCAAATAACCCAAGCTGAGTAATTTACAATAAAGAAATTCTAATAATAAAACTATAAACCCTAAACCCAGCTACCCCAAGCTAAGCATTTTGCAATAAGAAAAATTGTAACAATAAAATAGTAAGCCCTAAACCCTAAACGTAAATAGTCCAAGCTAGGAATCTAACCGTAAACAAATTTTAATAAAATTATAAATCCTAAACCGTGAATCCTGAACCTAAATAACCCTAGCTAAGCAATGTGTAATAAAAAATTAAAATAATAAAATTGTAAACATTAAACCTTAAACCCAACTATCCCAAACTAAGCATTTTGCAACAAGAATAATTGTTATAATAAAATCGTAAGTCCTAAACCCTAAACCTAAATAACCCAAGCCGTCTAATTTACAGTAAAAAATTGTAATAATAAAATTATGAACCTTAAACTAAGCCCAATCCTAACCCCAAGTAATCCTAGCAGAGCACGAGCAATAAACAAATTAAAATAATAAAATTGTAAATCTTGAATCTTAAGCTCGAACCCCAAGTACCCTAAAATGAGCATTTTGCACTAAGAAAAATCTTAGTAACATAATTACAAACCCTAAACCATAAGCAATAAATCGTAAACCCAATTACCTCCAGCTAAGCATTTTGCAATAATAAAAATCATAACAATAAAACCGTAAGCTCTAGGCCCTAAACTCAACTACCTTAAGCTGAGCATTTTACAATTAGAAAAATTTACGGGGGTTGTATTCATATAAATTCTATTATCGAAGATATTTGGTTTCGAATATTGTTTGCTTTCACGTAGTCTACATGCTCACCCAATCAACCAATTTAAGTTTTACAGGGCTTAAATTGTTCGTTTTAAATCCTATTTTGACCCTATGCTATCAAGATAATGTAATTTTACCATTTGAAGTTTTTGTGAGCATCTAAAAGCAGTAATAAGATTAAAATATACGTACTTCTTTACTTATGCAGTATTGATAATTACATTACATTATTGATAATTATAACTAATATAAATATCATAGGGTCAAAATAGGATCTACAATGAATAATTTAAGCCCTGTAAAACTTAAATTAGTTCATCGGGTGAAGCTGTAGGCTACGTGAAAGCCAAAAATATTCGAAACCAAATATCTCAGGATGCTAATGGATTTGAGGTCTGTCTGGAGGTAATTTGATTAAAAAATGTATAATTGTTTTCATATTTTTTATTTTTAAAATAGGATTTATATTGATACTGCCCCCTTAATAAAACCATAAACCCTAAACCCTAATCTCAACTACACTAAGCTGAGCATTTTGCAGTGAGAAAAATTGTAATAATAAAACCATAAACCAAAAATTCTAAACTCAACTACACAAAGCTGACCATTGTGCAATAAGAAATATTTTAATAATGAAATCGTAAGCGCTAAAACCTAAACCGTAAATCCGAATAACCCAAGTTGAGTATTTTTTAATAAAAATATCTTGATTGTAAAATCGAATTATTGTTTTAAAAATATAATTTTTTTAATTACTTATAACCAATTTGTTCTTAATTTTATAGCGATGTGAATATTGATCCATTTTATACAGTAATAGGACTAATCTTCATAATTTTAAAATTCTATATAATTAATTTTTCATTGCAACTAACAATGTTTCTTTGTTTTTTTTCCGTAATATTAATACGTATTATTAATATAAAAATTAAAAAATTGCGAGTGCGCTATTAAATTTTCTTTCTAATTAACTATTTTTTGTATTTTAGGAAAAAGTGAATACTTTCTCTATTCATATATTACTTTTATAAAATTAATATATATATATATATATATATATATATATATATATATATATATATATATATATATATATATATATATATATATATGTATATAAAATTTTATTAAAAGATAAAATAAAATTTTATTAATAATGATGTGGGTGTTTACTACTTAAAACTTTTAAACTTTAAAACTTTTTCATACGCCAACCTTATTTAGATGCTACCATATCAACGCAAATCTTTTTTAATAAAATTTTATTTATTGGAGAAATATTCATATATAGTTATATATATATATATATATATATGAATATAACTATATATGAATATATATATATATATATATATATATATATATATATAACTATATATTATATAACTATATATGAATATTTCTCCAATAAAATAAAATTTTATTAAAAACGATTTGTGTTGATGTGGTAGCATCTAAATAAGGTTGGCGTATGAAAAAGAAAATAAGAATCCATTTTTTTGTTAAAAGAAAGATAAAGTGAACAAATTATAAGCTTTATATTAAAATAGGCAGTAAATAAAATTCATTTACAATTTTTTTACACTTTTCATAAACTTCACAATAAGTAATGTAAGAAAAATGTAATGTTATAATATAATGTGGTAGCAGTTATATGAACTGCATAATTCTGTAATGTATACTTAGGGTTTAGGGTTTACGATTTCATTATTACAATTTTTTATTGCAAAATGTACAGCTTGGAGTATTGCTAAATGCTCAACTGTGCGTAGTTGGTTTTGGGGCTAAAAGTTTTTTTTTTTTATTAAATCTTTAGAGTTAATGACTAAAGATTTTATTATTTAAATGTTTTTATTGCAAATTTCTCAGCTTGGGTTATTTAGGTTTATGATACATGGTTTATGGTGTTTATTGTAAATTGCTTAGCTTCGGTTATTTGAGTTAGGGGTTTAAGGTTTAGGGTTCAGAATTATATTGTTTAAATTTGTCAATTGAAAATTACTCAGCTTGGGTTATTTGGGTTTAGAGTTGAGGGCTTATATGACCCTGGTAGAAAGTTAACGAGTTTATCTGGTTAAATCAGTACCTCTTAGGGAGTTTCAGTAGCTAAAATTTAGGCAAGAAACCTGGGAGAAACTTGGTAAATACTGGTTAATAAATAGCAGACGACCAAGTCGGATAAGCTCTCATATGAGAAAATGAGAAAAAAGAAAGGAGAAATTATTTCTATGCATAACACGATCGTACAAAACTGAATAAATAACAACGAGCACACTTCGCAAAAATGATAGAATTACTCTCTATTACGAGAATCAGAAACACGTCGAAATTAAGAGCGAGAGGGACACGATAATTTCGCCAGTTTCACTTGCATGCCCGCGGCTCTAAACAGTCACATGTATACACTATCGCATACACACGAGCAATACAATGATTTAAAAAGCTATAACGATTTATATAGCTCATCAAAGCTACAGCAGAAGAATAGCATCGGGAAAGATTTTTAATTTGAAACTGGCAGCAACGTTGAAGAGATGTAAATTCATCACCCGACGTGCAAAGTGACATATGTTAGGTGATGAGCTCATGTTGGACTGCACCGCCCGTGCATGCATGCTCGAGGCTTGGTTGCAAGTCTTGACCTATTTACTATTGAATGAAATGGAATAATTAAAGACATTTTACTAAAGAAACACAACCTTTTGTAACTAATAGGCATGTTTAACCAATATCTATCAAAATAACCTCATATCAGGTTAAAAACCTTTCCTAATTTGTTTTTTTTAGTCAATTTAAATAATGAATTTTGAACCAGTTTTTACCGAGCTATCGGTAGATAATGGGGCGTTTTTAAGGGGAAGTCGGAGTCTTATACTTTATACCCAGATACCGTTTCTAGCCAGAACTCTAATATGCATAAAGTGACGAGTTTTTGAATTTTTGGATACATTTTTCCTAGAAACTCGTTAATACAATAGAATTGAATAAAACTTTATTTGATTGCTCGAAAATAAGTTAAGTTACAATTCCCACCAGGAGATTTTATTATTAAAATGTTTTCATTGCAAATTACTCGGTTTGGGTTATTTATATTTAGTTGCAAACTAGTACGGGTGGTCGACAACCTAAGTGTAAACGTGTACCTCTTAAGACTACGGCTGCTCAAGGGACATGGGTTCGAATTCTCGTCAGTCTGAATATTTCGGAGACATTTAAGAGTTCCTAGCCACTAAATAGGTCTTATAGAAAAAATTTATATATTATATAAAAGAGCTTTGTATAATCAGTGAAAGTACACGGTAATAAAATACGGTATTATACACTTGAAAAAAATGTTTCATATAAATTTATGTTTTTTAAATGAACATATTATTGTTAATAAAAAAGATAAGTTATTTGTCATTTTAAGAATTTTTCATTTCTCATTTGTTTTAAATATTTCGGGGCTTATTTCTTTCTAAAATTAAAATATCGAAAAACCACTAAAAAGCAAAAAGGGTATCGAAAAACAACAAATATTTATTTACATGCCCCTTCCTTTAAAAAAGTGGATCCGCTAATTTGAATTTAATATAACGTTGGATTCGTAACCAGCGACCTCGAAAATCTATACATATGTGTTCATCAACCAACTTACGTCGAGTCTCCCATTTGAGGTAACCATATTGGATCCACCATTTTGAATATCAACATGAATATCAAAGATTTTTTATGTTCTTGAATATTCCGTAAACGCAAAATAGTAAAATTTATTTGTTCTCACAACTGAAAAACATAACTTCATACTTCTAGACTTATAGTTTAAGATAATTTTACATTAGAAAAATAGAGAATTATTGCTCTAATGGGTTAATTTAGATGTATGCTGACTATAAATAAAATAAATGAGGAAAAATTAGTTTCTGTGCCCTTGGATTAAATGAATGAATATTTTGAACCCATAAAAAATATAGAGTAATATGCTTCTATAAGAATTATACATCATCATTACAAAGCACGATTTTGACATGATTCTTAGAAAATAACCATTAAAATGTTGTAATCAGTCTAACTGTGAAATTATAAAAATAAAGGTTGTTTGGTTTATTATATAATATATTATCGCGCTATAACATTTCGGACTGATTACCGCATTTCAATGAATATTTTATGAGGTTCACGTGAAAATAATACTTTGAGTTCTCTTCCGCGGCAACTACCTTGGTAAAAATCTTATGGTGGCGCCCACATTCACTTTAACGGCCTTTATAGGTAAACTAGATAGTACTAGACTATACAAAACTCGATAAAGCCACACAGATATATATAGTTTTCTCAATAATAATATGTACATATAAAATCTGTAAGGTTATATTATTTATTGTACAGAACTTTTATTTTAAAAATTAATGTTAAAAAAAGTTTAACATGCAAGTTTTTAATTATAATAATAAGATCTACAGTTCTATTCATACTATTTACATATAAAAGTAGTCAGAAAGCATATCTAACCTAAAACATGAAAATTTAGAAATAATGTTCCTTGCATATGAAAAAAGTGATCACAAAATAATGTTATTGATTGACTTCATATGTTCAAATATGTATTTTATGACATTCTTTATTTAAAAACCAGAATTTTAATTTCAGAGCTGCAAATAGTTTTGTATCCATATTCTTCATAGTTCTTATAATGCATAAACTGCTAATCCGGTACAACATTTTCAAACACATGTCTTTACAAACACATTAGTCGAACACATGTAGACGATAATTTTCGTTATAATTAATTTTTGGAAATAAACAGAAGTATGATTTTCTTTCGTTTTACTTTTGCAAAAGCGTAATAAAACGAAATGATAAGTCTATGATTTGTTAAAAACGAAACTAAACAAAATAAAAAATGTTTTCCACCAGATAGATTTATTTTACAGTTTCTTTTTACTTTCTGGTATGTCTAGTTTAAAATAACCGGAAATTTCATAAGGCTTTAATAAAAATTACAGAATTAATAAGCGAACATTACATAATTGGTTTTTATTTTTTTAATACAATTACAATGTGTATTAAAAAAGAAAAAACCATCTTGTAATGTTCGCTGATTAATTCTATATTTTTTATTAAAGCCTTATGAAAATTCCTTTGAAAACACTCTTTTATATTATATACTCAGCAAACTGTTGTATTATGAGATATTGTATGCGAGAGGAATTACATTAGAAATTATATGCGTCTACTTTTTACAATAAAATGTGTGCTTTAGGTATCAGGACAATATTTTGTTTAAATTTATGTGGGAAGTGTTTGTAATCACTTCTAAAACTTTGTGAATTGTCTAGAAATCGAAGATAATATACCTCAATGATATTATTTTTTTACCATTACCCAATTATGGCTACATTTGATATACATGTTTACGCCAATATCGGATTATCGAGTTAAAGGCCATAGCACAACAACTAATGTAGATGCCGTACGAGTGTGATATACGCACAAAATTTTATATATGCTGGAAGCAGTGGCTAAAATGTACACATATTATATTTTGAAACTTCTTTAAATTCTTTGTAATTTCTTCTTTAATTATTAAAGTTGCACGGTTACTTTGAGAGATTTAAAGTTTGTTTAGCTGTTTTTGTTTTTTTCCACGCTGCTTAAATATTCTGAAAATTATAAGAAATCAAACAATGTTATAAAAAGTATACATACATTAGATATTAACAAAAATAAAAGACAGTATTATTGGATATCTTTAAAAAGCATTTTAGATACTACCTAGTTCTAACCAGACATTGCCTACGATAAAAAATGTACAATTATAGTTAAATCTCGAAAATTCAACCTCGCTTGAGCTATAGGATAATTTCGTTTTACAGCTAGTACTCAAATAAAAGAGCTCTGGCAGATGGTACTCGTTGATAGCCCTCGTACAATAATAGCATTATCGACTATGCAATTGTGAGCATAGACTTCAATAAAGGATCGTATTCAGATCCATCACGAAGAGATGTATGTAAGTAAGTTACTATGGATTAAAACTGACTATCTAATATCTACGATTCATAATCGTGGATTCAAATTGTGAATAATATTAGATCTAAATTTTTATTTACTTTATACCGATTATTATAAGAATAAATTACTTAAGATATTCTTTTCTAACTAAGTTTCCACTACTATAGTTAGTTAAAAATAAATTATAAAATAAAAAATAATTTTGATATACTAAGCCACTTCTGTATAAACATCTATTACATCAATTATTAACTACGTAAAATTATTTGGCTGCACAAGAATTAATTTTTTAGATACTTTGAAGCTTAAGTTATACCCATTTCTGCTTTAACAAAATATTAATTTGAATTGACTATACTTAAAATTTTTAGAATTCTTATAAACTTTGATAATTAGGTCCGAGGAATATATTTAAATAATTACGAGAATATAATAAATTTTCTATTTAAAACAATTAAAAGTCTTAAATACACGTTTAGAAAATAAAAAATGTGTTAAAAAAATAGCAAAATACCAACGCCAAACACGTGTCCCACCGGTCACCGATCCAAGAATAACCGCGCCCCAACGCTGCTTAACTTTGGTGATCAGAAGAGAAGCCTGCTTTTTTTTTTTTTTTTTAAATTGTTTATTGTCCAAATAATAGTTTAAATGAGATACATATTATCCTCAATAAACAAAGGATCACAGTTACAATTTGGATAAGACAAAAGTCTCGTTAACGCGACGACACGACGTAGTCATACAGTATTTTCCGCAGGGTTTTACATTTGAGTTTTTTTCTCAACAATGTTGAGTTGTATTAAAATTGCTGGTCGAAAGCATTTTTATAAGTTTATAATTTTTGTTTGTTCTGAAAAATTTGGTAAAAAAACTGAACAAATTGGTAGCTTTTTTTTATAATTTTTGTTGGGTTTAGGGTATAATGGGGGGAGGAAGGGGAAAGCTGGAAAGGAAGCGGTAAGGTAGATTGGGCTTGGAAGGGGATATTACATTAAGCTATATTTACAATTATTTACAACTATGTACAAGAAAAAATAACAATCAAAAAAACATATTGATGTTTTGCATTATATTAACTTTTCGGTATCCACCAATATTTTTTTGTGTTTTTTCTATGTTTATCTTTGACGTCTCTTTGTGGAAGAGCCATACTGTATCTCCATAGCGGATTTGCGACCTGACCATTTAGATTTTCATCCTAAAGAATCATTTTATTTCCCACTTTTCTTTTCATGTGATAAATAATTGGTATATTGTTTTGATCTTGAAGGTAATTTTTTTCATCTAAGTATAAAAAGGTTTCTGGAGGAATAAATCCTGTTTTAAGTGTATTGAGATTGTACAGTTCGTTTGGGAATAAACCACTAAAGATTAAGCTATTTTCTTTTATTTTTGCAGCTTGACCGAAATGATTTCTTGAGAGTTTTAAGACGTGACAGTCAATGCGGTGTACATTAGCTAAATCGTAAATTTTTTTGTTTTTAACGTGTTTTCGAAACTGACTTTGTTCTGATCTGTATATACTAAGACAAGCCCTAATACATTTTCTTTCAAATACTCGAATTTTTTCCATTAAAGAAGCTGATATGTTATACCAAATAGGACAGCCATAGGTTATAATCGGCCTTATAAGCGCTTGATAACAAAGGATTTTAACTCTACTATTTAGATGTTTGGAATAGAATAATCTTTTAATTTTCCAGAATGCTTTATTGGCTTTATTGAGCTGTATTTCGACGTGCTGCTTATAATTGAGCTTGTCATCTATATTTACGCCCAAATATCTTACACAATTTTTGTGGGGTATTAATTCCCCTACATTTTCCTTTTCTCTTAACTGAAAGTTTTTGCAATGTTCTCTCTCTGATCAGCCTAGGTTACTTAATTTTGGTCTAAACAGTATGGTTTCGCATTTATTTGCATTAATTTTCAATTTCCATGTATGGTAGTAATCGTTAATTTTTTCAAAAAGTTCTTGAAGTTCTCTGTTGATTATTTTAGTTTTTTGGCCTGTTACATAAATAATTAGATCATCAGCGAAAGCTATCGAGCGTTCTCAATCGATGCTGATAAAAGATTTAATAAATCGCTATTATAAATATTGAAAAGTAATGGAGAATTCACTGTTCCTTGTTGTAAGCCGTTTTCTATAAAAAATTCTTTGCTAGATCTATGCTCACCGTCGGTCATAATAAAGGATTTATTAGTTATCATATTCCAGACTATTTGAATTAAGTATTTTGGGAAATTTTTCTTAAGCATTTTGTAGATAAGGCCTAAAATCCATACTGTGTCAAAGGCTTTTTCAAGGTCTATTAAGCAAGCGGCTACTTTTTGTTTCGCGTTAAGAGCCCAGCAAATGTCCGAGGTTAGTTTATGTACTGCATGTAGTGTAGAGTGTTTATGCCGGAAGCCAAATTGATTTTCAGGGATTACGTTATTTTTTTTGCAAAAAGCTACGAAAGGATTGTTTATAACTACTTCAAATACTTTACTTATATTAGGAAGGAGGCTTATTGGACGTAGGTTAGAGGGTGAAGATCCGTCCTTATCTTTCTTTTTGATTGCTATTAGTTTTGCTTTTTTCCATTTTTTAGGGAAATACATGTTATTTAGAGCGTTATTGAAGAGCACTGTGTAATACCATTTAATTTTATTAGGTAGGCGTTTAAGCATTGTGTTTGGGATTCCATCAAAACCAGAGGATTTTTTACCGTTTAATTTTAAGAAAATTATTTTTAATTGACTGTAATTTGTGAAGTAGTTAATTTCAGTATCAGGTTGTTTAGGGTTATCTGCGGTATTTTCATTGGAGAATATGTAAACGGTTTTATTTAGCGATAAGCCTTGTTCTATTTAATTTTTGAATTTATTTGTTTCGGCAATAATAATTCTGTTCAATTGATCGCGGCCCATATGTTCGTTTTGTTTGTGTGTTTTAGCAAAGTGAGTGCCGATGACGTCTAGTTTTTCCGATGTTTTAGATATTATGAAATTACCCGCGCTGTCTTTTTTTACATTATGAATCACGATACCGGCTTCTTGCAGAAGGGAAGCTTTTTCTTGTGTTAATTTAAGAGATGGGATAACACCCGAATCTTTTGATCTGAAAATTTGATTAACTGTAGGAAACATGTTTGCTGAGTCATTTTTTGGAATATTTTGTATTTTATTTGACCAGTATTGGTTTACCGATTTTGAGAATTCTTGTTTTAATTGAGTTTTTATATTGTGCAAGAGGTAATCTAGGTATTCTAGTTCTTCCCTTTTGTCATGCGTAAAATTACGTTTTAATTTATTTATTTGAGATAATATATAGCTTTTGTCGCGTTGCAATTTTTTTATTTTGTCGTTAATATACGATTCACAGAAATTTTGTTTGTTTATTTTTGGTACAATTTCCTCAATCGCGATTTGTATGTGTTTTTCTATTTCATCTATAAAAGAGTCGATTTGGATGTTAGTTAAGTTAATGTTATTGTGAATATCTAAGTTGCAATTCTTTTCGAGATGATCTTGAAATTTTTTCCAATTTGTTTTTTTGAAATTATACATGGGGGCATCCGTCTGGGTTTCTAAGTGGAGGTAGTCAGATGTATTTTTATTTACTTGGATTACTAGGGCGTTATGGTCACTATCGTACTCTATAGTTTTGAGTGTATTATTTGGGCATAAATTAAGAAAATTTAATTGTGCATCGGCAAGACATATATCAAGATATGAACCTCCGTTAAGGTAAGAAGGTAATTCAGAGCTGAAAAAGTTTGTCTTAAAGTGTATGCTTTTATTATCTAACCAGTTTCTAATAAAATTCCCACGTGTATTATTTAAGTTGTTTTTCCAGCTTGTGTGTTTAGCATTAAGGTCGCCGGCTATTAGGTAATAGTTTTCCGTTTTATCGAGTTGTAAGAATTCAAATAGATTATTGAATTCATCTCTAAACTCCTTTTGATTACCGTTAGTTGCGTAAGCTGAAATTATAAATAAATTTTCAAGATTATTTAATTTTATTTTTATGACAGACGTTTCTAAAATTTTGAAACTGATTATTTTGTCGTTTATAACTGTTTTAAATTTTAATGGATTTTTATGAGTATTGCTGTTCCGCCTCCTTGATTTGCGTTCGGTCTATCTTGTCGTACGATGGAGTAATTTTTAAAGTGTACTTTGTGAACTTTATTTAATTTTGTTTCTGAAATAAGTACAATATCCGGGTTTTCTTTTATACTTTTATCGTGAATCTTATTATAGCAACAATTACAAACTATCTTTGTTTTCGTAATTTGTAAAAACTATATAAATTAATGTCCCTCCTCGCATGATCATAGTTCAGATTCCTGCTGTCACTGAAGAAGGGATGAGACTTTATCGACAGTGAGTACCAATCATTTCAGTTTATCAACTGCAGAATATCTTTATCCTCTGTTGAGCAATAAGTTACCTACCGTCGGTAACATACCAACTTACGATAACACTGAACCTAAAACTAAATACCTGCACGTAATCACAGAGTTTTCCTACATTCCAATGAAGGTAATATTTATTTTTGGATTCTATCAACCCAATGACACATCTTTATTGATTATGCATGTAGACGACAATTTTCTTTATAAGTAACAAATTATTATGTTTTAACTGACCATAGATGTCAAATGAAAGTGTTTGATTATAAATTAATTCAGATGCAAAATAATTATAAAGTAGGAAATACAAAAATAGAACATATATAATAAATCGTCTAAATAAATGCAACTCAAATACATTATTTCTTTTTAAAAATAGAAAATTGATCAGTTGATTATAAATATGTGTGAAAATAGTTTTCCTTACGTACTCCATACAGGTTTTGAAACCAATCCTGTATTTAGGATGTAACATAATCAAATGTAAGGAAACTAATTTTACATAAACAAAATAAATATATGCACTAATACTTCACATAGTTATTTGGATGATTATTTTCTTATTTTGATTGTTTAATATATGTGTGCAACATAATATTGTTATTGAGTTCTTAAATAAAGAAATCCGATTCATCTAGACCTTGATAACCTTATACTTTAGAGGTTATTTATATTTATTTAAATTGGTAGTAGGTTAATAATAACATGTAAATACCTTTAAATCAAAATAATACATAATAAGCATAATAAATTATGCTTCTGTTTCTTAAAACATAACCTTTAAGTGGTTGTTATTGTCATAATTTTGCTTATCTAGTTTTATCGGGGAAAATAATACGGGAAACTAGAAGGGGCGATCGTTACACGTCTTTATAATAACTATCTAGTTTGCCTACATAGATCTACGCAGCGTGAGATTATTCTACATATATCTGTAAAGTGAACGGGATACATTTCTACCAGGGTACTTATAAAGATATTGTCTATCATATTCAAAGGCGAAAAGAGACTAACCTTTCTTTCATTTACTATATTATTTTATCATCAATATATATCTATGCTTTTATAGTACTTTAAGATTAATTTTTATTTTCGATTTGTACTATATCTAGATTTT
Organism: Gastracanthus pulcherrimus; assembly: GCA_949152435.1. Lineage (NCBI taxonomy): Eukaryota > Metazoa > Arthropoda > Insecta > Hymenoptera > Pteromalidae > Gastracanthus > Gastracanthus pulcherrimus. The sequence continues at coordinate 41,825,274 of OX424575.1, forward strand.
CCAGCAACCTAAATGTTAAACATTACTTTAAACGTGTTTATAAATAGCAGAGCAGAACAAAACACATTTATCAAAATTTCGTTTTAATTAATTTTTGGAAATAAACAGAAGTATGATTTTCTTTCGTTTTGCTTTTGCAAAAGCGTAATAAAACGAAATGATAATTCTATGATTTGTTAAAAACGAAACTAAACAAAATTATGAAACATTCATTTGTTTTTTAATAACGTTTTTTAAGATCAATTTAATTTCGTTTGTATTGCTGAAAAACTAAAACAAAAGCCTACGTACTTACGTTTCGTTTTCAATAGCGAAACGAAACTAAATTCGCTTTTTTTGTTTAGTTTCGTTTCGCAACAGTCCCTGGTATGTATAATACGCCCATATCTCGAGTAATCCACGGTAACATTTAATGCTTCAGAGCTCATTTTGTTTATTTTTTTATAAACGAAGGGGGCACAATAATAATTTTTATAGTTTTTCGGATTTTTCTTTTGTTTTATAGCAGCTTTTTATGTTTGGCTTTTAGTTTTTCCGGTTTTTGGTACGTTATAAACAATATCATCGATCCAGTGAAAATGCATTTGATAGAGCATAAAATTACCTTGTTTTTACCACCCGAAATTTCGGATAATGTGTTTCCTTTCATTTGTAATACCCGGAAACGTCATTTTTTGTTCAAACGGTGATTTCTCTGAAATATATGATGGAAAGTTTTTGAAAAAATTGAGGTAATTAGAACAATAGAGAAGATTATTCTGTAAAAGTTTTTGAGATATTTTATTTTTAATGATTGAGATAAAAATTATTTTGTAAAAAGAATCAATTTTCTATGACTAACGATATCTTATTATTATCTCACGGCTAAGGTCTTTACTCAGATCATGAGGTCTTTTATTTTTCGAGATGTTCGAGGTTATATTTTTTGTTATTTTTTGATTGCTTATATCTTGGGTATTACACGGTAATTTTTAACCAATGAATTTTTATTGTATTATTATTGATACATGTGTGTCTAACAATTAAAAATAATCTTTTTATAAAAAGGTAGCTTCTTAAGTCAGTAAATATACTTCAGAAGAATACTTTAAAGCCTCGGTGACCATGACAAATGCACCGCCTGATTAAGAAACAAGAGGTAAGTGGTTAAAAAGGTTTAAATTCAATAATGTAGATAAGCGAATTTTCAAAAGACTATAAAGACCACTTAGAGGGGTTTAATTCATGACTAAATCACATATGATATACATATTTAAAATATAAAAACTTGCATCAACTTAAATTGTGTCAAAATATTTTTGCCGTCTATAAAATGAACAATGATTTTTTACAGAATTTAACTGAACCCTAATTAATGCCCTTTTTAATTTTACTTGACCCCTGAACATAATAAGCATTTAGACTCAAATAAAACTTTTTAGTATTTCTAGCTGAGATATCAAAGTATCACTTAAGACTTTAAGCATAACATTAAGTGAATGTTAACAAGCACATTTGTTAATACGCTTTAGGTGCGTCACATTGGACCTTTCTCTCATAAATGTTAATTTCCACTTATTTTGCCCTCATAGTATCAAAGTCTTCTCGAAAACAAAACAATCACATGAAGCTAGCTTACATATATGTTTTGTAAAACGAAGCGGGACAACTCCTATTTTAAAAAAAATTTCGATGGTTGCTTCTAACAGCAAATTATAGACGAGATTTTTAGAGTGTCTCATACACTTTTTAACAAAAAATCTACTATATTTATTAGAACAACATAAACAATTACTCTGCGGGCAAATACCCCTTCCAGCATTGAATTAAACTGTTAATTCATAAAATATGTAAATGTAATTAGTATTAAAAATTCAAACATTTTTCATATTTATCCTACACGAGTGTTCGTATTAAGGTGATGCTAAAGCCACCTGTCACCGACATATACGAGGATCCACTTTTCTCATTTCATTTTCAATTTTGAGTAAATATCTCTATGGAAAGTTGTTGTTGCAACCAAAAAGAACAACTTTTCATAGAGATATTTTCTTAAAATTGAACAATGAATTAAAAAAGTGGTTCTCCGCATTTACCAGTAACACGGGGTTTAACATCACCTTAACATCATACAAACATTCCAATCATTAAAAAAATGATTTCTTTTGAAATTATGAATGAAAATTCAATTAGACAAGGACAAAACAACTATTCATTTTGATGCTCCAAACATTGATTTCGTCATATACCATTGTTTCTATTTTGTGTAATTTTTATAATAAGATAATATTTTATATAAAAAAAATAAAAATTAGAATACCAGCCTCTTTAGAAACCTTAAAATTGAAAACGCTGCCAACTTATATGGCGCTCGGCTATCTCAACGAGGTATCAGTTTTACAGTAATTTTAATCAATTATATTATTACATTTACCTAGATATTATGCTTATTATGCTTACTTATTTTCTATTTTACAGCATATTATATTAGTTTTATACGTGGTTTTAACAAAATAAACTATTTTAAAACAAATTTGTTTGCGGATTTTACAAGCAACTATTATAACATGTTGTTTGATATTAAATATAAAAAATCACTTAACTTCACAGGATTACAGTTCTACATGAAATTAATATTCAGGAACAATTTCATTGCATTATATTTTACAGTATTCGAGTTATGAAGGATTAAACAAAATTCTTATTCATACAGTATTCTAAATGAAAAATGGCACATTTCACATAATTTCCACTCTTAAAATGAAGAATTTGATGGGTAATTCATTATGTAAGAAATTAACTTTAGAAAAACTATTCCGTCATTTGAATAGTTTCGAAAAACCAAAATTTAAAATATTGTAGATTTCGAAAAATAACTATAAAATAAATTAATATGGAATTTCATGTATTTTGATAATAAATAATATGTAATTGATCTCTAATTAGTATATGAATAATTTTCGTTGAATACGCAAAGCATGCCCATATATAACCATGAGGCCCTAGATAAATAGGGGATTTATACATCCGATATAAACATGAAGAAACCTTAAAATCTTATGCATTTGAACAACAATCTCCTTCTGTATAAATAGGGAAACATTAAAAGGTGAATTTTAATTTTTACAACTGAATGTCTGACAAAATCATGATTTTACTATTTATTTATGGAATTCGACTCTCTTTTTTAAAAGTTTTGCTTGCCATATTTGGCGATTACCAAGAGCTTGATTGTATAATGCTTCCTATCGCTCATAATATATTATTGTAAGAAGGCAGAAATGCTCGTTGAAATAAAATAAATAAATTAATAAATACATATTTAATAAATATATATCTTTAATAAAAAAAATGATATAATGATTTGTTCCCATATTATAATATGAGATACAATATAATATAAAAGTAGGACACTTCTAGTGACGAAAAATATTATTCCAATAAAATTTCCATATTGCAAATCTAGTTATCGCCAATTAATTAAAGAGTCGACCAATCAGTTAAATATTACAACCTCCTTAAACCATAGAGTTAGTTTTGTGCATTCCCCTGTGTTACCCTACTTATTACACAACCGTGGTATCCGCCTTTTTGACTTCTCAAACATCAACAAATACTTTATTTTAATTTCTTTTATGTAAATTGCGTAAAGAATGTTTTATCAAGTAAAAATTAATAGTTTATGGTGTGCGATAAAGTTAACAATTATATAAATTAAGAATTGATTATAAACCAGGGGAATTATACTACTCAAAATAACAACTGAATAGTTGCATATATATCTTCTACAGCTGGCCATACCTACAAGTGTAAAAAATGTTTTAAAAAATTTTAAAATAAAAAAAGATATGAAAAGAGCTCTAATTTTAGATGTATTAAGTTAAAAGTGATGAAGAATGTTAGTAGATTTGTTGTGTAAAAAATTAGTAAGATTTTTCGCGTTTTTTATAACTATCTGACCGTTAATAACTTAATCTTTTTAACGCGTGTTGTCTCAAGTTAAGGGGGTATGGGCGAAAAGTAATTTTAAACTTTAAGACCCAAATGTATTTTGTAATTGGTAATAAAGCTTATATGAATCCACAGACAAATTTTTAGCATCGGTTGCCAGGCATTTCAAAAAGATATTGAATTCTAAAGTTCGTCCATTTAGCCCGTTAAATGGGATGTTGGAGCTATTCTGATTGATGGAAATTTTACCTAACCTCCAAAAATTGCATAACAAAAATAAAAATTTGTAGACATTTGTAGTACAAAAATATCGTTATCCACTATTCTTTACATAATAATAAATGATTATCAAGGTCGCTATGTACGATTTTGTTATTAAATCTTGACGTATCACGAAAAATAATTCGTGAGGTGAAGCCGCCGATGAGGTTAAGAAGCGGTAAGATGACTGTCATTTGTACCGTTTTCTATTGGTCAGTTATAATAATATTTCATAATAAAAGACTTTTGAATCTGTTAATAATCAAAAATACTGTTGTCCACTGTTCTTTCCACAATAACAAATCATTATCACCCTCGATTTTGACGTTACTATGTAAATTTTAGACGTATAACGAAGAATACGGCGCGAGGTGGAGGTCACAAGGGTAAAGTTCGCTCCAACCTCTCCTTAATATAAAGAAAACGCATTTTTCACGTTTGAAATGAAAAATTCATGCATTTGTAGGAAACTTTTGTAGAATATTAAAGTATCAAATTAATCCTTAGATTTCAAAGTTTATGTGCATACAATAAAATAATAGGGTTGCCTGGCGTTTTAGAGAGATATTTATAGAATAACGCAAAAAAAGTACTCAAAATAAAGAAACATCTTAGAGGTTAGAGTCAAATCAATGTCTATATTGAACTTTTCAGAAAGAAATTAGATAAATATGCGTTTGATATAAATATGGTAAAAATCCCTTTTTACCTACCCTGGTAAAAATCTTATGGTGGCGCCCACATTCACTTTAACGGCCTTTATAGGTAAACTAGATTGTACTAGACTATACAAAACTCGATAAAGCCACACAGATATATATAGTTTTCTTAATAATAATATGTACATATAAAATCTGTAAGGTTATATTATTTATTGTACAGAACTTTTATTTTAAAAATTAATGTTAAAAAAAGTTTAACATGCAAGTTTTTAATTATAATAATAAGATCTACAGTTCTATTCATACTATTTACATATAAAAGTAGTCAGAAAGCATATCTAACCTAAAAAATGAAAATTTAGAAATAATGTTCCTTGCATATGAAAAAAGTGATCACAAAATAATGTTATTGATTGACTTCATATGTTCAAATATGTATTTTATGACATTCTTTATTTAAAAACCAGAATTTTAATTTCAGAGCTGCAAATAGTTTTGTATCCATTTTCTTCATAGTTCTTATAATGCATAAACTGCTAATCCGGTACAACATTTTCAAACACATGTCTTTACAAACACATTAGTCGAACACATGTAGACGATAATTTTCGTTATAATTAATTTTTGTAAATAAACAGAACTATGATTTTCTTTCGTTTTACCTTTGCAAAAGCGTAATAAAACGAAATGATAAGTCTATGATTTGTTAAAAACGAAACTAACCGAAATAAAAAATGTTTTCCACCAGATAGATTTATTTTACAGTTTCTTTTTACTTTCTGGTATGTCTACTTTAAAATAACCGGAAATTTCATAAGGCTTTAATAAAAATTACAGAATTAATAAGCGAACATTACATAATTGGTTTTTATTTTTTTAATACAATTACAATGTGTATTAAAAAAGAAAAAACCATCTTGTAATGTTCGCTGATCAATTCTATATTTTTTATTAAAGCCTTATGAAAATTCCTTTGAAAACACTCTTTTATATTATATACTCAGCAAACTGTTGTATTATGAGATATTGTATGCGAGAGGAATTACATTAGAAATTATATGCGTCTACTTTTTACAATAAAATGTGTGCTTTAGGTATCAGGACAATATTTTGTTTAAATTTATGTGGGAAGTGTTTGTAATCACTTCTAAAACTTTGTGAATTGTCTAGAAATCAAAGATAATATACCTCAATGATATTATTTTTTTACCATTACCCAATTATGGCTACATTTGATATACATGTTTACGCCAATATCGGATTATCGAGTTAAAGGCCATAGCACAACAACTAATGTAGATGCCGTACGAGTGTGATATACGCACAAGATTTTATATATGCTGGAACCAGTGGCTAAAATGTACACATATTATATTTTGAAACTTCTTTAAATTCTTTGTAATTTCTTCTTCTATTACTAAAGTTTGCACGGTTACTTTGAGAATTTAAAGTTTGTTTAGCTGTTTTTGTTTTTTTCCACGCTCCCTAAATATTCTGAAAATCATAAGAAATCAAACAATATTATAAAAAGTATACATACATTAGGTATTAACAAAAATAAAAGACAGTATTATTGGATATCTTTAAAAAGCATTTTAGTACAATTATAGTTAAACCTCGAAAATTCAACCTCGCTTGAGCTATAGGATAATTTTGTTTTACAGCTAGTACTCGAATAAAAGAGCTCTGGCAGATGGTACTCATTGATAGCCCTCGTACAATAATAGCATTATCGACTATGCAATAGTGAGCATAGACTTCAATAAAGGATCATATTCAGATCCAGCACGAAGAGATGTATGTAAGTAAGTTACTATGGATTAAAACTGACTGTCTAATAGCTACAATTCATAATCGTGGATTCAAATTGTGAATAATATTAGATCTAAATTTTTATTTACTTTATACCGATTATTATAAGAATAAATTACTTAAGATATTCTTTTCTAACTAAGTTTCCACTACTATAGTTAGTTAAAAATAAATTATAAAATAAAAAATAATTTTGATATACGAAGTCATTTCTGTATAAACATCTATTACATCAATTATTAACTACGTAAAATTATTTGGCTGCACAAGAATTAATTTTTTAGATACTTTGAAGCTTAAGTTATACCCATTTCTGCTTTAACAAAATATTAATTTGAATTGACTATACTTAAAATTTTTAGAATTCTTATAAACTTTGATAATTAAGTCCGAGGAATATATTTAAATAATTACGAGTATATAATAAATTTTCTATTTAAAACAATTAAAAGTCTTAAATACACGTTTAGAAAATAAAAAATGTGTTAAAAAAATAACAAAATACCAACGCCAATCACGTGTCCCACCGGTCACCGATCCAAGAATAACCACGCCCCAACGCTGCTTAACTTTGGTGATCAGAAGAGAAGCCTGCTTTTTTTTTTTTTTTAAATTGTTTATTGTCCAAATAATAGTTTAAATGAGATACATATTATCCTCAATAAACAAAGGATCACAGTTACAATTTGGATAAGACAAAAGTCTCGTTAACGCGACGACACGACGTAGTCATACAATAGTTTTCAGAATAGAATTATTATGAATTATAATTATAATCTTAATTTTAAAATTGCTACATAAGTAGCATTTTTTGTACATTATTATATATATTATAGTATAAAATCCAGAAAAAAATGGGTATAAAAATCTCGACGATGCATTTTTATTTTTTATATTTTTTAGGGATTGTGGAGGAAGGAGGGGGAAAGGGAAGTAGGGATGGGAACTTTATTTACAGTTATTTACAGTTATTTACAAATATTTACAAGTATTTACAGAGTCATTATCGGTATACGAATTCGCAGTTTGTTATATTTTGGTTAACCACCAATACTTTTTAGTATTTTTCATGTGATTATCTTTCATATCTCTTTGTGGGAGTGCCATGTTGTATCTCCATGCAGGATTTGTGGTGCGTGTGTTTAAGTTCTGTTCGTATAGTATTTTCTTGAAGCCAATTCTTCTCTTTACATGGTAGATAATTCGAACATTGTTTTGGTCTTGTAAATAATTTTTTTGATCTAGATATAAAAATGCTTCTGGGGGGATAAAACCCGTTGTTAGAGCATGCGCATAGTACATTTCATTTGGATATAAACTACTAGATATTAAACTGTTTTCTGTTATTTTTGCGACTTGTGCAAAATGATTTCTAGATAATTTTAGTATATGACAATCTATTCGGTGTATTCTCGCTAAGTCATAAATTTTTTTGTTTCTAACGTATTTTTCATAGTTACTTGCTTCCGATCTGTAAGTGCTTAGACAGGCTCTAATGCATTTTCTCTCAAATATTCTTATTTTTTCCATTAAGGAGGCGGATATATTATACCAAATTGGACAGCCATATATTATACGTGGTAAGGCTGTAGGCGACAGAGAAAAGTTGCAGAGTCTATAAGTATCATTATAACATACTTAATATTTTTGTATAAAATTTCGTATATACTTTTATCGTGAATCTTATTATAGCAACAATTACAAACTATCTTTGTTTTCGTAATTCGTAAAACCTATATAAATAAATGTCCCTCCACGCATGATCATAGTTCCTGAGATAGAGATTCCTGCTGTCACTGAAGAAGGGATGTGACTTTATCGACAGTGAGTACCAATAATTTCAGTTTATCAACTGCAGAATATCTTTATCCTCTGTTGAGTATTAAGTTACCTACCGTCGGTAACATACCAACTTACGATAACACTGGGCCTAAAACTAAATACCTGCATGTAATCACAGAGTTTTCCTACATTCCAATGAAGGTAATATTTATTTTTGGATTCTGTCAACCCAATGACACATCTTTATTGATTATGCAAGTAGCACAAAAATGCTCAAGTCGAGTGCACTCACTCGTGCGAGTGGGAAGTTCGCAAACGGTGGCTCGTGGCACGGTCACACACCGAGGAAATCTTACAAACTCATAATCTCAAGCTTTATTTATTTAAGGAAATTCGAAGCTGCTCCGATGTAGCGAGCGTTGCAGCCTATTCGCTTTATCGCATAACGCCGCGGATCGCGACTTACATAAAGCCGAATGACGGCGCCAAGCTAAGAATAGCCGCCGAACACAAGTCGCTATGTCTCGCGTTTCTCGTGCTATACGGCGACCACAGCGACCGCGACTCGCAACTCGCTCTTTCTCTCTTTTCTATGCCACCGTTTAAATTTCCGCCTGCTTTGAAAAAAAAGAAGGAAAGAAACGGGGCGACAGCCGCATCTTATCACTAGAAGCGCTGGATTATGTGGCGAAAAAAGAAACGTATGTACATTGAGAGGAGACACGCGTCTGCTGCGCGCTCCTCTCGCGCGGAATGTTGCGTTTCAACGAGCTATTATACGCTACACTTGAGATTTTGTCAAAAAAGCAAGCAGTGCCACCTCTTTGTGCGCCTCACAAATTTAAGTACGGATCTGACATACCATCAAGGAGCCAATTATCATATACTATGCTTACAAGCTAGCTAAAAAAATGTTTAAAGTAATGATTGAATTTTCTCATATATATGTGTAATAGTTTTTAGCAATTGTTATAATAAAAGCATTATTATCGAAAATTGAATGTCCTTCGTGTTTTTATTTTTATTTTGCCTGAAAACTGAATTATCTTTTAAAGTTTTTAGCAATTCCATATTTTTGTATCCATTTTTGTTTAAATAAAGACTACGACATATTTAACTGTAAGAAAACTGGATCCGTGACAATACTCTGTCTCCGATTCTACTTCTACTTCTACTGTTTCGTTGCCCCCTGAGAAATTTATTGTACGACGGTATTTCGCACGTGCGCCCGATTTCTATTCTCAAAAGAAAAGTCATCTGAGGATGTTTTCAAGGTTGCGGGGCGAAACACCGCATACAATGGTGGACATGATGAATCGCCCGTAAATTCTGAAAGCATTTCTTTCTTTTTCGTGATGAATCATGAACAATACGGATAAACCACATAAAATGTTATATCAATTCTTATTTGTTTTTTTTTCTCATTTGAATGAACAACGAAAGTTTACTATATATTAATTCTTTTAAAAATGAAAGTAATAGGAAATTACATCAAAGGTTTTTAAGTTAATGTTTATACAGTTGTAAAAATTATTATATTTATTTAATATATTTTTTTTTCTTTAAATAACTACAATTCGAATATTTAACGTATATATATTCTTCACCTTATAAAACAAAACTTTTAGGTTTAACGCAGCTATGAATTATTAATTAATATTATATGAAATATATAAAGTGCCTGAAAATTGTTAATTATTGAATCATCTTTAAATGAACGTTTCAAATTGAATTTTTTAACTTTCTATTTTATAAAATTTAGTTTATTGTCAATTGGATTTTATAGTGATGTTGAATTAAAAGTTAGAACTGCATTATTCTTGAGATTATCCAATTTATAAGTAGTTTAATAAATGCATATCTCCTATTTCATAGGACTTATTTTATAGCTCATTTTATAATCATATCAGTATCCATCTTTACGGAATTCCAGTAGACGCATACAATAAATATCAATTAATCGTTAAAACAGGAGACGGAGGGAGATTATAGGGCTAGGAGTGATTTTATTGACACAATCGAGCTCGCCAAGCGAAATAATGGGCATCAATATAGTAAGGCGTTAATTCGATGAAAAAATAACTTTCTACTTGAAAAAATTGCTCGGAATCTCGTCAAAGACAATTTTTCGCAAGAAATGAAAAAGACACTTATAAAGCGAAAAACGCCTACCCGTATACCGAAATCTACCTAATTCCTGATGAGGACCCAATTCCTGATCATTTACTTGCATATATTGCTACCTCGAACTCGTTGTTACAAAAAATTGTTCAAAGACTTCAGAAATAATTATTTACTGCGTATAAATGTACATTCAACATTTAAAAAAGTTCAATCAAAAATTGCATTCATGATAACAGTGGCTGATCAGGAATCGGACCTTATCCGATCAGCAACTGGGCTTCCTGGCGTTAACGAAACCCGCATTCTGCACACACTCGCAGCCAGTATCACTCAGCGTCTCTAATCTCTACCTATATAACATTAACTCAGGCATAGCTAGAGGCGTGCAATACATACAGGCATATAACACGAGGCAGCCGAGGAATTCCCGGATCGAAAGGTCGTAAAAAGAATCGAACGCTATGGCAAGAAAAGAGGCGCAGGGAAAGACGCGAGGCTCGCGCTGGCAAACCGGAGCCCACATACGCGCGCGCGCATGCACACGCACACCAGCCGCCACCGCCGCTGCAGACTGCAGACACATACTGCCAACGCGCTACGTACACATATAGAGTTATATAGCGCGACAGAGCTGACTGTGCAGGAGCCAAAGAGAGATAGAGATTGGGGTAGGGCAGTGGAAATTTCCACTGCTCGCGAGACGGTCAATACTCTCTCTCGTGCGCGCGCGCCAGGCAGCAGCCGCCGCCGTCGCCGTGTGCCGTAACGCGCGCGTGCAGCGCGGTGCTCGCCTCTCTGCTATAATATCGCGCTCCCGTGACTCTCGCGCGCGCGCGCCCGCTGACGATTGCAGCACGCCGTGCACGCGTGTATTATATTATTCCCGCGTGATGATGATTCGTGGCGCTCGCGTGTTTTAACATATAGATATATATGTATATATAATGGATTGGAGTCGATCGGAGAAGGCGGTATTAGGCGGTTTAATGCATATGTTAAGAGGAACGTTTTGTGTCTTGTACGGTATGATGGGGGGGACTGGATGATGGGCTCCAGCTTCACGAGAGTTATAATAGGTCAATTGGGAGGCATTTTTAGCTTTTGCGAAAGAGTAGAGGAGTATATGCGGTCGATCTCTCGGAGGGAGTGAATGATTTACTAGAGGGATCTACCTTACCGACGTCAGTAATTTGATGCCAGTTGTATATGCTATTTTTTGTACTCGATTCAATGGAAATGTCATTAAGCGGCGACAATTACTGATTTCCCTGTAATGAGAATACATGGGCATGCACAGGAAAGCAATGTACTACGTAATAATTAGTTAAATCAACTATTCGATGTACCTAATTTAGCGATCTGATATTAAAACTTATAGGTCAGTAAAATTTCTCTTTTGGCAAGACTTAGAAATAGAAATATAATTAATAATGCATTCCTTGAAACTATTTCATACGCTCTTTTGTTACCATATCAATATTATATAATCATTATAACGATCATATCCAATATTTTTTATTGTTCAAAAGTATAATATTATGTAAATAAACATCGAATTAAATGCCTTCTGGCACAAGTTTTACTGGTTTAACTAGTAAATTAAATTTAAACTTTACAATTTTTCAAGCACTTTATAAATATATCTTTGTAATTTGTTTAACTTTAGGAATTCAAATATTTTACGAGATATTTATTCCATTATGTACTGATTATCCATGAAAAACGCAATCTGGCGCAACAGTACATTACTTTTCTCTTCCTTTACAAATTTTTCAACAGAAAAATTACTTTTATCCGTCATACGATGCAGTAGCCGAGCAATGGTAGCTCACTAGCGCAGTGTCGTATGATAAGGTGCAACTATTTTCACGGTCCGACGCTCGTAAAACGTACTCTTGTTGAGAGAGAAGACGCGGTTGAATCGAGATGGCATTACGTGTACGCGGCGCGTCTCGAGCATTCAGCACCATCTCGAAGAGCCAGTCCGAAGCGGCAGGAATGCGCCGCCCGTATATCGTCGTATGGGGCGTACACCGCGTACACTGCTGCCGCGGGGATCGATAAAACGCGAGCACTGCACGACGGCGGTATATACAAAAATGTTGCGAAAAAATCGCCGGCTATAGGGCTTGGACGAAATCTTTGCTTAAGATAGACGCGTCATTCGACGTCTTTGATCGAAAGGAATTTCTATTTGTCGGGTGAATTTTGGCAAAGTAGATGAAACTGCGATTGAAGATTTATTGAAGAAAAATATCAATTCAACAAATTTAAATGATTAGGAATATGGATAAGTATATTCTGTAAATATTTTTAGTCTTTATCTTTCTCTTTTGAACGGAAAAAAATCTTTTCTTTTTTTAAATCGATTTTATTCAGCTGCGAATACTGAAGTTTATCGGCAGCATTTAATCTGAAACTTTCCAAAACGGTAGCTCATTACTATCTCTTGGACGAGTTCTTTACCCATATCACAATGACCTATATATTTCAAAATATTTAAGGTTATGTATTTTTTGAAATTTTTTTTTGATCGTTTATATCTCCAGAAAGGCACTTCTTTTTTTTCGTTTTTTAATGAAGATTTGAAATTAAAAAAAAATTTAAAGATTCATCGACTCGTTTTATTTATAATAATTTTTCGATTTTTGCACTTTTGAGTTTTAGCTTTTCGAGTTTTTTGGTATGTTAAAAATATTATGATCAATTTACATAGGCTCTTGCCCTACTTTTGTTATACACGAAAAAAGTCATATTTAGTTTTAACGGTATAAATATCTCGGAAATCTATGATGGCAAATCGATCACAAAATTTTAGATGATTAGGAATTTAGTGAATCTACGTAACATCTGATTACAGTTAATTTAAATATTTAAATAATTTTAATAAATTACGTACAGAGAAAAAATTGCTGTGATAAGGATTATTACCTATCGTTCTGTAATTTTAGTAAAAAATTATCTTTTGTAAAACCATCCATAATATAAAAGCATACCCTTTTTGAAGTATTATTTAGAAAGAGATGTAGCAATTTAAAATTAATTTATTAGAACAAAGAATTTAATATTGGAACAATTAATTTAGTTTGAGGAAGCTAAGTGCCAATGAATTGGCAGCGGTTTTTTATATTTGACTGGCGACCAAGTATTATCGTTATATAATGGGAATCTATAATTATAAATCTATAATCTTCCAACGGTTTTATAAAGAAACCATGGTTTTTAATGAAGTTACAAGCATAAGTGCATATTTCGCCATAAGAGCCCATGTTAACAGTTCTATTTTCAAACATTGTTTTCTCTTCAATTTACCTGTCGATCCCGTCTTACCAAAATTTTAATAAGTAGACTGTTTAAAACGCACACTGTTAGTGGGATTTTTATTTTTTGTTAATGATGAATTTTGATAAAACGATGGAGTCACCTTAAGTTGTCTGCTGTGCTGAGTAAGTTTTAATCAGGATTGTAACCGTACGAGTATGCTATGAGGACCTATTAACTAAACATGATAATACTTTGAAGGTATTGAAAAAATTGATTGGATTCAAATTAACATTTGGTCTAATAGTCCATTTGTTATTCATTTAAAACAAGATTATACGATTTATTTTAAATAGTAAACATATGTTCGAAGAAATTAATTTTTAAAACTATGTAGGTAACTGCTTACATACAGAAACATACGAAATATCCTGGTAGAAATTTATCCCGTCCACTTTATAGATCTATGTAGAATAATCTCGCGCTATGTAGATCTATGTAGGCAAACTAGATAGTTACTATAAAGGCGTGTAACGGTCGTCCCTTCTAGTTTCCCATATTATTTGCCCCGATAAAACTAGATAAGCTAAATTATGACAATAACAGCCACTTCAAGGTTATGTTTTAAGAAACATAAGCATAATCTATTATGATTATTATGTATTATTTTGATTTAAAGGTATTTACATGCTATTGTTCACCAATTACCAATGTAAGTAAATGTAAATAACCTCTAAAGTGTAAGGTTATCAAATTTTAGATGCATCGAGTTTTTGTATTTAAGAACTCAATAATAATATTATGTTACACATATATATTAAACAATCAAAATAAGAAAATAATCTGAATATCCAAATAACTATATAAAGTATTTGTGCATATATTTATTTTGGTAATGTAAAATTAGTTTCCTTACATTTGATTATGTTCCATCCTAAATACAGGCTTGGTTTCAAAACCTGTATGGTTTATGTAAGGAAAACTATTTTCACACACATTTATTATCAACCGATTAATTTTCTATTTTAAAAAAAATAATGTATTTGAGTTATTATATGTATGTTTTATTTTTGTATTTCCTACTGTGATTAATTTATAATCAAACACTTTAATTTGACATCTATGGCCAGTTAAAACATAGTAATTTGTTACTTATAAAGAAAATTATTGTCTACATGTGTTCGACTATTGTGTTTGTCTTTGAAAATGTTGTCACGGATGAGCAGTTTATGTATTATAAGAACTCACATATGGATACAAAATTATTTGCAATTCTGAAATTAAAATTCTAGTTTTTAAATAAAGCATGTCATAAAGTACATATTTGTACATATGATATTATTATTATTTATATATTACTTTTCATGAAACAACTACATCAATCAATAACATTATTTTGTGATCATTGTTTTTCATATGCAAGGAACATTATTTCTAAATTTTCATTCTTACGTTAGATATGCTTTCTGACTACTTTTATATGTAAATAGTATGAATAGAAATATAGATCTTATTATTATAATTGCAAACTTGCATGTTAAACTTTTTTTAACATTAATTTTTACAATAAAAGTTCTGTTCAATAAATAATATATAACCTCACAGATTTTATACGTACATATTATTATTGAGAAAACTATGTAGATCTGTGTGGATTTATCGAGTTTTGTACAGTCTAGTACTATCTAGTTTGCCTATAAAGGCCTATATAGCGAATGTGGGCGCCACGATAAGATTTCTACCAGGGTAATTTAAAATGTAAATACTTTTAGAAAATTGCATAATCTATAAAAATATTTCAAGCAAAATTAGAAAATATTATGTTAAAATTTATACGTAAGCTAATGTATACTGTTAATTTACATTTAAAAGTAAGTGTCGGGATTTGGGATTGCTAAAAATAATTTCCACCTCAAAACTATTTACTTCCTTTTTCTCTATGCTATGTTTATAGGTATAACTAAACAACATTATTAAGTTTTCAAAGAAAAGCTGTTCGTATTCCATGATTATATACTGAGGAAAATATATAATATATGTTACTGTAAAAGCACATATCCTTGAACAAATCATCAAAAGTCATACATTAAACATTAAGGATAAATATCGGAAAACTAAATTTATTTTAAAATATTTTAGTTTTAACATTATTATACTAAAGTATATTTTTATAGATCTAAGTAAATATTTTTTTCAATATTAGTAACTAAATTATTGACTCAAATAAAGTAAATTATTATCAAATTGAATAGAATCTTTGTTATATAAACTAAATATTTACTATTATCAAATAATTTTTTTAACCATGCATTAAAAAATAATTACTTAGATATATAAAAGAATAATTTCAGCGAGACTTAGTGACTATAGTCTTTAATAAATAGTTGTTTTTGCTAAACATTAAACATATTTATTTATAATAAAATAGTAAATTTTATTAAAAATCTAGTTACCCTAAATAAATTGGTTTTTACTAGAGTGTTTACTTTTACTGTTTAGTAACAATCGTTATAAATTAAATTTTCTTATTAGTGTATCCTACAATGGAACGACAATTAAAAGTAGATCAACGAATTATGATGCATCGTCCATGCCAACACTGTTTTCCGAAGACTTAGATTACTCATCGTACTTGGCATATACGGAGCAAGAGCAACATGCTTCCACCTCCAAGTTGTGCAGCAAGATTGTATGGTCTATGGTCAAAGGTTAACAAACCGCGACGGACAGCTGGCGCCAGCAACGGACTAACGAAGTAATCGTCGAGCGCGCCTCCGTCGTTTTTATATTTATATATCCCCTTTTTTCTCATTCCTCCCTGATCGTTATAGTACATATACATATATACATGTTGTTATAATACAGACTTCATCGAACATGTTTGCGCGCATGTACATATGAGTAGACTCCGACTGAGCATCATCATCAGTTCTCGGCCCAGACAGAGGTATTCTGTTACTTAAAGATGATAACTATAATCTGTCTGTGTACCACTGACCTTTTCTCGCATGTATCAGTAACGAGCGTATGGGCGATTATGTGTACGTCGTCGTAGAAATGAAATGTATATCGAATAAGATAAATTATTGTAACGCGACGTTCTTGTTTCTACAAGGTAGTGTTTGATGAGCAAGTACGCGGGTTATATGCCGAAATCACAAAAATATTGAACTTCTTTGGGACCAGAAACCAAAACTCAATTTAAAGGTCTTTTCTTCTACTTTTATATACTTTATGGAAACTCTTTTTTTTGTTATATGTAAAAAACCACATGGCCAATTTTCATTGTTCAAGCACGTTTTTCTTCATAATTTGGCCCCTAAAACAAGATAGGAAAGGTTTGGAAACCCGGACATTCAAATTTTTTTTTTCGTTTCCTGGACCCAAAAAAGGGCATTTTTTGGTGATTTCGTCATATATGAGCTTGAAGAACGTATTGAGAAGGAACTAGTGTGCTGCTAAACTTCATATTATGTCATATTACATATAATCGTAAATTAATACGTACTTTGAAAAAAATTGTAAGATATATTTTTCTATTAGATACTTTGATGAAGAAAGTAGTCTTATATACTCTACTTCAATTGAGTAATAGATTATTCCCAAATGTCAGTAAAACTCTGATGGATAAATTCTCATTTAACCTTTCGCAAAGTATATATACGCATTTTCTTATTATACTTAAATATTTATCCAGTATAAACAGTCTTATCCACACAATTCATTATTAAGAGCTATTAATTATTTATAAATTGGTTCAAAAAGACATTTAATTGACTTTTATATTTTATTCATCTGATAATTACAATTAATTTGTGAAACATATAAATTGACAAAAGTTTTGCTAGTTCCGTTCACTTAAACCTAAAATTTCTAACGAAACTCAAATTGTTTTTAACTATCTTTATAAATAATGTTCATAGTTTTTATTTTTAAGCTAGTAAATGGTACAATACATTAACAAGTATCAGATTAATCAAATGTATATGATTTTGTCCATTTGATTTATTGTCTGAAAATAAAAATTAATTCAGCAGCTGAAAAAAGTAAAAAAAATTAAAGGAGCCATACAAAATATGACTTATTATTAAACTTAATTGCTCTTAAAGGTATAAAATAAAATAAGCAATTAATGTAAGAATGAAAGTGATCTCTGAAACACGTGAATCACCTTTGGTGGGTAAACAGGTTAGTTTCACTTTTAGGGTACATACAAGTTACGATACTGAAAGCAATTGCATATCACAAGTGCAACGTATAGGGTTAGCCCGATCACCTGACACAATTTGGAATTAGCAGTCTTTAAGTCTTTAATTAGATGTAAATTAAAAAATCTATATTTAGGCTAGTTTTATTACTTGTTTGCGAGGCACTTCGAGATAATGAAGATTGAAAAGCTTGTTATACGATTATATATATGCTTGTTATATGAAAAAAATTTATGCTAATTTTTCATTAGTTAAATAAATACAACTACAAGTCAAAGTTTGCTTATTAATAAATTTACGGAGTACTTTGGTATAGACATTAAAAAAAAATTGATTTTTTTGTTGCATTTTGTTTTCTCTTAGAAAGAACATTGCAAAAAAGGTTTGATATAATAATATAGTGACATGGTTTGGAATCTTTGCGTATATTCTTATATAAAAACCTTTTTTTGTATATTTTTTCAATAATCTTTCAAACGGACCTACTGGTTTGGAAATTTTTCTTTTATGCAACTTCCCAATTATAATCTAATAATAACTGAGTTATTGTTGTACAAAAAAACTCATTTTGCTTATATTTAATTTTTTTCTCAAAAAAGAATCAATTTTATGATCTATACTACTCAAAATAATTTAATAATCTTTAAAGAAACAGAGATTTTCCAATATTTAAATTTGGAAAAATGTCTATAAAACAAATACAAATCGACCGAATTCAATGAAATTTTCAAGCGCATCCTAAAAATATGTACACCCAATGGTAAAATCATTTTTCTGAACGTGTCCCTAAATAACAACTTTTTCATAGGCATAAGAATGTCAAGTCTGCGATTTTATTCATAATGTGTAAAATATATTATATTTTGGCTCTTCTTTTGTGAAGAAAGATCATATAAAACGCAATATCTACAAAAATATCATCATAATAAAACTATTAATTAATAAATTAAATAATCTCTAATATTTTAGAAGTTTATGAATCAAATTGGGCAACAAATATTTCATTCCAGTTCGTTGCAAATAATAAGAGGTGTATTATAGAATATAGTGCATTATAACATTTTGGAAAAATCAATTTTTTTGCATTTTCTTATATAGTATTTGATGCTGAACTGGTTGCACTTCTCGTATGGAACCACGCCACTTTGAAAACTTTAAACGAGTTTCTCTTAAGGAAGAAACTATTGGACCCATCAACTTGATTTTTATCTGGACATGTTGCAAACATCACTGGTTATCAAGGCTATTAAGATGATGTCTCGTCTCGGACGAGATTCTCGGTATCGGCCAGACTCTCTCGGTCAGAAGCGAGATCTCGTTCGGAAACGAGATTTTGGCTTGAAAATAAGATTCATGCTTGGTTTCGAGCTATGTGAAAATTTATTAATGTTTTAGTTTTTTTTAATCCCTTTCCCACGTGAAAAGTCCCACGTGGATACCACATGGAAATCATATGGATTCCACAAGATTCCCACATGGTTCCCATATGGTATCTTATGGGAACCACGTAGGAACCACGTGGGCTTTTGGAAAGATTTCCCAGTGGGATCCCAGTTGAAAACACATGGTTTCCATATATATTTTACATGTTTCCCACATGATGTGTGTGTGTGTATGTCTGTAAGTTTATGTGTGTGTATGTGTGTGTATCCGTGTGTGTAAGTTTATTTGTATGTGTGTGCGTGTGTGTCTGTATGTGTGTGCGTGCATGCGTGCGTTGGTGCGTGCGTTTGTGCGTGTGTGTGCGTGTGGACGGATGTGTATATGAAGATTACACTAATCATTCACGGTCAAAATTAATGTTTCAGGGTCTTCTTTTTAAAGGAAGGGAACTGAAAAAATATATTTGTTGTTTTTCGATGTTTTTTGTTTTTTTCAGCGGTTTTTCCATTTTTAAGTTTATGTTTTTCGGATATTTTGGTATGTTTGAAATAATATCATCGATTCATTTTTCATGCATTTGAATTAGCATAGGATTACCTATCATTTCCGACTCTAAATTTTAAATAAGCTATTGTCTTTTCTCTGGTCTACACAAAAACGTCGTTTTTTACTTAAACGGTGATATCTGGGAAATATAACATGGACAAATTTAGAAAAAATTGAGGTGATTAGGAATATGGATAAGAATATTTTGTAAAATGTTCAAGCCTTTATACTTATCTTTTTTCGAGAAAAGAATCATTTTGTAAACAAAACTGCTTTTTTTGGCGAACGATAACTTAAGTAAAACTTCATTATTTCTTCTGGAAATTTCCAGAAAGGTAGCTCTTTACTATCACTTGAGACTGTTAGAAACCCAGATTATAACAACCTTTACATTCCGAGTTATTTGCGGTTATGTTTTTATTTCTAATTTTTTTTAATTGTTTATGTCTCGAGAATGGCGTGGTCATGTTTTATAAAGCAGGGCTCATCTTTTTATTTTTTTAATGAAGATTTTGAATTAAAAAGAAATTTTGAGATTCATTGATCCGTTTTTGTTTTACAATGATTTCTTTATTTTACTATATTTTACGATATTCCGAAATCTATCAGATAAATTATTTTTGTATTTTAGAAATAATATGTTTGTTTAATTCTTTCTTTCTTTGTATGTAATGGCCATGTGTTCCCTATTCTTTGGGACTCCGATATGTCACAATGCATATGTGATTTTGTATATTACATTTGTATTTTATATACTTGTTTGTTGTGTTGTGCAATGTCGGTCGAGCGAAACCAATCACCTGCTTACTAGCGTTTGAGATACTTTTAAGGAGGCTATATGGGCGCATGCGTCCTGCATCAAAGCACAGTGCGTAGTCAGAGATATTTTCAAGAGGAAAAACTCGAAGAAAAGATTCTCGAGAATTTTCACCGGGAATCGAACCTCGACTGCTTGAGCGTATGTATAGGTAGGCAAGCGTCTTACCCACTGAGGCAAGGGGGGCTCTATGATCGCTTCATTTTGCATTTGAAAGTGTATAAAATTACTTATAAACAGTGATATGTCGTTTTTCTTATAATTTATCCATTGATTTTTTGAAATATTAATTGAATAGGTATTTATATTATATATTTGAAGTATATTTGAAGATTAATGAAATAATGTATATCAGTATTTTTTATGTTTTTTTACTTATATATCTTGATAAAAATTATACGTATTCAAATTCAAGGTGAAATGTGTAAAATATATACAAGTAAATTAAAAACCGCTGCCAATTCATTGGCACTTAGCTTCCTCTAACTTTAAAAAATGTCCCAATATAAAATTATTTATTGTATTTAATACTGGGGTGAAAAATAGAAATGACAAATCTATTGCTTTTTAGTATGTCGACATATATATATGAAAAAATATTGTTTTTTAAAATATAGTTTAATATACGTAATACATACCATTCTCTCAAATAAATTTAAGATAAGATAATAATATGTAACTAAGAAAATCTTAAAAATGTTCATTAAGTGTAATTATTCGAGTTAATTATTCAAAATAGTTTATTCAAACTCATTTTAACTGTGAACCTAAATTTTAACCCTATTAAATTATATTCCTAACAACTTGTATTGGAACATCAAAAATATATTCAGTAACTAAAAAATGCTCTATAGTCTTCTTTTATTTTGAAACTATTCAATACAAAATTTTTTTTTACAACTTATTGGAGTAAATGCATATTTTTGTGATAAAATCAAGAGTATTAAAAAAAATTTTACGTCACCTATTAGACAACATTTATTTTAAAAAACTCAAGAAAATTTTTCAACTGTATATAATCCTATGCCAAAGTATAGCATTTAAAAAGTAACTTAAGAAGTGTTGCAAATCAAGTTACAATTTTTCCAATTGCCAATAATAAATTTTTCAACACTATAATTGTTGATTAAATTTTATTTATGTATATAGGAAATGTATTCTACTTTTAAAAACATTTTTTAGTAATTTTGTTCCAGCTTATGAACAATGGATTCATTTATTACAATATCATATATTTCAAATCTTCATCAAAAAATCAAAATAGAGCTTTGAATGTAATTCATAAGCGTATTATTAAAATAAAGGTATATTAAAATAAAGGTCGGTTCTGAACAAAAATCTCGTTTCCAACCCAGAATCTCGCTTCAACCAAGACTCTCGCTCTCGACCGAGAAACTCGCCTCAACCGAGAATCTCGCCCCCGATCGAAAATCTCGCTGTCAACTGAAACGCGATCTCGGTCTCGGGACGAAATTTTTCTATGATCGGGACCTTGGAGATGCTTCTATCTCGCACAAGAAAAATGATCACAGGCCGAAAAACATAAAAAAATTTTATGATAATCGAACTTTCTCTTTAAAGTGCCGCCATTTTGTGAAAAATATTTTTTATCGGTGACACTGGTCCTGGTGTAGCCACTATCGTAACAAAACTAATTTATTTTGTTTTTTTGCTTCCTCAAAAGGAAGCTTTGTGATAGTAATAAAAAAGTTTTGCTAAAAACATGTTAGAAACATGTTGTGAGATATAAGGAATCAAAATACACTATTTTCAGAAAATGTCCGTATGTATGTATGTATGTGTGTGTGTGTGAATATCTGCATAAATACTGTTCCATAACAATTCCGGGATGCATCAATGTGAAGGCTGGTCCTCCTTCTGCCGGTGATATAGCTGTAAGGTTAGAACTTCTGCTAATTCTTTCTTCAGCACCAGGAATGCACTCCATTGGTCCTTACCAAAGACAAAGTGTGCGTACTTCTTTATTATGTCCTCTATAAGCCTAGCTATCTTTGAGTATTTGTTGACAAATTTCTGGAAATATCCAGCCAGTCCAAAGAAGCGTTCCACTTACTTCGCTGTTCACATTTTGGGATAGTTATATTGATCTTCTTTTTATCGGCGATGCCTTGATGGTTTGTTTCTCCACTGTGTACCTTAGGAACGTGATCTTTGTTATCAGCAAGTAACACTTTTGCCAATTTATACGGATCCCAAACCTCAACACTACTTCCAGTACTTCCTTCAGCCTTTCAAGAACATCTTTTACATTTTTTGCGAGTATCAAAATATAATATAAATGCAGGAGGCGAATTACTTTAACCAAAAGGTACAACTATGAACTCGTATTATGCCGAAGGTGTAACAAATAACATACTTTCTTCTACATGGTGCTATAGCGATGTGAAATACATATTTCTGGGGTGGACTAATGAACAAACTTCAGCCTCTACTGATCGATCTAATACGGCTGTTATACGAAGGTGTAGAAAGTGCTCCCGTACTATAACCTTATATATACATTTATAAAAGGCTTGAAGTTAATGCAAATCAACTACCATTAAGCTCGTGAACTCCGACGAATTAGGCACGATAATTACTTCTTCTTTTTCCTTAAAAATCTCGTTGCCCTGCGACTGATCAGGGTTTCATCCTTCAGTATCAGTATCATTACGACTGGCGCGTGTTCTGTCCCTGTAGGCTCATACTCCTTTGCTATTTCGCTGATTACCCACGTCACTAATTACTGGACCAGACTTCTCTTGTTCTTTTATTATCAAGTTGATGTAGGCCTGTCAGAGGCTCAAACAATTAACCTTGCCGTCTTAGTCGTGCCATTTCTAATATCGGATCTCCCACGATTACCTGCAGCGGCAATCTTTCTGGCACTATTTACGAGGTAAGTTAACTGGTAAATTACTCGTATTCCAATCGATCGGCGTTGGAATCTGTACGTCTCCTTTTGTCATGAATGCCCCTCTTGGGCTGAATGCAACTCTTCTCGGCTACATAGAAAATTCTTGACCATTCTCCTTATGCACTTAATCCAGCAGGTCCTCCCGAATCATATTAAAATATACTCCACAATCAACTTGACCTGTTCTTGCAGTCATCAGCATCATACATTGGAATTTGAAATTCTACACCATCAGCTACCTCGCCTAGTAAATGGCCACAGTTCTTAAAAAAGTATTGTAAATTAACATATAGTGCACTGAGACAAAAACTATGGGAAATATTCCCAGTTTTTGATTGTAAGTTTGGAATATACGGTAAAATAATACTATTTATGATGCTACCTTTGAAATTTTACAATGTTTGAAGTAATTATTACAAGAGTCATTTGTAAAACGTACTATGTGTCATGGTAAATATTACCAGTTGGAAAAATTCCTATTTTGAATTGTAAATTTCGAAATGCTGGTGCATATAGAGAGCTTTACAAATGCAACATGGGAAAAAGTAATAGTGGAGCTTCTAACGTGTCCTCTTTAACACAGTAAATATTTCTTCCAAGCTTATTAAAAGTGCACATTATACAGGTGAATTCTATAATTCATTTAAAAGTCAAATCATCATAGTAACTTGGAATTCGTGTATATGTGTAAATATATGCACAATACTAAGTAAAATCAAAAGTAAATATCGATCAAAAGTCGAGTTTCATTTTTCTCTTTTTTCCAAAAATGCAATGGAAAGATTCCTAGCGTCGGTGGTAAAAATGCCTATGCTACGTTGGAAGTAGTCCTAAACAAAACTAGTAAAAAGTCCGTTGATCTTGTAAAATTTCAAAATCAACAAAGTAATAATTATTATGCTGTATCGTATATTCTCATTATTTTGAAGTAATTTTTACCATTAAACGTATTCTGGCACATGTTTTTATACAAATGAAAATATGAGGCGACTTGGTCATTCACTGATCTAGAGGTGGCCATTCACTGACCTAGAGGTAGTCATTCAATAGCGCAGTTATCTTAATCAGTCTGACAGAAAGGTATGTTTTTGTTTTCAACTGATCTGCTTTTCGGCAAGATTTAGACGTGAAAGAAATTCGAGTAAAGTTTTAGTATAATAATTTTTTTTTTTTTTTTTAAATGGCATTTCGAACTCGAAAGTTCATCGCCTCATCTACGCAAGCCTTCCACGTTTCCCTATTTTGTGCCAACCCCATCCATTTCGCGCCTTCCCGCCCAATTTCAGTTACGTCTGATTTTACGTTATCCTCCCATCTGCGTCTAGGTCTACCAAGAGGTCGCGTTGCTTTCGGTTTTCCTTTCATTATGCGCGCTGCTGTACGATCATCGCCCATTCTTGCCACGTGCCCTGCCCATCTTAGTCTCCGTGATTTTATTATTCTGTTAATATTTGGTGACGCGTACAAATTATGTAGCTCGTCATTGTGCAGTTTCCTCCACTCCCCAGTTTCCTCATCTTTCTTTGGCCCGTATATTTTCCGCAGAACCTTATTTTCAAATACCCTAAAACGATTTTCTTCCGCTTTAGTGAGCGCCCAGGTTTCGCACCCATACAAGATTACCGGCATTATTATATATCCTATATATCCTTATTTTGACATTTTTCGACAGTAGCTTTGACTTAAGTAATCTGTTCACAGCGTAGAAGCAGGCATTACCCGAATGAAGTCTCTTATTAATCTCGGCTTTAATTTCGTTTCGATCATTTATAGTTGTACCTAAATATCTGAATTCGCTAACCTTTTCAAAAGTGAAATTTCCGACTCTGAGATCCCCCTCTGCTTCGCGAATGCCCAGTTTCTCCATGATCATATATTTCGTTTTCGATTCGCTCACTTCTAACCCCGTGTTTTTAGCCGCATTTATAAGGATTTCCGCATTTCTCGCCACCGTTTCACCATTATCTCCCACTATATCCAAGTCATCCGCATAGCCTAAAATTTGCGTTGTTCCGTTGAGTGTTGCGCCTAGCTCGCTAGCCTGCATTTTTCTAACAACATGCTCTAGCGTCAGGTTAAAGAGTACCGTTGAAAGCCCGTCACCTTGCTTCAAACCGTCGCGTATCATGAACGATTCGGATACATTACCGCCTACTCGGACCTTTCCAGTGCTTCCGTTCAGACATATTTGAATTAATTTTACGAGTTTTTTTGGTACGCCAAGGAGCACTAGGATTTCATACATTTTGCTTCGTTTGACAGAGTCGTACGCTTTCTTAAAGTCCACAAATAGCTGGTGTATAGTTTCGCAATATTTAGTATAATAATACAAAAATTTATTTTGAATTTAGTAATTAAATTTATTGTTTTTTACTATCTTCAGTAGAAACTTATCAGGTAAAAGTTTTCCAATTAGAATCTTAAAATTAGTGATTCCATAAAATTAATTCAATGACTATACACACTATAGATATTAATACTAAAAAAATTCAAAGATCTTTTAAAACATTTTTGCATAACCCCGTTATCAGAAAAGGACAAATCGCACGTTTCTGATTTCTCGAGCCAACGTCATCAGCAGCACCAGCGCCGATCAGCCGCAGTTTCCGCGTATGGAGCGACGTGCGTTGCGCGACAACATCGTGCTCGAACGCGTAAACATCGCATACGTATAAGTAGTCGTTGCCCCTTATAGACCACGATGAGGCCGATATATATCTCTCTCGTTCGTCGCCAAGAAAAATGCTGCGCAGCTTTATCCCCCGATCAGCACAGCTATAAACAATCTCTCACCTCTTTGAACAAACACGTGTTATATAGATATTAGTACACTCGAACACTATGCGGAGGTGGTGTGTGGGGCTGCTAAATTTTTATTATTGAACGACCCTCGGCTGACGGTGCATCGAAATGCCCATCAGGGCATGTTGCGAATTTATTTATAACTTTGCTCTCTGCCGTCACGGTTGATGCTGTCACGCGACTAAGTACGTGTTCTTCACCCGTCGGCCTCTCCTGATCTCGAATCGAGTTGTTGAACTTACACGCTGTCTCTATTGACTGATAAATAGAGGTTCTATTTAATTATTGTCATCGGATAATATTTGTCCTCTTCTATGTAAAGCAAACTTTTTTACTTTTTAAAAGCAAAGAATATTTACTCAAGTTAATTCTGACATGATAATCCTGTGTGGCGCCATTACAAAATAAAACTCACTAAACTATTGATATTGCTTTATGCCTTCAAATTAATGCTCTAACGTTCGTGACATCTACAATAATTGGTACATTCGTAATCAGAAATGTTAATAATAATGGTGCAGAATTCTTTATTGTGTCTATCGATAAAATTACTTGCTCATGTAAAACTGATTGTAGTGAATCATGTAAACAGATAGTAGCTGTATAGTGGCTGCACTCTACCTCTTTTATATTTAATTTATGAAAATGGTAACAATGTTTATTCACTATGTCAATTTCACCAAACTATCCTTTTCATTTTTACTAAACTTTTTGCAACATTTAAAGATATTAACTTATTGTTTACACTCTTTGCTGATCGGATCTTTCACAACCTTCTGCACAACACTTTTGTCTGCACTTTGATTTTTGATAATTCCGACGAACATTCTATCTTTGTAACTTATGTTTTACCTATTTCAATAACCTACAAAAACTATACGTTTTAACACTCATAATCGATGAATAAACATTTAACATCAGTATACCTCAAAATAAAATGTTGATTTGTTTTAAAATTACATACTTTAATCGATATTTCCTGCAAGTTTCAAATATATCCATTGACATGACTTGAGCAAGAAACTTTTAGAATTGAAAAAAAAACTTTCTAGAAAAACGAGTTAAAAGTTTCAATTTAGTATGATATCAATTTCATCTTCAGATTTCTATAGACAAAGGAGTTCGTACAAAATTATATCGCTATATAAAACAGTACATAAAACAAAAAAAAATCATACGAGAGTTTATAAAGGTTCTATGATATAAATAGAATTCATATCTACATGAAAAAGAATTTATTCCAACAAAATCGTGATGTCACAAGTGTAAATATTGTCAATAAAAGCCGCTGCCAATTCATGGCCACTTAGCTTCCTCAAACTTTAGAAAAATGTTCCAATATGAAATTATTTATTCTATTTAGTACTGGGGTGAAAAATAAAAATCACAAATCTATTTGCTTTTTAATATGTCGATATATATATATATATATATATATATATATATATATATATATATATATATATATATATATATATATATATATATATATATATATATATAACCCCAGTACTAAATAGAATAAATAATTTCATATTGGAACATTTCTCTATAGTATATATATACTAAGGGGGCTGCGCCCCCTGCTCGCTCCGCTCGCCAGCCCCCACATCTTACAACAATAGTTAAAATTATTTGTTTGCTTGACATTATTAATTCTTATAAGGAAATAATATAATTATTTTTTCTATTTTTTCCACGCCACCTATGAGGTAAATAGAAAGGTGCGTTGATTTTTTTGTTTTGTTTAATTTACTAATAATCATATTTAATAATGTACTGATAAATAAATGTGATTTATTGACATGATAAACTCACATATATTTTCATGATTATCATTTAATTATTAGTAACTTAAACCGTGGTAATCATCGCCAGTAGCCATACACAACCACGTGGAGACAGAATCCCTTTCCCACCTCTATTGAAAAAGATTAACTTAAAAATCATTACGATAACCTGTACAATAATTAACGTAGATAATTCTATATTATATTTATCATTCAAGTATTTGTTATAATTGGGACAGATGGGTAATCTTTATTTCAAATGAATAAATTAAAAATTATGTCTCCTTCCTATCTCCGGTATGTATACCCAATAAAATAAAATTTTATAGAACACTATTTAACTTGTAAAATACATCTATATATACCACTTGTGTATATTTAGATCTATTTATCAATTTAAAATTAATATGTTCTACTTAATTTTTTTCTAATGGGTATAAAAAAGTAATCATATAAATATACTCTTAAAAGGAAAAAAACTTGTTGAATTGAAAAATATTACAATTACAAAACCATATAATAAAAATTTTTAATAAAATAAAATGAAATGCTTTCTTGCCTAATAGGTTGTGCTTATAAAATATTACTACACCATGTCTTGAAATAATATTAAATAATCACGTTATTAATTATATGATTACTTTTATGATTGGCTAATGTGCTTTGAATATTTTATTAATTTTTCTTTATTTTAATAATTAGTTATAATATGTGAATATATGAAACATTAATCATGAGAACTATGTGTAAATTTAATATGTCAAAAAATTACATTTATTTATCAGTACATTATTACATATGATTATTATTAAATTAAACAAAACAAAAAAATCAACGCACACATCTATTTACCTCCTGAGTTGTGTGGAAAAAATACAAGAAACTTTTATTTAAATGTTATTTTACAAAAAAAATTGGATTGATAATTGAAAATTTTATCAATAAAAAATTGTCTTGAAAACCTAAAACAATTTAACTGAATTTAA
The DNA here is from genome assembly GCA_949152435.1 of Gastracanthus pulcherrimus. Classification (NCBI taxonomy): domain Eukaryota; kingdom Metazoa; phylum Arthropoda; class Insecta; order Hymenoptera; family Pteromalidae; genus Gastracanthus; species Gastracanthus pulcherrimus. The sequence goes on from OX424575.1 coordinate 41,854,555, forward strand.
TTTAAGTTTTTAAATGGTTTTCAAATAATGTAACCACTCCATATAACACAAAAAAACGCAGCTATCTATTTATCAATTTCTCTATTTACCTGAAAGGTCATTTCTATCTATTTATAAGTCTGGATATTTTCCTTTTAATCATTATGAGAGATTTTTTAAAAACATTATATAAAACTAAATACAATGAGGGGGAACTGAGGGGGGCATGAGGAGGGGAAAGAGGGGGTGAGGAGGTCAAATGAGGGGAAGAGGGGAGATGAGGGAGGGATGAGGGGGTCCATGTGGAAGTCTGCAAAAGTGAAAAATAAAGAAAAGTAAATAAATAAAAAAAAGTAAAATTTAACGCTATTTTGAGGAGATATCGTAAGAGGAGGAGCTGAGAGGGGGCTGATGGGGGGGCGAGGGGGGATGAGGGGGGGGGGGCTGGGTGGTAGAGTTAGCGAATTAACTATATATAGGTAGATATACATTTATATCTATATTTAGTAATTAATTAATTTAAACTTATGCAAAAATATAGCATAAATTATGAAAAAGTATTGTTGTTTAAAATATTTTTTAATATTATAATACATACCATTTTCACAAGATAATAAAATTGTAACTATGGAAATCTTAAAAATGTTCAATTAAGTTTAATTATTAGAGTAAATTATTCAAAATAGTTTATTCAAACTCATTTTAATTGTGAACCGAAATTTTAAGTCTATATTAAATTTTATTCCTAACAATTTGTATTATAAAAGAAAACATAAAAAATATATTGTTGAACTAAAAAATGCTCTTCTTTTATTTTGCAACTATTTAATACAAAAAATATTTTTACAACATATTGTAAAAAAAGCATATTTTTGTGATAAAAAAAGAGCATTAAAAAAATTTTGTTACTCACACCTATAAAACAAAATTTATTTTAAAAAATTCAAGAAAAATTTTCATCTATAAATAATTCTATGCCAAAGTATAGCATTTAAAAAGCAACTTAAAATGTTTTGAATATCAAGTTACATTTCGTTCCAATTGACAATAATACATTTTTCAACACTATAATTATTGATTAATTTTAATGCATTCTACTTTTAAGAATTCATTTATTACAAAAATATCATACAAATGAAAAATCGGCATAGAATAAAAACAAATCGATTAATCTTAATTTTTTTATTTCAAATATTTGAATGGACAAATATTACCGCATAATACTTAAAAAAGGTATTAAAATTTTTTTGAACAAAAATTGAATATCATCAAAATGAAAAAAACGTTATAAATAATAATAAATTGATGAATCTTAAAAATTCGAATGGCTAAAAATTATCGCATACTATTCAAGAAAAGTGCTATTCAAAATTATTTGAAAAGTTGAATGAATATCATAAAAATTAAAAAAATTATAAAACAAAAACGATCGAAGGAAGAATGCCGTTTTATTCAAGTTGTCGTTTACAATAGAGAAACAATTTTCTTTACATTTTTACATATTCTACAGGAATTGGTTAAAAAACTAAGGTTGAGAAATTATATCAATCATAAAATTTAAGTGAAAATATTTTATTACATGAAAAATTTATATTGCATGCTTGGGTTTACAAAAAAATACAGTTTTTAGTTCTCATAATCTTCTTCTAGGGGTGCGTAATTTAAATTGTTTTATTCAAGGTTGGTTTGAAAAGTATACATAAATATTTTAAAATCCCAAACTTAATGTGATTGACGCATACCACTTTTTGAAATAACACTAATATTAGAAAAAAATTAATACAAATTGTGTTATAAACTCAAAGGAATATAATGAAATGGCTCAAAAGTTGGTATAAATTACATTTTGTAATAACATTGATAGGGAAAAATTTTATATCAATAGGTCAACGATGGCAAAAGTTTTTAAACACACCAGAGTTATATACCTTAATTATCTGACTATAACTTCGGTATAACTTAAATTGTGCCATCCAGCAGGTTTAAAATATGCATAGAAATATGTAATAAAAAAATTTTCAATTTTCTTCGGGCTTTGAAAATACTCTAAGACATAAAACGATTAATAAGTGGAAAAAACAGGTGTGGTAAGGTCAATAAACATATAAGATTTCGTTACACATACATTATTGTTATGATTGCTTTATTTTCATTTAAATTATTGGCCGCATAAAACTAATTTTTCGAAATAAATAAACGCGCTCAAATTTCAGTGAGTTAGAAATCAAGCTAGGTAGTTTAAAATAAAATTCTCTGCATGCAAGAAAGAATAATTTTTCAACTGAATCAGCCTACCATCCAATCCGCAAGATGTCAAGCGATATACCGGGGATTTCATATTTCCTCTTTAACCGAGCGCGCAGCGCACCGATCGGCCAGCTGGTAAGGCAGACCATTCTCCGTACCGTATACAGCATAGCAGCTCGCAAGCGACCGACTCGCTGCCTCGCTCGCTGCTATATAACATGCAGGCGCTTGCGTCTACGGATCCGAGATGTCAATGAGCGGCGCCGCTCTCATATGCACGCTCGCATGTGCACACGCGCACGTAACACGTTTCTCGCAGTAAGTATCTATATACCGCACTATTTTTGTTTACTAGCTGACGCGGCGATCGAACCGCGCGCGCACTCGGCCGCATCGCAAAGTTTATCGCCACGACACACAACTCGTGTGCAGTGTTTTCATTTTTAATTATTTTCCTCGTCCAAAGTGCAGCAGTTTGCACGGATAGCGCTGTTGTTATTGTATTGCTCGCGCCCGTTCAATGAGTCGCTCGCGCGCGCGCTCGCAGCTAAAGTTCATTCGGTTAGTGTATACCGCGTAACAGCGACTCATGATATGCGAAGTTATAATAAAATTGTAAAAGTATAGGATGCAGATATATGCTTGACAGAGGAATTAATGATAAATTGAAATTTATCATTTCGAAAATATTTCTGTTTGCTCTTTAATTACTGAAGATTGTAGTGTTCTAAATATACATTTATTATAGTATTTTGTTCGATATTACATCAGTATGATATTTTTAATTTAACAAAATAGAATACAAATTATATAATATTGGATATAGTCACTTGGATAAAATGAGTCATTAAGAAGGTTCAGGGTTTACGAAACCACCAATTTATTTTTATTTTTCTTTCTATTTTGTTAAAGCTTGTTAGTGTCAATCATTATATATCTTATACTGGTATATCTCATGTACATAAAAATGATGTTTGCAAACACGATTATTGTCAATTGAAAAAAAATCATTAAAAATTCAGAAACTTCTTGGTTTTAATCCAATTTTAATGATCGGGGTCTTATTTTGTTCTTTAAATGTTGTTTGATAGATCGGCCGAAAGGAAATTTCATAATATTTTATAGGTGCTATGGAAAAGCTAATTGTTTAACTAGATTACGTATTTAGTTATAAACAATGAGCTTTTCTGTAACACTCATGAATTATTTTAAAATTATCTTTCGGTCGAACTGCCAAACAACACGCAAAGAACAAAATAAGACCCCGATCATTCAAATTGGATGAAAAAGAAAAAAGTTTCTGAATTTTTAATGATTTTTTTTCATTTGACAATAATCGTGTTTGCAACATCACCATTGTTGATTAGCATTTTTTTCTATGTACATAAGGTATACTAGTATAAGATATATAATGATTGACACTAACCAGTTTTATCAAAATAGAAAGAAAAATAAAAAATTGGTTGTTTTGTAACTCCTGAACCTCCTTAATGTCTAATTTTATCAAAGTTACTATATCCAGTATTATACATTTTCTATTCTATTTTACAGAATTAGGGAATAAAATAAGTTATAAAATGGTAGATCATCATTAAATTAATTATTAAATTAATTTAATGATGATCATTAGAATTAGAAATAATAAAAAAGGCAATTAATAATTTTATTATCTATAATTAATTACTTGGTATCATGTTTTAAATAATGTTTTTTGGAAATAATTATTTTAATTATACCTGGTCATATATCCATATTATTTTTTATAAAACTATAGATAATTAATTGGCTCTCCTAAATTAATATTCGGAATGTTTTGTTAGATATTCACAAAATAACGGAAATGAAGAAAGCTAATAATATAATTTTAGGAAATTTATGCTCGTATAAGTTAGTTAGTATTTAAGGTTTTATTCTAATTAGAATATAGAAACAATAATAGAAATACAATTTGAAATATTAATATAATTACTATATTTCTAAGAATTAAAAAATGCACATAATTACTACTGTGTACTTTAGGTCAAATTACCAAGCTTTTCAAGATTCGGAAGGAATCGCAACACTTTGAAGAAATGTTTTGTTCCGTATTTGGGTTAACGGGTGAAAAAGGTTAAGGTCACTCTGTCGAATACATAGAAACGTTTACAGATAATATCTGAATCTATATACCTACTGCGAGAGCATCGCACAAAGATATTCAGACAAACAACTGACAACTGTAGATACTGATACTGATTGCACAAGGGCGAAAAGTGACATATTCAAATCATTCTATATAAAATAGTTCCCTTTTTAGTACAGTATCTTTAAAATGATATCCAAAATAAAAAATTTAATACAAGCAATACATTTTCTTAGTGAAAATATTTATCTATATACTAGAGTTTCAGAAGCTTCATATAGTGTCAGTGTAATTTTACATAACTCTCTAATAACGATGTTACTGTACTTATACTATGTAACAACTTTACCTTATTGGGCATTTAAGTATGTCAGAAGGCGTAACTTCTAATCGACTTTTATATTACACTACATTGTACTGTTGTTTAACTTGAATTATCTTATATAAGTTAACGACTTTTAAGGTTCCATTGAATACGTTAATCCTTTATTTTAGATCGATCAGTTTTTGGAGTAGTTTAGTAAGAAATTCATAACCTAACAGTCCTTTGTCAATAAAAGTATTATTATTGTTAAAAACTGTTATTTATCTTGAAAGTATCCACCCTTCATGTTCGATACATACATTTCAGCGCTGTAATTAATAACAAGGAGACTATCAGGGGTTGCGGATCAAGTCACGGATCTTGCTGAACATTTAGTATGTTTTCTTGTATACGCACACACAGACACACACGCACTCTGACGCATACACACCAACACTGTTGGTAAAATGGCCAATTTTTAACTACTTAGAACTTCTTTAATTAAAATTCAGAGAGTACATTTTTTTGCAAAGAAACTTATGACGTATTAAAGTTAAAGGTTTAAATAACATGTCTCAAATAGTTTCCGAAGCCCCAAAGCCCGATATACATCTACTGAAAATCGAAAGTTCCTTAAGGTGGCCACATTACCTGCACCCCGCCACCCTACTATTTTGTAACACATGCACGATTTTCGCGGTTTTTCGGACCTAAAAAGCGAGCCAAAGTGTTTATTTTCTGACCAGCAGGCAAAAATATCTACCTTTTTGCCCGTTGTTGATTTATTTACTTATTTGTACATTGCGAGACATTTCCGCCAAACATACATGTGTCACAAAACATAAGGTGTGCACCAAGGGCTAATGGGTTTTTAGACCTCGTGTGTTTACAGCACTCCAGGCTCTGTCTAAAAAAGACCCACATATCGCCCTTAGTACACAATATACTATTTTTCTTTTTTTTGCCATAACTACGGGTCATCTACGGGTCAGAGTAACCCTTTTTGTCATAGTCTAAATATATTTATATTTCGAAACAAAAGCAAACTATTTTATTTATTTTTCTTCTATTTTATTTATACAGCGACTAATATCGGTCGTTGAAAACTTAGAATTATGACGGCGCTTCCGTTCCGACCGTGGTATTGACTGCCTAGGCATTTAAAAAGATTAAGAATCATATTTGTCATCTTTCCATATTTTAAAGATTTCAATACATCACGAACAAGAACCCAGTACGAGTACCCCGTTTCTTTCCCCCGCAGCCCGATTTGCCCCAGCAATTCCCCGACAGCAGCGCGAGTCCCAGGACAAGTGGATTTGGGGCTGCGCACATATATATACATTACACGCCGCGAGACGTGCGGCGCGGCGGAAAGAAGGCCACGGCGTAGTATAGGCCAGTCGCGCAGCGCGCATACAATATACATCATATATATATATATATATATATATATATACATATATATCATGCAGCACCACGAGAGGGGCGGTGGCGAACCTCCCCCGAGTAGGGATATTGATTTCGAAGTCCGTGTGCATGTATATAGCCCGGTGCTCGTGCACCTACAGCTACGCCCGCACTCCGTCGCATCTCGCTCTCTGTCTGGTTCTCTGTGCACTCGCAGGCTGCGCAGATGCAGAGCGGGGGCGGTACACGGTATATATATATATGTAGATCGAGGCTGAACGGTCCTTTGGGTTTGCTGAGGAGGAGGAGGAGGACTGTGTCGAGCATTAGCGTCTGCTTTTCTTTTATTTTAATTATTGCGGGATACGATTAATTGGAATGAAACTTTTATAGTTGATTTAGATTAATTAGTAGTTTATTTCAGAACTTTTGTTGCATTTAGATGTTTTCGCTAATACGGTATGTGAAAGGAGATGTAATCGTTTTTTAGAAATAATTTATGAATGAATCAATGATGAGAAAGTCAAATAGGTAGCGGGACAAAAAGTAAACTTGAGAATGCTTAACGTTTATAAATGCGCTATTGATGTTAGAACCTGGTTCGAAATCATCATTATTCTCCGCTCTTGTTACTGTAATCCGGCTCATTTAGCCCCACCGCTGCAATGAAAAGAGCATTTTTAAGCTCAATGCCTTTTCTCTAGTTATATAAAAAGTTCCCGAACCTCACTTCAACGAGGAATTAAATTTGACGCTATTCATGCACATAAAGTACTTTGAATTCAAAAGTGCTACTGTGGCATCGTCACCTTTTATACACGATCGTAGTGTACCTTTCAGAGTGAATCTGCGCAGAATAAACCATTTAGCAAGGGACTCTAAATGAACGCCTACGCGGCGCCGGAAGTACGTTTTCTGCATGTAATGCAACGTGGGCGAGATCATGTTAGTCGTCGCTGTTGATAGTTTCATGGGTGGTTGAGAAGGGTGGACAAGTGGGGGTTGTTATTCTGCTTTCATGGATGAATGCAATACTTTGACGCAGATCCTTTGCTATCACGTGTTCAGATGCATTCGTGGTAAATTATTGGATAGCTTCTTTATCATTCTTTATAATGCGCTAATTAATATTTTTTATAATAAATGAAAGAACATATTATTGATTAATGGATTATTTAAGACCATAAAAATAATATTTTAAGTAATGACATAAATTGTAGTATCATTCATACATACGATACATTTTTTTAATGATTGTTTATATACAATTAGTATGTAATCAATTTATTCCTCATCTAAGAGGATAAGTGCTCTCTCTATCTCTCTCTCTCTCTCTCTCTCTCTCTCTATATATATATATATATATATATATATATATATATATATATATATATATATATAAAATATATACTGGTAATCGAAAGTTTCTTAAGGTGGCTATATTACCTGCAGTCTCCTTATATTAATAACTGTAGAAGTATTTATAATGATACATACAAAATCATTTTCATAAAATATTCAAGGGTCATTGAACATTAAGGCAATCAGAGAATTTATTGTACCAAATACTGTATGTCTTTCGATCAACACTGCATTACAAATTCATATTTTATCATTGTTACATTTTAATATGTACTTTCTAAATAACAATAATATACACTTTATTTTATTGTATTGTATCAACGTTAATTACACCTACAAACTAATTGATGCGCGAATTTCGAAGGACATCTGCGTTCAACTGGGCAATAACTACAGCGATATTTAATGCTGAAACGAAAGTGAGTACACATTCGGAAAGCTACAGAGTCGCTCTAGATAAAATGAAATGTTGCTTGAGTATAACACACTGCAGTGGACATCCAGCCATATGGCTATATAGACAAGAATCGAAATGAAAAAAAGTTTCATAAAACAATATCCCTGTATTTTAGTGTTTTTTATTATCAACAATCTCACGTACATTGAAATAACTGCTAGCTATTAAACATTTGATTGTACACACATTGTACGATCGTCAATATCGCTGTTTTTATGAATTGTACAATATGTGAACTTCAAAAAAATAAATATGAGAAAAGTGCTTTTTATTCGGTTTTGGATGGGTAATTACGACTTGCGTAGACCATCTGAAGTAACATACAATATTAAATATTGATTATTTTATCTTTTACATTACAATTATTTATATGCGAAAATCAGAGTTATATTAATTTAATAAAATTACTTTTTATTTTATCTCTTACAATATTTTACACACTAATTAATATTCTATAGGGTTTCCTGAACTTCATCCATAATTTAGTCTATTCTACTCGTGTCCGAATAGAGAATTAGAGATAGACTGTGTAATTCCGTTTCCTTCCACAATAGCCTCAAAGTATAGCCGTCAATTCATTATAACACCCCAATCATGTTATTACTTTTATCCTCGTCTCCTCTCCCTCTTGCCGCAACTATTGGGGTTAGAAATTAAAGATGCTGTTCATTTTTATCGTGTTCTTTCTAGTTGGATTTTGCTTTCAATCTATTACAGAGGTCGTTCGAGTTGTTTGAACTACTTATACAAGTTTACGTCTATGAAGTATGCACGTTATTTATTTCAGAGGCGATGTGAAATACCGATTCCATACCTTACCAGCACAACATTTTCATTTATAAAATAGTTTGTAAATATTTTTTAGTAAAAAAGAATTGTCATTAGTTTCCTGTACTAATAAACAATAACTAAAGTAACTTTATCAAGTTATTCCATCATAATAGTCAATCCAGAACTTCTCATCTGCGATAACTTGAGTATTTTATTACAGTTTCTTGATAAAAGAAAATGTTGATGATCCCGTTTTTTTTCAAATAAAATGTAGAAACGATCTTAAAAATAAAAAGTATACATACCCATAGAATCGTACTAAGCCAGTAAAACATTTAATGTAGTGCAAGAATCTCCAAATTGTTTCCTTTTAAGAGTTCACTACAAGTTGTAAATAGAAATTGCCTTGGACTAAATATATTAAACCTCTCTGAATTATATATTTTTATATTTATTGCAAACTGAAATTATATATGTACTCGTATGTATAATGTATATCAACAATATTTTTCATTTCAATTACATAATTTTCTCAAAAATATATTCCTAAGATGATTTATATATTGTCTATATCGTTTCAGCGAAATAATAAATCGAAATAAAGTTTTAAATTCACACGTGCAGCGTCCACCTGCTGTGGTGTGTCGAGCAAATTAAGAATGCGTGACGTATAACAGTGGAATCCTTACGGTAAAACTAAGCAGCGCAGCTATGCGAATGCGCGACAAATCGCACATGCACGTTGACTTTATTTTTAAGCCAGTTTAGGCTGTTGGTATAGGTATGCATCCAAGTGCAGATCCGTTTTATGAGCCCTGGACTGAATTCGTAGCCGTCCACTTCGACTCTATAAAACTCGCTAAATTCGTCCCAAAATGTAATGCAGAGATGCCGACAACTGTGACTTTATAAACATGTTATGAAGCTTTGCGTTTTTTATGCTTAAATGCAAATGTTGTGTCCAAATTAAGTTTATTAGGATACAGTTGCGCTATCAAACTTCTAGAATGACAAAAATTATGCCATTACAACAAATGTATTTATTACATTTACTGGCCAAATATAAATCCACGTTCCATGTAATACTTTCTAATTTTTTAAGCTAATCGTATGGGCCGCCAAAAGCTTATATATATGTATATATATATGTCTCAACGATCTGATGGAAGCTGTAAAGTTTATTATAGGTATTTTTATGAAATTAATTAATTTTAATATATTTTTTTAAATATATATCAATGTTAATGAATTTAGTATTCGTAATTCCTAGTTATTGCTATTATATAATAAATATGACTAGTTTATGTTAAAATATATTATACAAACGCAACATTAATGTATAAACGTCAGTTTCATCAATTAAAAGGAGTGAAACAAATCTCTGTATAGGCTGACTATATTTTTGAGTAATAAATAAAATTGAATTACGACCTCATTAAGATAAGAACTTTTTACTTCTATTTATTTCATAATGAAATTCTATACGTCAGTTCCGCGTCAGTTCCGTGGTACGGTTTTCATATTTTAGTGATGTACTCGTAAAGTATTTGAAGAACTTCAAGAAATTCTGAAAGCATATATCTTCTTTATACTAGGAAGACGAAAGTACTTTACAGAGATATTCCACGAGTATTTGACGTGCTTCAAAATAAGTAATTTTAAATCAGCAAATGACGAAGCTCGCATTTTAAAAAATTTAACTATATGGAATTCAAATAAAGTTAAGTAAATTTATTATACATTCATTATTTAATTAATTTAAAAAAGAATTAACTATGGTATAATCAATAACTTTGTCTGTATTTAATGTCGAGCATGATCCTAGAATGCGTTTTTGTTTATTTTCAAGCTTATCTGAAAAGGAAAACCACTTCTTCTGTTATAGTTTTATATTATTTATGATTTTTGAGTTTAATTTTATCGAATATTTGAGTTGGAAAGTTAGATTAACGTTAGTAAGATTCATCTTAAGCACACAGATATACATGATTTATAGCTGTGCAGTCACGTTGAATTGCGTATTCATGTGTGTAATATTGCAAATATTGGGAGTTAACAGTCTGTATATCGCTTCTTTTAATCCAAGCGCATTATTTAAGACAAAATACGCGTGTAAGGTCTCGTATCAGTAACATTCAGAAAGTGCAGCTTGATATCAGAGTAGGTTGTTTACAGTGTCTGCGTATATATCTGGGCGGCAATAGAAAAATCGCTGCCGGTTATAAAAAGACAATCGAAATACATCCCTCTATTTTTGTACCGAATCCATATCAAATAACGAACGCCAAATTGTTTTGTCCGTCTTAAAATTGCATCACAATTCCCTCTTTCCACGCGGAGCCCCGATGTGCTATTCCCAAAGCGGAAATTCATGAAATTCAGGAATAAGTTCCACGAGAGAAAATACGCTGTTACGCGATTTATATATATTTGACTTATATGCGCGCGACACGTCGCTCGTTCTAAAATCGGAGCCTCGCAGCTAAGGTGCATATAATTTATGATCGATATTTTAAGATGTACCGTCTCCGTAGCCGATCACGCTCGCTGGCAACCGCGGCTTCGTGTCACCCGCGTTACCTTTATATTACACGAGTTTATATTTAAGTTTATACGCTTTGGGAGGACATATTTATAAAGTTCGTGTTTCAAAGGATCGATTGTACCCACCATCATTTGAGCGATTACCGATGTTATGGAGTGTTTTATTAACAATGAAACATACTTCTAACTATAGTGCAATTGTAATATATTACATTCTTTTAATTTTTATATATATATATATATATATATATATATATATATATATATATATATATATAAATTGCTCATTTTAATTTACACTAGAACATTGATGTATAAATTCAATTATTTTAGCTGAATTAATTTGGTGCTTAATACATAAAAAAGAGATTGATGTCTAGCCGTATATTATACTAAATTTTATTTTATCCATTAAATAAATAAAATTTTAATTCGATCTAAATTAAATAAGTTTATTCCTTTGTCTGTATATACGCGTTTAAACTTATTTTTATTGTAAACTTTTCATGTGGCGGTTCAATTCAAATAAAATTTAAATTCGATCAATTTGCATGACAGTGGAGATATAGTTTCGTAAAACTTGGATACGCTCATTCCACTGGAAACATTAAACTGCAGTTCCTGTAAAATAATATACGCAGAAGGTAAGTTGGTTTTCAAAATCAAAATGACAAAATTATTTCAAACATGATTTAATTGTTTGGACTGTGTGTTATAACTTTGATTTGCTGAATACTTTACAGAAGGAATTCTCTAATAAAATTTATGACAAATCTCGACGTAAAAATTTCCGTGAATGACGACAAACTCTGGGACACTCCGACTTTGCAACACTTTTTATTGATATTTTACTATAAATTTTACCACACTAAATGGTAAAATTTGCCTGCAGTTGAGTAAAAAATTTCCTATATGAATCTTAAAGAATTAAAACTAATAGAATAGTGGAATATATAAAGTTATACAATGAAATGGATGATAAAATCTGTAAAATATTTCTCAAAAATGTGGATTTTCTTCAAATTGTTATAGCAGCATCAATAATATTTATATAAGTAAAGTATTTGAGGCATTTTTGTTAGAGTTAACCAAATATTTGTACAGTCAGCTGTTATTGCTTATCAGCTGTCTTTTTACGATGGGCTCTAGGGAATTCCAGCTGAATATCACTAAAATTTAGTTACATTAATAGGGAATTTACTTAAATCAGGCAAATTTTACCATTCAGTGCGGCAAAATTTATAGCAATATATGAGTTAAAAGTGCTGGAAAGTCGGAGTGTCCCAGCTTTATCGTTATTCACGGAAATTTTTATCGTTAATTTCGTTATAAGTTTTATTACAAAATTCTCTCTGTGTACATAAAGATTGTACTAACATAATTATTACGTATTCTTTTGTAGTATAAAATACTGCTATTCCTTTTTTAGTCTCTATATCATTCATTCAAATTGTACATCTAAGACAATGTCACAGTGCTTAAAACAGTAAAACGTATTTATGAAAAACGTTTATGAAAAAGGAAAAGGAAAACAATTGCTGAAAATCATTCTTACTAGTAAGGATACTGATAGCTGGTATTACAGCGAAAAATAACAGTAACTATATTTTGATTATTTTGCTGTTCAAGAAAGAATACCAGATAAGTAATGATTATCAATAATAGTTAGTGTGCATTGCAGTTGAAGTGTAACAAAAACTAAAAACGAATAAAAGAATAATTATGTTAATCAATAAAGAATAAGGCAACGAGAAAGGAAAGTTGAAACTAAAAATTGTATTGATGATTGAGTCGATTACGGATTACGATTTTTACTGAATGCTTTTAAGGTAGAGTTCTATCGATATTTTACAGAAAAATATTCCATTGTAATATATATATATAGTATGACATTGCAACGTCACGTGACATTTCAACTTGCTATATCTTTGTTGATAATTTAATTGAAAAAAGAAAAAATACACGTTGAATATTTTCCGATAAGCTATCTAATGGACCTGATGGACTTTTTCATGCACGAGATTAAAAGATTTTCCAAAATCAGTATACATCCACCTTAAGATGCTACAGGATGCTCTCGATATATATAACATTGCAATTCGCGTTTTCCGATCGCGCATAGTGACTAATGCGCTAATCTCATTACGATTTTGTATGCGATGCCGGCGCGCGTCTTGATTCCACATGCTGCAAAAGTGTGTTACGGCCGTCGTCTGCATGTATTTCGAGAGAGAAGGCCGCCGTACGCTCACAATCGTAATCTTCGCTCTATCAAATATTGTGCGAGCATATACGTCCTTCCCTCAGCATATCGAGTATAATCGCGATTCTCTTTAAATTGATGTATGGAAGCGCATAGACGATTGTTGCGAGAGATCAACGATAACTGCTTATCGGGTTAATTGATGCTTCAACCGGCAAAGGTATTAATTATCGAAGCAATTAACGGCAGTGTCGGTTTGTTCCAAATTCATCTATCTATTGTTTGCAAATTAGATCGATTTTGTTTTTTTAATTACATATATTACGTTTATTAATATAAACCTGTTTACTGAAACAAATGCAGAATTTAATTGCAAGTATTATAAGACAACAAGTCTACACGCTACTACACATGAAAATTAAAAATTAAAATTATTACTTAGAAAAATGCAGGAATAAAATAATTTCGCGGGAATAAAGTAACAGCGGGAATTATAATCCGTCACTTTTATTCTGCTTTTCAGGTTAGTAAAGTGGCCATTATAGTTAAGCCGGGAATAAAGTAAATTTTAGTTTCTCTAGCTTTCTCTCTTCTTTTTTCAATTTTAAACTATTTCTTTTACTTTCCGGGGGTTCCACTCTTCAAAACAATATAGTGGCCACAGTTAAGTCGGAAATAAAGTTGTTTATGCAACACGGGAGTAAAGCCGACTATTCGCTTGTTGCATAACGTACTATTATACGACCCTGTATTCAACATTTTCAAAATGAAAATATACATTATAATTTTTATTAACTCATTACACGAATATTTCTTACGGATGGACAATGGACTTATGTTTGATTATTTGACTTTGATATTCTGTAAATATTAGGGTGCAAGTTCTAATAATTTTCATATGTTCTTGCATGAAACATACTTCCAAAGTCTCGGCTCTTGGAAGTACCATTTAGAAGCATTGCAAATAGCTTATCAGTGAAATGTTTCAGCACATCCAGTTCTAGTTCATAACATGTATGTCGTTCAAATGATATAAACTACTTCAACCGTTACTTAAAAAGTTAACAGCATTTTTACAGTAAAGTTGTCCGTTAATTTTTAAAAATGAAGTTTATTCTGATATCTATATGTGACTAATAAATTTTCCAATAAAATTTCATGTCTTCCGCAAACCATTGGCACTGCAGGCTTTGTCTTTAAAATGAAACTCAAGGTTTCCAATAAACACTACACCGATAAGCTACTGTAGCAATCTTCAAACGAAGTTTAAATGATCATTATGTGTAAGTATAAAAATTTGTATCGCAAATGTTGCATTATATACGTATAAGGAATTTCAGGAATTATTTTTGATTAGTTTTATTAAATTATCTTGAACTTTTAACAATTTTATAACGTGAACTTTTCTTTGTATAATGTACAGAAGTAAGTAGTAATAAACGCTCGAAAATAATTTTTACAAGGATTTTTTAATAACTGACAGAAAAATTTATGAGTAATTAAGTATTCACATCATAAAGTTTTATAGTTATTCAAGTTAAATAGGGAAAATTGAGTCTGACCTTCATAAAACTTCGGAGAGAAAATTTTATAGAATAATTTCTTTATGCAACTTACCGAACGGACCAGAAAAGTAAATCTTTCAAGTAAGCTAGCATTAAGTGCTTAAAAACTATGTTTATCTTCGGGAATGTTGATGTAGTGTTTATGTAGTTGATCAAATACCTGGCAAAGCATGCTAGTACTGTATACTCGTCTTACCAGCGCGGAGTTGATCTACTTGTTGTATGTGCATGATTCTGATCATAGTGTACAATTTGATGTCTCGGGCAAATTGAAACAAAATAAAAAGAATTTATTTAAATTATAGATAATAGTATATTTAATTATTTTACAGTTTCTTGTTGAATATCTTATCCGAAAAATTATTAAGAAAATATAATCAATTACAACAAACGAATTATTATTTATTATACACCCCTAGTGTGAGAAATCTATTAAATCCTATTCACCAATACAAAAATTACATATACATCCTATTCGCAAATAGGATCTTTTCAGATTTGGAAAAAGGAATTAATAGGATTAAATAGATTTCTCACACTAGGGACGGAAAGAAAGGATTAGTAATGATTACTAACGTGTTAGGTAAATTGGAGCCAATGGGAAAAATCTGCACTCATAAATTATCCGGTTATAGGAACTAAACTCGGGTAAAAGTTAGTGTTACTCATATATAACCTTATTTATAACCTTAACATATTGTTCATTTTCAGAATTCTTCAAATTTGAAAATGTATGTTGTATGTATGTATACGTGTTAAGGGGTTATATCCCCTTATGCTCTAAAAAACAAGGCTTTGTTAATTATTTTTTTTAAAGGACATTTGAGATTAAAGGTATACAAATAATATAACATTGGATTAAGCAACTCTTGAAGAAGAGAAAAAAATTTTTTATTGATATTTTTTTTACAAAATGGCGGCTGTGCAGTGATTACCGTGAACCGCTTTTTCAAAAAGGTCTTCCGCGGCGAGCAGTACAAGTCTCGTCCAACTCCACCTATAACAGAAAATTTTTTTTTTCGCGAAATGGCGATTGTTTTAAGGGGGCAAACCACCTTTAAATTGTCAAAAAATCATTTTTTTTTATTTACCTTATTTATAGGAAATTTCCCGTAGAATAAGCTCCCAAAACCGTTTTAAGATATCATAATTCCTTTTAAAGTTACAATATAAATTCTGAGACAGCTTTTTTGCCGATTTTGCGTAAATTCGGTATTTTATCAATTATTATTTATTTTATTATTATTTAGAACCAAATGTTTGATTGATTATTTTATTTAGTTATAAAGCAATAAAATATAATATAATAATATCCATGCTTGTATATTCAAATATTTGCGCGTTGTTATATGTAATATTGGCGCATGTGCGAATTACGAGTAACGTGACATGTCATTACGTCACAAGATAAAGGTCGATAAATCAGATCGAATTTTTGACTAACCTTACCCGTACATTTTTGCTACTTTAGACAGTTGGCTTTTATGTTTACAAACCACCTGTTAGTAAACACAGATAATATTGTTATTGTACTGAACTTATACAGTGTTTTAATTGCATTTGACAATTTGTGAATGTGTGTAAATCAGTGTAGTGAAAATGTCTTCGAAAAGAGATAAAAAAGGAAGATTTATAAAAGAAGCCAAGACTATCCACCAGCTCAGCGAGGAAACTCCAAAACACAGCTAGTGCTAGAGACACCAGTGATACAACAAACAGAATCATTGACACTTCAATTTTATTTTCTATACTTAGAAGTGTTCTGTGTTGTAATCGGTGCCATGGCAGTGTTCAATTAAATGAATCTGGTGTGCAGGGTCTTGGTTTCAAAATAGATATTGTGTGCTCAAAGTGTGGTGAAATAGCAGCGATCAACTCCAGCAACAAAGTAGGAGCCAAAGGAAATGCATATGAAGTGAACAGAAGATCTGTGCTGTCTGCTCGTGCACTTGGACATGGACACGGTGGCCTTTCAACTTTTTGTGGGATTATGGACCTATGCAAGCCAGTTGCCCAATCGGCTTTTGATTAAATAAATAAGCAGTTGAGTGAAGTGTGTGAAAGTGTCGCTTAAGAGTTTAGTATGATAAGTACAGTTTACTCAATTTATTAATTTTTGTGTTTTTTTTTTCATTTCAGGTTATTCAAGGAGGAGGAAGACTCATGGGACTCCACGCACCAGAAAATATTGATGTACACTGCTACAGATGTTTGTCTGCTACGTTGAAAAGAAGAAAAAAGTAGATGCAATTGATAAGATGAGTATAAATTATATCTATTAGAACTTGTAAATTAATTGTTAAATAACTCTAAATGTTGTTTTTATCAATTTCAGCTTACTGTCCGTAAGATTCCAAGTGAACGCATGGACAGATTGGGCTCAAAATTTATGGAGATACTCATTATAGTAGTACTTTTCATATGAGCGTAGGGATTTTGATTTTAACCACCTGGTGTGCCCCCTTAACAAAAAATCGTGTTTTCGGCGAAAAAAATCGACTTAAATTGTTTATAACTTTTTTTCTTGTTAATTAATTGCTAAAATCGTGTGTACTTCTCTGGATAATCAAACAATGAAGCTACTGTTAAAATTTTAAGTCAATCGGATGTAAACTTTTTGAGTTCTACTGCTTGCCGATTTTGAAAACATGGTTTCGAGAAAAACGCGTTTGAAGTTTCAAAATGCTATAAATCTTAAGAATCGCAAAAATATAGTTCATAATAATTTTTTTACCTTCAGTCTGCTATCCCTGCACCATATAATTGTCCTTCCAGGGCCTTCATTTCCTCTTCTTCTTTTTTTTGCCTGATGTAATGCTGCGCCTGGCCTCTTTCGCGATATCGGACATACGATGCTTAGCGGTTTTGACCCGATTGGCGTCCGTTTCTACGCAAAACTCGTACATGTTTGGTCCAACAGTCAACCCAAGAGCATCGTAAACGGCAAACAGACCCGAGAAGCCGTCATTGAAGATAATAACGGCTACGTCAGTCGCAATGTCAACTATAGTCTTACCGCTTGACACCGTCTTTGGAGCAATTGACCACACTACAGCATTAAACGACTCGTTATTGTTCTGAGTATACGCACCCAAGCAGCGTGACAGAAGGTTGTCGGAGCTGAGTTCATTATAAATGGGTATTCTTGCGTTAAAAACATCCTCATGCATTAGACTCTTGTGCTCGTACGTTGCAAGTGTACCAAGCGCTGTACTGCGCTGCCAAGAACACCAAGAGTCTAATCCGACGGGACACTTCTCGTGATATGTATTCTCCTTCGTCGACATTTTATGAAGTAACGTTGCCCAAATTTCATTCCGCATTTTTTCGACTGAATCATAGTTTCTCCTAATAGCAAGTCCATAATAAATAGAAAGTTCATCAATTATCTTTCCGGTCAATTTTCCTCGGCCGCCAAGACCTTTCGTTGTTTTTTTCAAATTGCGCAGACGCGTTCCCATGCGCTTCTGAACGTGTCCGACACATTCTTTTTTTCGACGATGAAATCTTTATAAGGTTTTGAGTCGACTATACCTTTATATGTTTTTGAATCGCCGTCACCGATATATTTCAACTATTTGATATTATGAAGTTTTTCTGAGCGTTTGAACATTTCTATAACTGCGTCGATCTCCATTTTCCCGGCACTACCTTCATCACAGTTGGCGGTTGGCATCACAGTTCTATTTGTGTGAAGGGTATACCTCTTCGTATTCAGCAGTACCTTATTTTTTTTGCCAATATTCACACACTTTACAGTATTTAGATTTTACACACACACATCCAATACTTTGCCAGTGTACCAACCAATCAAAGTCACCAATCCGAACAAAGAAGTAAACCCTCTCTTTCGCCAAGATCCATCGCCTGACACCGTGAGACCTTCTTTTTCACCTCGTTCGATAGATATTTCTTTTTCTTTAATCGCTGATTTTTTCATAGATATAATTCGAACAGATGAAGTAGCAGTGGCGATATTAGATATGATCTTACTGTAAGTTGTTTGAAAAACAGGTTTTGCAAGATCCATAATAGAGCAGAACTTTTTTATACCGTTGATGCCTATGCCTATGATGCGCATAGCTAAAATAACACGGCAGTTGATCTCATAAGCACGACCATTTATTACAGGACAGCTGTTAATATCATCATCACCACAGTTCGAACAAGACACAATAATTTTGAAGCCTAGTCCACGCTTGTTCGACTCTAAAAACCGCACGTCACCATTACATATTTTGCATACTACTAATTCAGAAAGAGCAGTAAATACAGCGAAAAAATTGGTGAAACAGTAGCCGAAATTATTATCAACATCGCGGTCACGGTCTAAATCAGTAGTTTTCAATTTCTTAGCCGAGGTACTAACGTGCTCCGAATTGCCTTCGAACGAATAGCGGTTAGGCGGGCGTCGATTACTAATTTTACTCCGTTTTGTACTTGTACTTCTTGTTTTACTGCCTTTGCGGCCACTGTACACCTTTTCACTCATAATTAAGTACTTGTAAATATAATTCACAGTTAAAAAGTAAAGCAAAACTCAAAATAACAACGTAAACAACGAGAACGGCTGATCGACTAAACACAGGGCAAGTGTGAGTAAACACGTGCTGTAAAGACGCTGTAACCGTCGTAATGTCATGTAGCGACCTCTATAATTCAAATTTAAAACACGATATCGATCGTAGGTAACTTCTACTAATTTCCAAAGCCGCGAAATTCAAAAAAGCGAGCATCGCTAAAATAAGCGAAAATTGTGATTTTGGAGCATCAAAGCTGTTTAGAAAAAATTGATTTAAAAAAATTTTGAGTTTAAATCGGTACTTGAGCGTTGTAGATTTTGATTCTAGGATTGTTTTGGCAAGATTTAAGCCAATAAAAAAAATGGAAAAAAACAAAAAAATTTGGGGGATATAACCCCTTCAAGTGTTGGTTGTTTGCATGTGTGTATGCGTTTATTTTAGATTACGAGACCCAAACTAATTTTGCCTAACGGAGAAAAACCTAAAAACTTTTTGTAAGATCATTAGTGAAATACTTATATGTGTGCATTTTATTTATATTTATAAATGGATAAATCTTTTATTAAAAATTTTTCTTCATTTTGTTTACAATAATGCCTGAATGTTTAGATACTATTCATTTATAAATAACTCATTTGTTACGTATTACACTTATAAATAAACGTGCGAGTGCGTTTTTTTTAGATGATGGGGGAACAAAAATATTTTCTTTTGTTTTTCAATGTTTTTATACAGGTCTTTCGATTTATGGGTTTTAGTTTTTCGGGTTTTTAGGTATATTAAAAATAATATCATCGATTCAGCGAGAAGGCATTTGGAAGAACATAAAATTACCTAACTTCTCCAACCTGAAAGTTTGTTATACACGAAAACGGCATTTTTTGTTTAAGCGGCTATATCTCGGAAATATATGACGGAAAATTTTTGAAATAATTTGAGATGATTAGGAATATAAAGAAGAATGTTCAGTAAAATTTCTGATTCTTGATCTTTTTCTTTTGTAGAAAAAAAGTAATTTTGTAAAATCAATCGATTTTTGTTCTCCGATGATATCTGAAGTAAAATCGGCAGCTTTTTATCTGCAACTTTACAAAACGGTAGTTTTTTACTATTTCATGACCTGTATGTTTTTTTAGATCAAGAGATCTTTTATATTTTGAGGTTATGTGTTTTTTTTACATTTTTTGACCGCTTATATCTCGAGAGGAAGATTCAAAATTTAAAAGAAATTTAAAGTTTCATCGACTTGTTTTTGTTTTATAAAGATTTTTCAATTTTTCGTATTTTGAGTTTTAGATTTTCGGGCTTTTTGACATGCTAGAAGATCATAAAATGCAAAAAGATCATAAAAGTACTATCTCTTATAGTCACAAATTTTGGATAGAATCTTTTTCCTTCTTTTGTTATACACGAAAACGTAATATTTAGTTTAAACGGTTATATTTCGGAAAGATGTAGCAATTTAAAATTAATTTATAAGAACAAAGAATTTCATATTGAAACAATTAATTTAGTTTGAGGAAGCTAAGTACCAATGCATTGGCATCGGTTTATTATATTTTTACTTCGAAATCAACATCTAATCTCTTTAAAAATGTATATACATATTTACATCGTTTTCTTTTATCAAGTCAAAGTAAATATGTCGCCTTACTAAATTATTAATAAAAAACATAAAATATAGAAATTATTTCTGGCTCGATATTCTTATTGAGTCACTCCATTATGTAAATAAGCAATGTAAACTATTTTGTAAGAAGCGGTTAAAAATAATTTAGAAAATTTTTGTAAGTCACATTGTTCGCTATGTTTAGAATCATCCATATAAGTAGTTATATTATAATTATTATTGTTTTATTAAATATCCTACTAATTTACCGAATAATTTTAATTCATTTCACAAGCTTTTGCACTTTGTCCATCATTCAATGACAAAAGAAAACGCATACATTTTTTGCATTTCTACAATAATTTTCCTTGTTTCGACATAATTTACACATTTTAGTGTTTCTGGCAAAAAATTAACGTTGATTTTATCGTTTGTATTCTATATTTTTTGTGACTGGAATTATTAATTTATTACGTACAATTAGGTAATTTAATGAATTGATTTCCACGAAAATACTAAGAAAAATTATTTTGATACTTGCTAAAAGTATTACAGTACGTGCGTCAACATTATTGTCCTTGAGAGACCAGTAGAGAAACCCAGATGAGCATTCAGCATCCTGTATATTGATCCACCCTTCCACATCCAGTTAAAGGGTGGCAGAAGTCAAGGACGCATTTTCGCCTCTAATATGTTCTTGCTGTCAGGATTAAGGGAAAGATTACACAACCGTCTAACATAGTGCTTGATCATGTTATCATTATTAAGCAACAGAAATACTGGTCTACCACGTTGTTTTCGTTCGGAAACAGATAATTTATTTTGCTACTCAAAATATTTATTACCAAGCGCGAGAAAAGGACTTAGATCTCACTACTGCATCTCTCTATAAACTACTTCATGTCACGCACGACCTTTGGTCAAAAACAAAAAATAATACCACAGATAATGGCTTCTGTTCTCCTCGAACACTATACTATACTTTTCCCCCTCGTAGCGCCGTACCCAGTCACAGAAAAATGTTTCTCATCTCCACTATATATGCGCAGCTTATCTTCAAGTTGCTATACATCGCCGACAAAAGAAAATACCACAGCCTGCTTAATATTAATGCACCGCGTGCTCCACGAGGAGAGAGATGCCGCATACGTCACTCTGGTATTATCAAGATTGCATCATTTACATCACAGCATTCGCGGTAACTCCATATACATGTATACCTACATGCTCATGTGTAAAAGCCATGCGCGCGTACGTGTCACAAGGTCAAAGCCGCCGGCGCCGCCACCGCAATAGTCTACGATGGCGACATCGTAGTCGTCGTCTGGGATGCAAAATTACAGAGATTCGCGGAAGCCCTCGAAGTCTCCAGTCGCGAGTCGCGAGAGTCTCGTTTTAGTTTTTTTCTTCCTTTTTTTCGATGTACCATTACCCACCGCTAGGTATACTTATCGCTCTGGCGACTTGTGGCGCCTGCGGTATAGCGTCTGCGGATTTCTTTTTTTTCGCTTTTGAAGCGTCGCCTTCTTGCATTTTTCCTCGCGTCCTTGTCTATTAGGTGACGACGCTCACACGTTGTAACGCGATATGTGCATATATATTAAGATCTTTTCGCTATATAGTTGCGCGAGAACAAGATATTGCTCGTTAATGTCGATGCTATAATGATAGAGTGTGGGTCGTAGTCTTTGTAAAAAGATGGAAAGACTTTGGTATGACAAAGTAGATAGGTAATAATTAGATGGTCGTAAATTTTTTTGCTAGTTTAGTAGGCTTACTAAATGAAAGATGGTTAGATTACAACGATAAAACGTAATGGGATAATATATGTCACATATCCAAAAACAAAATTAATAGTGGGATTCTTTTAAACACGTATAATATCGTGCTTGCAATGAATGCACGAATAAATCCAACAATATAAAAGAGTGACTGATGCCTTCGATGGTCCAGGCCAGAATAACTATAGCCACCCTTTGTCTGAATCTCTCTGGCGACTCTCAAGCGAAGTCCGCATGCTTATCGCCTTCTTATGTGTTTACTGGTAACCGATCTGCGATGACGCAGGCTCTCTAAGTTGCGGCTATATATCCTACATCATCGAAACCCGCGACAAATTTAAGACTCGCCGAATTCAGTGTAGCTAACATTTCACGCTTTCTTTTAAGTGATAAATAAAAAGGCTAGATTGATCACTACAAACAGAGGGGAGTTATAAATACCCCTGAAACGTCGGTAAAGACACAATAAGTTTTGTTCGTGATGATCAATTCAGCCTTTTTATTTATTATCTTAATAAATGAACAATAGAATCATCTACACAAAATCATTTTTTCTACGGAGAATAGAATACTCAAACTCTGGGAAACGAAGGGAGATGAGACGTTAGAAGGTTCTTTCTGGCACCTAAAAATGAAGGTTAGTACTCGTAATTTATTCCCATGAACTAGCTAGGGAATTTAACCAAATAGAAAATAAAATACTTAAAATGAAATTTCATTTGAGCTTTTTTCTATATAAAATAATACATTCCAAAGTTATGAACAATCTACAGTTGTGACGAAAAATGCATGCATATTCGACAGGTTTACAAAAATTGTTACTGTTCTCATATCTCGAAAACAATGATCTATTGGCACACACTGCGAGTGATTTGCTTCATTTCTAGGTACAATAAGACACCCTCTAAAATCAATATTCATGTACTTCTGTAGATTTAATTTAAAAGAAATATGAGAATGCGTGTTTATTCCTATGTAAGTTAGAGAGAGAAAGAGAGAGAAAGGTAGAGCAAATGTTTGTAAGGTAAGACAATAAAGGTTGTAGAGTATAAATATAGCCGTATGCATGGAGTCGGGGAGATCAGAGTTGACCGTGCTAGAGTGAATATAAAATCTACTGTAGTTCTATGTAACTGTTAGTTCGTATAATATACTTTTGTTATTATCATTAATTCACACATCTTATTATTTACTTCCCAACATCCACACCTCACAAAATATCTACAAATGGAAGCTCGTCCGGGATGCGACTTGGGAAGTGGAACCTCAAGGCCAGGAGATGGATTGAGTTTATAGCTACTCGATTGCTAGTTGATCGGAAGTTTGACTGGGTAGTCGCGCCGGAAGACGATGCGGACGTGGAATCACATCGAGAGACGGTGTGTATGAGAGTAGTTGCGTCGGGAGACAATGCGCACACAAAGCCACATCGGGAGACGGTGTGCAAGTGAAGAGCCGAGTCAGGAGATTACGCACACCGAAGTAAGCTGAGAAGTCGTATTGAGAGTCGCCGAGCACCAGCGTCTAGATAGGACTCGTATCAGTAACTGGAGCGAACGCACAGAAGTACATCGATGGAGAGTTGCAGACCTGAAGATACAACGCGAGATGCTAAGGACGCAGCACAAACCGAAGACAACGGCATGGACTACAGACTATTGGATATGCAGCGCAAGATTCAGCTGCTGGAGAAGCAAATGGCGGAGGCACAAGCCGACCATCAACCATCTTGGATGAGTCACCTAATTACGGCGCTGAACAAAGCCGAAGTAACACACTCACTTATATACTTTAGGGACGAGGCAGAGACCCTCGCGAGATTCACTGGAGATGACGAGACACTGCCAGTAAGAGTATGGATCGAGATGGTCGAATAATTGGCCAAAATCAGCAAGTGGACAGAATACGAGACCTACTTCGCTGCCAAAGACCGGAGCAGCGAGAAACTGGCTGATGACGAAGAGAGCCATCCGTACGTGGGAGGACGCACGTGAAGGATTGGAGAAGAACTTTCAATGCGAAGTAGATGAATACAAGATCCTAGATGCACTGATGAATGGATGCCCTGGGATCAATGAGAGCATAGGGCAGTCTGTGCAGCGGATGAGTGGCTTGCAGGAAGTCAGGGAGGCTTATCGGGCTGACTTATCCTGAGATACATCGTGGACGGGATTCCGAATGATGCGCATCGCAAAACCATACTGTATAGTTGCACGAACTTTGAGGAATTCAAAGACGCGCTTCTCACCTACGAGACAGTGAAATGAGCAGCACGAGAAAACCAACATCAACGACGAGAAAGCGAGATCAATAGAAAACCATCACCATCTACATCGAGGAGGAAATACGATAGTCGAATATCAAGTGTAATGTAGACACATCTTATCATTTACTTTCCAACGTCCGCAGCCCACAAAATATTTACAGAAATATTCTCTGAAAGTTTCAAGCCAATCGGATGAATAGTTTCCGAGATTCATCCAACGCCGACTAGAAAAAATGTCATTACGAGAAACAAGTTATAAATTTTAGAATAGCATAGCACAACACAGTAATGACGCGCTTCACTAGATCGGCTCTACTGTATATATAGGTGCAATTCCTCATCCGGACTATTCACATATTATTTTTAGTAAAATAAACTATTATTTAAACAACAAACAATTGATTTTTTTATATCGACAAATCAATCCAATGTGTCATCTGTCCTCCCACTTCCGTAACAAAAGAATAAAGATAAATAAATCCTAATGAATTATTTAAATCTGCCAACCAACAAAAATACTATCTGCTTCAACACTCTCCATCAAACGTAATAAATGGACGAAATGTAATATTTTTATGCATGTATATACAATCCATGTGTAAAAATACACATGTGTGCTAAAATTTCTTTGTTTTTATGTTTATAACATATGCATGAGTGTATTTCTGAATTAACTTATTGCTTATTTACAAGATTCACATTAGAATGCATTTCTATTTTCCTCCAAGCTTACGAGCTTTTATCCCCCGTCCGCTACGAGATGTTCAAGCATCAAGTTCACGTGTGCTGTAGAAAACAACAATTTTTCTTTATTAATAATACGTGACCTTCAATAGGTCGGTTTAAAATAAGTGTTTGTCGTTGAGTGTGCCAACATCTCGGGTTTCGCTTATTCATTTTCTGCAATAACGTAATTTTTGCGTAAATCTGGAGTGCCCGTACTCTACCGCATTCAAGCATTATATCAGTAATGCATAACTGCCAATGCCTGAGTAAATACGTTCCTTTCATTCTCATTCATTCTTTAGGAAAGAACGATCGATGTTCATGAAAGAAACATATTTTATGTATGTCTAGGTGCAGAGCATATGCGTGTTTGTCATGCTGATTGCAATTATTTATAGATATGTAAACACGAGGAAAAGCAATCCAGGCTATGAATCACTCTTTACGTCTCTAACAATCTTCTCTCATAAATTTAAAAATAATTTTGTAACAATTCTTACTATAATAAAATTTAAACCAAAAAGTAAAATTTCAATAGGCCTCTGGGATATAGTCTTACCATTTACGTCTTATAATATTGAACTTTAAGTTTTACGTAGAAATGAATACTGTAATTTACTTTAATAAAATCTTGGTATAAATCCTGCAAGTAAATAGTATAATACTAAACCAAACTCTGACTCATCTACATTATCAAATTTTACATAAGCAGTGATCATATGGGTGATTTTCTAAAAACATGCGAGTTTTATGTAATAATGTCCATAGCAATTTTTAAATTATATGAAATTAGTTTGAAATAACTGATTTTGGTTATAATACACTTTTAAATTGTCTATCTATAAAGCACAAGATATATTTATCCAATAGAGAAATATTTATTGGGTTGTTGCATTATTTTCAAGAAGTAGTGAAATCGAAATATTAGACTTTGTATTATAATATAATGAAATAGTTTTAGTTGGTAATAAGACCTATAAACATGTTTTTTATTTATTTAAAGTTGAACTAATCAACCTATCAGAACCATGAAAATTCATTTTGTTAACATAACTTAAAAAGACTGGTAATATACAAGTTAAAATGAACTTACTTTGATACTGCGATGTAAACATTTAAATTGATTAAGTGTAATTATGAATCCGAGCTCTAAAATACTTTTCATCTTTCTATATTCAATTTACCAAAGCACATAATCTGAATCATATATTTAGAATTGTAATAACTATGAGTATTATTTTTGTACATGTGTGGCCTCGTAAATATTTTATTAACACATTTCATTTCTATAATTCCCAGAGTCTATACAAAACTGTTTTTTTTCAAATTCTTTCTATTTTTCTTTTAAATAACCCAATTCTAGTAAAACTGAAGATTTGCGCTTTTGCGAAAAATCATCCATACAACGCATAACAACCATTTGAATCTAAAGAAAAGCCAAGTCGTTAAAATTTATCCTGACAATATTATATATCGCTAAAATTTGATGGTTTCCTGAAAAACCACGTGGCATCACCGCACACCCCCCAGCCTCATACATGCACGGTTTGACGTAGCTGACTAATCCGCTCACCCGCCCGCAACCGTATATATACTTAGAGGAAGCTCGTAAACCGTCGCGCCGACTCACGTGCAAACTTTGCGCGGCGATCTTTATATATAAATTCTCTCCAAGACGCCTCGATGACGCGTCGCCGTCGCGACTCTAGCGTATTTTTTTCCTCGTACAGTGAACACACATCGCGGCGCGCAACCCACGTAAACTTGGAGTCCTGCCTGATTGGCAAATTAATTTGCGCCTTTACACACCTATAGAGAGCAAGAGAATCGGCGCGCTCGCGGGCGCTAGTCGCGATGCCTATTTCGAACCGCGACTCGTCGCCGCGACTCGTCGCCGCGATGGCATAATTGTTGCAATGGGAATGGCGCCTGTCGGCTCCTGATGCGGCATTTCGCATGCGAATGCGTCTTATCTCTATCTTTGTCCCGCAAGATACCCGCGCCGGGATAGAGAGAGCGAGCAAAAATCCTTTGGCAGTGCCAAAGTCTACATTAGTATTAGCCACGCGAGCGCACGCTGGCCACGAGGGCACAAATAAACTTTTGTGTCAACACTGGCACGTGATTTTTTTTTGCTTCTCGTCTCGTGCGCGGGGGAGTCAGTTTTAGTCGCGACTCGTTAGAATTCGATGCGCATCTAATGGGATAGAAACAAAATGTTTACAGCTTTTGGGAGCAGGAAGTGAGAAGAAATGGTTATAAACGAATTGGGATGCACACTTATTAAAAAAATGCATCTTTCGTAGAAAAAGTTTTTAATTGTAATCCAGTATTTGTAAATCAGCTTGCAAACTATTTGTATACTCAAACGTTCGTGATTCGTACCGATCTAATTTTTTGTCACAACTTCAAATTAAATCCCCATAACTTTTGTTTACTAATAGTTCCTACCAAAAGCACAATCATTACAAAATGATGAATTAAATCGGGGGAGATATTCTGTCAGTAGGCTACATTTTTAGATGGACATTTTTTCAGAAAAACTAATACAGAATGTAATATTTTTAAAATCCAACATTATAAAATCCAAAACGATATATCTTAAGTTCTTATTTTTTAAGAATTACCAAAGAATAGAAATGAACATATTAGAAAACATTGAAATTATTAAAATAGAATAGAATTGAAAATCCAGTTTATTTAGACAAGTGTCGGAATTTTTAACTTTTTTGTTCTGGTATTTGCCTTCTGCATTTAAGTCTTCGTATATTCATTAATATTAACTTATCCATTTCTTTAATGGTAGGTTCATTAAGTCTCTGCTTAGCCACGTTCAGTATTATTCATTATTAATCATTCGGAATTATTATCATTAAGCTTATTATGCTTTATGTTTTTAAATTTTGATTTTCTAAAAAATGTCCATCTGACAATTTAGTCATCTGACGAAATATCTGCTCCCAATTGAATCGTATAATCACTATGTTGTTACTATATGACTATAATAATATGGAAGATAAGAATAATCTAAGAGTGATTGACTAGCTGATTTGCAGGAAATTGTTAGATTATGTGTTTCTATTTTCTGCTCATCTTTTATTCTCATGTAAAGAATTAAACACTGATTTTTCTATTTTATTAATGACTGTTCACTCCGTGCATCCCGTTTCACCTGGAGGGAAAAAAACGATCGAAGCGCCCATGGTAGCGAAAAAGTCCAAAAATACAATTATCTTCTTCACAGTCATGGTATAAAATAAAATAAAGTACATGTTTAGTTGAAAATTTCTTTACGCTCTAAAAGGCAGTAAATATTTTCATACGTTGAACTAAAATTTTTGTACTGTAAATATACTTCATTGGATTTTTACCAATTTTTTTTCTTTATGATAATTGTTGTACATTATTATTATATTATTAACGTATATTATTTTATTAGATAATATATAAGAGCTTTCCCAGTTTTTTACAATATAATGCGACTATTGATTAATAGACTAGTAATCATTTTGTCACTTTTATAGTAGACTTTAGATTCTTTATACAAATCAGCAGAAGCCTTACGGTTTCCGTCATACCCGCAATATTATATCAATAATCAAGATATATCCTTCCATCGTAAATAACTTGAATTGCTCATCCTACATTAAACCAATGACAAGCAAATACACCTTTACATTCAAAAGCTAGTATCATAAATTTAGCCTCATCATAAAACTTCTTTTAACTGCTTGTACGCAACTCCGTTTCCAAACTTTTATATATATTTTTTTAATATCTTCGCAACCTGCACTTAAACGCTGTGTGTGCAATTAAAAGAAAAAATAGATTATCATGGATTGAGATAAATTCTCCGAGTACAATAAAAAAATTCTTCCACTGCTTTGGCTCTGTGTTTTCTCAAAGAGAATTTAATTAAAATTATTATAAATACGGAGCTGGGCGAAACACATATACCGCCATTATATACCCTTGTCGGGTTTTTACAGGATACCCCCACCACCTGTGTGTGAAGGTACATTATCCTAACAAACCCATCCTAATTCCCCACACCATTCCCGCATTCGCCCAAGTTACCGGCAATGACAGGTTTCTACCTAAGTCGGTAACCTGTGACGGAGGAAAACCCGTAGGAAAAACCTCCGCCAGAATGCGGTGCGGTAAGGAAATCAACTTGCTAGTCAAGTATCACTCCTTACCTACCGAAAAAAACACTATTGTTGATGCCCTTGGTTGTGCGAGCGGTCACCTACCCAAGTACAACCGCGCCTCAACGCTGCTAAGCTTTCGTGAGCGACCCGCCACGCAACCACTGACCCCAAATAGTACCGGTTAATGATGTTATTATATTATTGATATTATTAATCATATTCATAATTTCCTTCAGTGTCTTTGTATTTTATTTTATTGAGGGCACTGTACCCTCTCGTAGTATTAATTCAGAAGCACTTCATTGTGATCAGTGGTTAAAGATAAGGAGGTCTAAAATTAACGTGAATCCATATATGCCCATTTATGCCTCTATATGGTCATATAGGTATGCATGATATTAATTTTTTTTAAAGCAATATTTATTTAAAACAGATATTTTTAAAATACAAATATTAGAGTTTAGTTCGCCAGGTAAGTGTTATCATATATTTGATACATCCGAAATTAAGCGCTAGAACTATCTGCAATCAAGTTTTTGAAGCCTTATTACAAAAACTCAAATCGGTAGTACATGTAAGTATGGACATATATGGATCATTTTTTCTCGAGAGTCGATAAGATGTAAACCAAGAGACTTTTTTATCGATCGATAATCGTTAAATGATATAATTGTTATTAGTACCTATTATAACCTCAAGTATATATTATTTGATTGATTTACAGTCAAATTATATATTAAGGTGATGATCACGACAATTACGAGAACTCACTTTCCTCATTTCATTTGGAGCCGTTTATAAATTACGTAAGAATATTTTTAAGCATTTTAGTATCTATCGATTAGCCTTTCAACAGTCTTGAGTAGAAATGAAGTCTGGCTGATCGGGCGGAAGTCATTTCGATCCGCATTTATACGGCTTCGGTATGAATACTACTCTCGTTCCCACCATTTGGCTGAGACAAGCCCTACCTAGTGCATTACTCGCCCATACTAATCTTGTCAATGAGCTCATGCAAACGTACTCCGCTTTTTGTAGCAGGGCTGGATATATACCATCGGGTACCGGTGACTTGAACGGGCTGAACGATCCCACTGCTCACCTCACTCTGGCTGGCGTGACGATTTTATTTGACAGCCGGAGTCACTCGCCCAGTTCGGTGAACGACCTCCTGCAGCCACGCATAGATTCCGAGGAGATATATTAGAGATTTCTTCGTTTCTTCCGATTCTGTTAATTCCCGGGAAGTGCACCTGAATCAGGTAGGAGACAATCTCTTCGACTGGCGCGTTGGCCATTTGGGAGTTTGAGCGTGTCCAAAATGGCCTATGGATTCTTTGATAGAATCTTGTTCATTCTTGCCGCCTCTTTTTTACTACTGACACTCTCGCAGAAGGTCAGCTTTTGCTTCGTGACTCCTTAACTGCGGTTTTGTATTTGTCCTTCATAGCTTCACAATGCCACACTGTGGGATTTCCTGATTATCCCGAGGAGTTTTGTAGTTTTCTTTTTTAATACATCCAGCTTTTTAATTCACCAAATGACCTCGCCTTTGGTTCTGACCTTTTTGAAGGTCACAGTTTCTCTCTAAGGCAAGTATGGTGCCATCCTTTATGTCGGCAGGCACCCTCTTTAGTATGGCCTCCAGTTCCGCATGGTAGGTGTTCCAGAGCGTGAGTCTAGGGTCGTGAAACTGTCTAGGCCGCTCCCGCCCCCGGAACACCGACCTAGTAGACTATCTAGAGATGATCGGACAAAGAGGGCTCTTTCCAGACTCTTCAGTTCTTAACCATGTCCGCGATGTTGTTGGAGCATAGGGATATGTCGAGAATCTCAACTCTAATCGCGTTATGAAACGTGAGGGTATTGTCGACTAAGAGCTTATGGACCTCTCTAAGGTAAGTTTAGAGTGGGTAACTTTTGTGTTAATCACTCTTTCGGCTCTAGGTTGTAGGTCATTAGGATAAACTTACTTCTTAAGAATAAGGCGTCAAACTTGAACCACTCGTTCGGGAGCCCATTCACGTACCTCTCTTTGACCGATCCCCGGAACTGTGTAAGCATCTCCGAGGTAAGCGGGCAATAGGGGCAGTTCTCGTCCACCATCACTATCGTTAGTGGGTTGGGCCACTAGACATCTGTCAGGAACCCTCCCCCGATCAGCCAACTCCTTTTGGTGGGAAGTGGTCAGGCGACGGAGAGCTCCTCGCCGAATGCTCCCTTGGACGTCTTCATTTGACGGGAAGCAGTGGGCGGGATATCCGTAGACTTCGGTCACGTGCTATTTTTTCTCTCTTGAGCCTCTTCCTAGCGGCTCTACAGAGTCTTTTGTAGGTCCGTGCAGGTTTGCTCCTTTCTGGACCTATTAAAGCCAGGGGGCTCGGGGTCACCAACTCCACTGCTATTAATGCCTGGGATGAGGACTCCGCACCTCCCTGGAGGATGACGATTGATGGAATCAGGGGACTTTGGGCAGTTGGGCTGCTAGAGCCTCTTCGACCTCCATCATACCGCCATCTTCCGTCCTTACAGCTAATTTTTTTTCATTATTTTTTTTGTGACTTTTATTTATAGAATTTATTTTCATCTTGCGAGTAGTGACGAAAATAGGCCCTCCCCCGCACAGCCTCTTGTTAATATGGGCACGGAAGCTCGCACCTCCTGTCTTAGGGTGGTGATAGAAATTCCAACCAGGCCTCACCAAGCCTTGGTTGGAGGGTTGTTTCTTCGTCCCCCGAAATCTGCTGAGCTTCTCTAATCCCCCGGACGGGTGCTAAGGTGGTTTCCCCGCCACCGCCAGAGGAAGTTAGAGGGCCCTGACACACAGGGAGAACCCAAGCCAGGTTCGACCTCGCCTAGGTCAGTGACTTGTAGGCTCAGATTGCCCGAGAACGGCTTTACGACCCCCTCCGACCTTCGCCCGCGTCGTACCGGCGGTCAAGGTGCTCAATCCCTCACCCTCCGCACTCGGAAACTCGTATATAGAGTTCAGTGGATCGAGAGGGAGACCGACGAGGTCCTGCAACCCCTAGGAGAGAAAAAATACATAACTTTTTCATAAATCAAGATATTATTATTTTATGAAAATAGAAGATGCAGACTTATATAATAACGCTGCCAACTGCTTTGGCCCTATGCTTTCCGAAAGAGAATTTAATTAAAATTATTATATAAATAAGGGAGAGCTACGCAGTACCGTCCGTCATGGTTATTTTCCTGTCTAACTATTTCCATTTAGTGATTTGTGCCCTACTGAAAAATGAATATTTTTTAATAAGCATATTATCGTATATATCGTATATCAGGGTGTCAGCGATGTGTCATTAATTCTAAAATCTATTCTTATCTATAAAACCAGATTAAATCTATACCTATAAAAGATTGAATTAACGTTATCTTTTCTTTCATTGCAAATAATGCATAAGACACAAAAACGCATCATTTTTTAAAAACACTCATTTGAAAATTTTACTACTATTTAACATATACTAGTTTACGAATTCCATCATCAAAATAGTATACAAATTATAATTTATCTATGCTCTATCATAGATAGATACAGATTCAATATTACAAGAATAAATTATGCCATTATTAAATCATTTTTAAAAAATTACAAAATAATAATATTTTTAATATAACATTGTCTTTTCAGTTTTTGGATTTTTTCGTACAATATAATACGTAAAGTTGTCTAGAAGTGTAGAATATTAAATCTCATGCATAATAACACTTCATATCTACAAGAAAAAGCACAATGATATTATTACCTAAAAATTTACCGAAATATACCTGTATATAAAACAGGTATTTAGTGAAAATTTCACTGACATTAATCTTATAGTTTTCGAATAATAAACGGTCAAAATTACGAAATATTTTCAATAAAAATAAAAATAAATTATAACTTGCACTCAACTTTTTTTATAATTTCTTTTTGTATGGCAATTACCTCCTTATATTTTCAGTAATTATATGAGAAAAATAAAGTTTTAAAAAAATCTTAAAGAAAATATCTACCCAGAAATTATATAAGTCCTCGAAAAATCATCTGTTTTTGCTGAAAAATGTAAGTACATAATTATGTTTCTAGGATTTTTTTAAGATACTGATTACAATAACGATATTGAATTATCAAGATTCAAAACGGAGGATCGAATTTTGAATTCTACGTCCATTGGATATGAAATTTTGAATTTCAAAAATCTGACTTCAGACTGCAAATTAGTGACCTCGAATGTGCATAAAATTACCCTTAAGTCATTATACCAACTGGTTGGTATAGTTGTGGACACAAAGGCTTAAAAAAGTGTTTACTACTGACTACACGATCGTAATTTCACGCTAAATTCTCAGTCGCGAACCTCGGCGATATTTCCCCGGCTCATTCCGCGTCGCGCGTCTCGAGTTATAAGTATTTCGACGCTGCTCGTCGGCCGCTCACAATGCTGCCGCCGCGGCTCATCCTCATCTCTTCTCTCTCGCACTCCCGTAAGTATACCCCTAGAAACGAAATTAACGCGGAGTCGCGTTTGTTGCCGCTAGAATTAACGCGCGCGCGCTGCGTCTCGGCTAAAAATATCGAGCGCTGCGCCGCTAAAAGCTCAATGACTGCAGTGGCATGGCTCTAAGGGTATATAACACGGCTTACCTGTAACGCCGGGCCGTCGTTGCCCCAGCGCTCCCGACACCACATTTACGCGACGCCCTTATTTTGCGGCGCCGCGGCCCGCAAGTGCATCGGCCTGAATACCCCTTGCGAAATAATGCCGCGAGCTTCGAGAGTGCATAGAGAGAGAAAGAGAGAGAGCTCGCGGTGATCCCCGCTGTGCGAACGCGCGCTGCGTGTGTTGTGAAAACAACGCGCCGCGACGGCCATCAGCAAACTCTTACGAGTGCCGGAAAAGGAGAAAGTGCGATAACACGATGTAAAGCTGCGTTTTGTTTGTGTCATTTTGTTTGTGAGAGAGCTTGTGTACGCGTATTGACGAGTTGGAGAAAATCGATTAAAATAATGTGGCGCACCTGAGGTTCATTATCTGATATTTACTAAACTAATAAAATCTCATAAAGACATGTTCTGACTGACTAGCTGTCTCATAGACGCTTAACAAAAACCCCTGAACCTATAAGCGACGTGAAATTTGAATTATGTATTATGGGTAATTTTTCCGAACTTTCCGATTTCTTAGGGGGCTAAAGCGGTAAAATCTGTATTTACAAACTGATTCAAAACCTTTAGGCCCAATAATATATCGACTTACTTTAGATTAGAAAGGTTTTCCATGTCGATTTATAAACACCAATTTCACGATTATTCCCTAATCAACCCTAAGAATGGGTAAGTTTTCCAAATCTCAATCCCTAATAAGGATAAAAATGGTAAAATGTTATTTTATGGATTCAGTCAAAATCTTTTAGGGCCGGTGAGATATCTACTTAATTTTGGTTTTGAATGATGACGAATGCTAATTTCAAATAATCAATTTCACGATTTTTCTCTAATCAATAAGTGGATAAGCATTCCGAAAACTTTAGGAAATGTTTTCCTGTACCTCAAAATGACAACTTTGCAAGTCCAACGCCTTTGCCAACCATGAGATGCAGGTGGAAACGTTAATATTACGAGTATATCTATATATATGATTTTTATAACATTGTGTATACGGGTAATACTAATGTATACAGCTATATCTCATGATCGGGGCATCGTTAGACGCTTTTACCATGTAACATAAAAATTTTGAGGTACAAAAAAACATATTCCAAAGTTTCAGCAAGATCTGTGTCCCAAAGCCCTGATACTTTCCTTGTCAGTCTGATGAGATATCGGCTTGATTCCAAAAACCAGCGTGTAAGAGATTGATTATGAATATTTCTTTTCCAGCTAAACTTAAATAAATTAACTTAAAAATTAAATTCACCAATAATTTTCATACATCTTTACTAATCTTTATGAAAACGTGTATATTATTATTATTATCTTTATCCAAACGCATATAGCTAATTAAATCACGAGTGCGACAATCTAGCCGCTGGTATTTTCGCTGGTACTTGTTAAAACGAGTTTTTAAGTTAAATACCCTTCACTGTAACTGATAGCATTATCGGACTCTTCTTTGAATATTGTTGTTTCTTAATGATTGAAAAATTAAGAGCACTCTTTTATAGCCAAACTGATTTCCAATTATTATGATTCAATATTAGTAATCTTTGTGGAAAAACCAATATCGAACGTCTCAGTTGCAATTCAATGTTAGAATAAACAGGCAGAAAACTAGTATAATTAATTGTTATTTTTTTTGTTCTAGATATACATATATGTATGAAAGAATAAAATTTATCGTTAAAGGATATTGTTTGTACGAGAGTCTATTTTCAACCGACGCAAATTAATTTTAGAAACACTACGCGTCCAAGAACACGTAGACCACATATGATTTTAAAGTAATGAAATAAGATTTATGGTCACATTATCTTAAGGCATTAATTATATCTTTGAATAGAGGTATTTAAATTGATTTTAAGACGCTTTAGTGAATTAATTACAGATTTTTTAATTTTCCATAAAACTCTTTTAACTTGTATGAAAATTTCCCAAACATCACAGCAGAAGCTTCTCGAATATTGTATATCTTTCAAGATTTTGCTTTCCAAAAATATCAAGTAAAACTTAGCTGAAATTTCTAAAATACCTAAAATATTCTAAAAGCTTCTAGAGCTTCTTTAGAGATTTAGAGAAGCCTAAAATTTCATGTCTATTTAATTTACACAATTTTCAATAATTTAATTTGTAATATATCACCAAATCATTCTAAATCAATTGCACTAAGCAATAAATTATATAAATAACTTTATTATAGGTAGACTTGATTAATTTATAAGAATCCATTTGCGACGAAATAGCCCTTTCGTCGCGTGTTATTTTGAATCCGCGCACGCGTGAAGCAACACACCTCTAGTGAATGAAGTCTACGAGTACACTCGTGACTCGCGTTCGGCCTTCCTGACTCCTGGTTCGAGGCGCTCCTCAGCCAGGATCCTGACGTCGCCGACGCCGGTATACATAAGTACACACACCGCATACACACGCATACGTACGCATTATATCAAGTCGAGGCGCTCCTCGATTGAGGTCTAGCTATACACCTGTATACCGAATCGTGTACCAGTTACCGAATCCTGTTCCCGTCCCCGTCGATACAGTAAATCGGGCGCTCTCGATTTACTGTTAGATTTAATTGTGACCACGCCTCGAGTTGCTCTGCGATTAGTATTAGATATAGATTAGGGAAACACTGGCCAGACCTACGGGGGCTCCCGTGTTTGGTGCACTGTTGACCGCCACCTCGAGGCGCGCCTCGGCTGGTGATCCATGTGCGTACAGTGTAGCGAGGTAGGAAGTCGGACGCTCTCGAATTCCTATAGTGCAGCATAGGACTGCTTAATTTATTAGATAGCCTCATTTATTACATACACTTTACACACACACATTAGATATAGGCATAAGAAACTAATTGTAAGGTCTGATAAGTTTGTGTTTAATAATTTATGTTACAGGTTTAATAGAAGCTTATAGAGTCACTTAACAATCATACTTAAACATTATCAAAATATTTTATTATTTATTAATTATTACTATTCATTCTACTATTATTATTATTATTTGTTAATGTTAATTAGGCAATAAATAAACATCTATTATTATTATTCTTCTAAAACTAGCTTCTATTTATTTAAAGAACTTATCCTAACCCCACAATCCGAATCCTAGTTCAGCTCTTGAGCATCCGGGTCCTATTGTTACACATTTTCTTTTCCAGTGCTCCTTAAAAATTGTTATGTATGTCTCGTGCATTAAGATGACTTATGAGGGAACTAAAGCGGTACAACATGAGTCCGCTGTTGTCACAAGAAGTGATCACGGAAAAACCCTTGCAAGCGAGGCGACACCGAATACGCAATCAGCAGCGCTACAGTGTAAGCCGTGGTAAGCAAGCCACGCACCCGTCTTGGGCGTTCTGCGTGCTCAAACGTGAGAAACAACGGCGTCCCCACAAATTTGGGCGTGAATCGCGCCCACAGCAGCGCGTGGCACGCTTGTGGAGGGCGCGCATGCGCACCAAATCGTGGAGGCGTTAGTGCTACGTTATTAAGCGCAGCGGCGCTTCTGAAGGTTTTTCCGTGTACTATAAATTATTTAATTGAATAATCTAATAAAATGAATCAATATTCGTTAAACCTTTCAGGGGCACATTTTTTTTTGAAATTTTCAAAAACTTTATCAAAAAAACTAGTGTGCGAAAAAATTTGAAAAATATATATATTATAGAGCTGGACACGGACTATAGATAAAAAAAATTTCAGAGCTCTAGAGTTTTTCGTTCAAGAATAAACGATTTTTTACGAAGAAAAACGAGTTTTTTGTGATTCAATTGTTTATAACTATTTATAAATAAATAAATTTGCATACTTTTCTATACAAAACTTATAACTTATCATCTCAAGAGTCCAAAAAGTACTCACACGCATAGGAGCACTGAAAAATACGTCCGAAATACAGAAAAAACTGAAAGCAAAAAGGTGGTACGTATACGTACCACTGCCCCTGAAAGGGTTAAAGGACGGACATTCGGAAAATAACACGCTGTTGTCCTTTTAAATTTTATGGCTTTGAATTAATTGGCATAATTATTAACGTATTCGCACTATTTAACGTTGATAACTAATGTGAGTGAAATTCATGCTTTAATAAAGACAAAGCAGATAGCTGCTAGGAAACGTATTGAGTGATACCCAGATACATTGATTATAATTCAAATAGTCAAAAAACTGTAGGCACTTTATTTGTTGGTATTACATATTTTGTTAACTTAAGTAATTAATCATTCCACGTGTTGATTGATGTAAACGCCTTAAATATCTCTATAATAAACAACCACCTATTTTAAAAATAATGAATACGTATTATCAGGTAACAGATAAAACTTTATCATCTATCATTTCCAATCAAAAACAAGTTTATGCTATTTTTAACTCTAACATGATTAAACGTTTGTTTACAATTATTTTTTAATTCTAAATGTAGAAAGTTTGTCATTCGATACTATTGTTTCAAGCACTTGGCACTCTCAGCAGCTATAAAAAGAGATTGGTTAATCAGTCATTACGTTGACATAGAGACATAAGAAGCGAAATATATAAACATCCGTTGCATTCACATAAATTACAAAACCAATTCTTTTGTAAGAAATATTCGTATACTAGCCATTCAAAATAAAAGTTTCGAACACAAAAAACTCACCTTACTTAAAAAAATATTTTGATTTAAAATCTAAAAAAGTTATTTAAGTTGTATTTTTCTCTCATTTTCTATCCTTTGAAGTCGAAATCACGATTCAGTTCAAATAGCGTCAGTATAGGGTACCCGGTGCCGACCCCTATTCTATATTTTCCCTCCAGTGAACATAATATTATCGACGAAACATTTTCCACATAGCTTATACGCTTATATTCGTTTCCCGATGTCAAGAAAGTTTCTTGCGTCACATGAATTTATGAGAATTATGTATTAAATATTTTAAAAGATGAAATGAATATTAAATTTTCAAAATCGTATAAATGTATTATTAAACTGCGATTTGTGACTCAGTGCTAATAAAATTTACGTCTCTCAAATGAAACTTGCAGAGACAAAGGTTCTTTGAGTCATGAAGTATGAACTTGATGCAACCAGTGATTCATCTAGTCATATATTGAAATCTATAGTTTCATTTTTTCCAA
Source organism: Gastracanthus pulcherrimus (assembly GCA_949152435.1). Taxonomy (NCBI): domain Eukaryota; kingdom Metazoa; phylum Arthropoda; class Insecta; order Hymenoptera; family Pteromalidae; genus Gastracanthus; species Gastracanthus pulcherrimus. The sequence goes on from OX424575.1 coordinate 41,894,358, forward strand.
AATCAAATTTACTTCTTGTTATAAGAAATATTAAACCATCATTATTTAACTAAATTTTATCATTTTCTACATTTTCACGCGATTTCCGCGTCGTCTTTGTATCTGCCTGACAAAGAAAATACATTATAAAAGAGTTTATTATTTTAAACAGAAAGGTATCCCCATATTTTTACTATTACTATATTTTGAATTAATCATACGTTTTCTTAATCAGTTGGTAATTAAGTAAAGTTATCTTCTTTAACCCTCTGGCTAAAAAAATCTTTGCAATCTAATACCTTTTATATGTTATCACTTTTTATATGCCCGGGTGATTTTGGTCTTCTGGACGGACAGGGCATTAGAGTCAAAGTTTTAAATAGAAAAATTGCATCACAGCACTCTTACTGCGCAACCACGTATTAAAATAAATGTGATTTTTCCAGACAAGAATAAAAGTATCAGAAAACATAAAAATATACATAAATACTGAAAAAAAGGTGAATCGTCATATAGTTAACTTAGGCTTTGCTAAATAAAATTCATAATTTGCACTTTTAAATAAACAAATTTTAGAATAAACATACTTGACAAATAGTCAACAAATTGAGACCCTCGCATGCAAATCGATTAAAGTAAAATGATTTCATAAACATGAAAATCGTTAATTAATTTTAAAAATACGTGAAACTGTAATTTGTCATATTGGTACACAGATATAAGAGGCTTATAGGAATATAAATAAAAGTACAAAACGAAATAATCTTTGAAGAGTATTAAAAGTGTAATTCTTAGCATCTTAAGAACTCGTACATTTAGAGGTTCACATAAAAAAATGTTAAAAAATAGACCATTATTTTATGTAACTTTTGGATGCAGGGGCAAAGTCATGATAGGCTAGGATAAGTTTCCACCATGCCCCAAATCGATTAAAGGAGTACTACCGGTAAGAGATTGTAAGTATTGGAAATGGGTGTTAAATAAATGATAAAACACAATGTATATTTCAAATAAAATAATTTTCGTTTATTCAAACTCGCACAAGGAAGAAATAACGTCAGTTATGTGCGACTGCTCTAGATAGATACTCTAATACGACTAAAACACTTGACATAAAGGGCATAAGAGAATTTTGGGGCTGACGCATATAGTTCCCCACTCTTTTCTATACCCGCATTTCAGTTTATGTCTTTGGGACATTTCTTAGTAAGTCAATTCATTTTTGTACGAGCATGTAGTAGTGTATAACTACAGTTACATACATAGGTATACTAAAGCATAGCGATATTCCAACAGTAAGAGATTGTGGTTCAGAAACATCTGAAATTGAGCGTATGAGTAGATTTTAGTTAAAAAATGACTTAGTTAAATGGTGAACTTTTAGAGCGTGGGAAGAAAGTTATAAACATTTCAATTTTCATAAATCGCACAACTTTCTCTTCAACTTTTGATTGTATAACACTGACGGTTCAGAACTCGATCAAATTTGGCAGATTAATAGTTAAAAATAATAAAGAATAATTTGAGTTAAATAAATGAAAATAAAAGAATGGCATACTAAACCTCAAAAAATGAGTCAAATCAACTTCCGTGTGAAACTTTTTATTGATAATTATGATACATACAATTGCTTAATCAGAATGTATAATCATTATTTTATTTAAGTTAATTTATGCAACTTTTGTTATTAAGTACACGGAAAAACCTGCGGGAATACAGCAAGCCGACTACAGTATAGCAGCGCCACTAAAATTCGAGCGCGCGGTGCGCTCGCAAAGTCGCGCGACGCGCTTGTTTTTGGACGTCCTGCGCGCCCAAAGGCCCCAAACAAGAGGGAGCCCACGTCGCGGCTCAGTAAGGGGACGCGGTTAAAGTTACTTGAGGTGGCGCCGCTGCTCGCGTGTTTAGCGATAGCTGCCATACCAGTCGGTGCCACCGCTCACTCGAAGGGTTTTCCGTGTATATCTCGTGAATAAACAAGAAATAAAAAGTACACTTATTTTGACTAGCTATCTACCTGTAGTAATTGATATTCTTGGTCTAAATCAATGCAAAAATCAAAATTACGAACAAACAATAAACTGTATACAAATTGTTTATTTTAGCATTGAAAATAAAGAAAAAAATTTCAGAACTTTGTAAAGAAACTGAATACGCATGTAACATTACCTATTATCTTTTAATGAGCAACATGAGGCTTTTTGTTAACAATTTTTATGTTTCTGAGTAAAAATGAAAATTCACATCATAGTTCGGTACCATCTGGTAAATTTTCAGTATGCTAAATTTTGGGTATAGTCTTGAATAGTCCCTATATTTTAATAACTATACAAATCTTGAAAAAGTACCACTTTTATACAGTAGTAATATAAAACCTAAATAGAATATACATTAAGTATAAAAAGAAAATTCAAAATATAATACGAATTTTGGCATAGTGCGTTTCTTACACATAAGAATTATACACGTAATTATTGTACACAATTTAGCATTGGTCAAATTATATATAGATATATTTGACCAATGCTAAATTGTGCACAATAATTACGTGTACAATTCTTATGTGTAAAAAACGCACTATGCCCGAATTTTCACTTCGACATAAACGAAGTTATAGATACTTGCTTTTTAAAGCACTTCTCCACGACCACATCCAATCTAATACAGATGGTACGACGAAAGATATTCGGTCCGCCGCAATACATCGCGAAATCCAATAAAAAAAGCGTAGGAGGAAAAGAGAAGGTAAGAGCACTTCCTTCCGCTAATATCCGAAGTGCGAGATCAAAAGCCCGGACGAGCTCCGTGGGCCGAGCGCGGACAGAGCGCTGGGCGATAAGAATAAAAGGCCGGAGGAAGTGCATTGAAGCGGAGGCGCGCGAGCGGCAGCAACAGCGCGTACGTAGGTCGATCTCTCGTATTATAATGTATAAAATACTGGCCGCACGTCAGTATAGACGTCGTCAAAGGAGAGAAAAGTATAAGCTAGCAAGAAAGAGGTATATGTATGCATATTAAAGCAAACTGAATGAACAGCGCAGCGAGTGTACAATATGCATATAGCCATGCCATGGAAGGATGATGGCTATCCTAAGGTGTATGATTTATAGGTTATAATTGAATACGTTGTCGATGTGTGGTACTTTTTTGACTCTATTGAGATTCGAACTATTGAACGTTATTGCTTCGCAATGTTATCTTTTGTAAGAAATTGATTCGACGTTAAAATATAACATAACTCAATATTTTTCATAGAAAATATACGTAGATATAGGGCAATTTTGTCCATAGGGCGTTTATTCAATATGGTCCGCTTTTATATTTCGTTACCAATAGCAAATTTAGTTTCTAAAGAGGTTAAAAATGAGAAAATAATGGGTACAAATAATAAAGATTTAGGCATTTTGGAAAGATAAAATCGTCTTGTCTTTTTGTCCATACAAGTAACGTGCAAAAATGTATGTACTACCTCAAAAAGGCTTAAAAAACTTTGAAGTTGATCATTAACGTCAAATTTGTATGTTTTTTAAATGATACTAAATAATATTTAGATTACAAATTACATATATCGGCAGTCTAATGTACTAAGAAGACAGTTAGACAGAATGATGATAAAATAACCTAACCACTAAAAAGATGACTAACTATAGTAATAAAATATGATCAGTGACGGCTTTTGCCGACCTCTTTATTTAATATTACAGTGTAGCCACTTCTTTGCTCGAAATTATAGTGACAAATTCACTTGAAAATTTACGAGATAAAATCAATTGTAAATTTGTCCTCTATTGCTTTCGTGGAACAACTAGCTGATGAAAAAGCTTCTACTGATATCATATATATAATTCACAAGCTATTTACCGGCTAAATTATGCAATAGCTGGGACAACGGTAGTGGCTACATTGGATGTTGGGACCACATTGTCTCATTTATTATTTTATATTTCTGTATTGTTCTAATCGCATATTTACATAAAAACGTAAAGAAGGAATATTTTAGTTCATTACTGAAATTTCGTTGTATTGTATTACAAATATCTTGTTATTATCCAACATTTTGTAAATTTTAGAAATCGTTCAAATTCCTTACGTAGTGATTTACACATCCGCATAATAAAGTTTCTAAATTTTTTAGTTTTTTGAAGTCAAGTAAACTTTTTGGTCGGATAGCTGCCTACCACTAGTATTTAGAGCGCTAATTTATTACCTTTGAAATGTATAATATTAGAGTAACAAATGAATTTAGAAATGTATTTTCTGCTTTATAACATTGTTGATGAAGTGTCCTAAAAGCTTTAAAGAAATATATTATATGATGGATTCTTATAGTGGATTATATAAAATATCTATCTCTCCCTTTTAAGAAATTTTGAAGGTATAGTGATTTAAAGAAATCGTTATATAGGATCTAAGTGTACGATTAGAGCTATATTTTTAGATTACACTAAACATTTAATTACTTATGCATCTATGGCTTTCATAAGGCATGTATTAAATCATAATATTTCGTTTTTGTAATACTGATCAAAGGCACGCATACTAATACTGATGAGTATAAATTATTAAAATTATATATTTCTTGGATTCATTATATTTTTGACATCACCATTAATCTACAAACCACATTTATAATTGCAGATTAAAGAAATCATTATATAGGATCTAAGTGTACGATTAGAGCTATATTTTTAGGTTACGCTAAAAATTTAGTTACTTATGCATCTATGGCTTTCATAAGGAATGTATTCATTCATAATATTTCGCTTTTCACAAGTGATAAATAATTTCCTTTTTCTAAAAAAAAAATTATATATTTCTTGGATTCATTATATTTTTGACATCACCATTAATCTACCAACCACATTTATAATTACAGAATAATTATTTGTTAAGCAGGAATAATGTTAATAAAAGGAGAATAACAAATTTGGATTTGAACACATTTGGATTTTCACCACGAAGATTAGCACTTTTCATTATATTCCAACGAAGATAGCACATTTCGTAATTTTCCGTCGCCTGACTTTTTCGGGCTAACCTTATTTATTAAGATATATCCCGATTTTCTCAGGTAATCCGATCATTTTTTAGTGCCAAAAGAGTCGGTAGAGAAAGTTTATTGGCACAAAACTAATTTATATATTCTATACGAATAGTGCTAGTCTTTGTAGGAAAATTATGAAAAGTGTTAGTCTTCATGGGAAACTCGTAAACAGTGTTAGTCTTCGTAGTAAGTGTTCAAAAGTGTTAGGATTCGCAGTAAGTGTTGAAATGTGTTAATCTTCGTGGGAATTTGAAATGTGCTATTTTTCGTAAGAGTCAGCGCGATATGATGATATCGAAAATCAAGCTATACGCTACGTAAGTACTGCCGACAGAGCCTTTTTTGTACGATTCTTGCGACGAAAATTGGCAGATTTGGGGTCCTCTTAATTTGTTTTGGTAAATGCCAAAAAATAAAGTATTGTTTAAGGGAAAAAAGGTTTGATATGACTTATTCTGAGTAAGATAGAGCAGATTTACAAAAGATTTCATCTATAATACTGAAAAAGAAATTTCTAGCATTCCAGTCTTTACATGTCTAGATAGCGTTCGCGTATCGCACCAGAGATACTTACGTAGCATATACATTATACAGTGTCCAGTAAATTACTGTTACTCTAATAGAAATAACAGCCTAAAAATATCATAGATTAAAGATCGACCAAACCATCTACGTTACTAAAATAAGAAAATAATTTTTTAAGAAAAATTTTATTTTTTGCTAACGGAAAAAAAATTCTTTATAATAAAAAGTTTTAAAAATATAATTATATTATTAGTCGATTTTGTTAGTCTTTTAATTTCTAATATTATATTAAAGCTTACAGATTTATCGTATTGATAACGTAAAATAATAATTTTGCTGTAACACAGTAGTTTGTTAAGGGATAAAAGGAATTTCAAGTTCTGCGTTTGAAGTCCACGCCTATGTTTTCAAACAACTTAGCACACTTGAGGGGAATCAATACCTTCTGAACTAACTTGTCTAGGTGGCGTATTTCCTTAGCGGTAGGCCAAATTTATTTATAAGACTCCAACAGTACCTCCTTATACATTATAAATATGTGCACTTTATAATAGGTGCAATCATCCGTTCATTAATGTAATATTTATAGCAGTAACATATAGTTTAGACAAAATAAGTACGAACAATTTTATTGATATTGTGTATCATATTTGAAGTAGGGCCTTCGATAAAAACAACATCAAAATAGCATGAAAATTACGCTAAATATTTATTTAGTATGAAAGAATCGACTTATTTTTAGTAAAAGATAACAAAATTACGCTATGTGATATAAGGAAAGGTACTAGCTAAAATAATTAAAAAAAAACATGCTATTACTAACCATACTTTTGTCAACTAATACAAAATTATTTTTAAATGGATGATTCAACTGTCACATCGATATGACTTCTATAATGAACGTGTTATGACTGATTTGGCAAGGAGTGATCAGCGTTCTGGAATAAAAGTTCCAAAATAAAAATAATATCACCAATTATGTGTTTAAAACCCAAACAATAAGCTTTAATAAATCTTAATTTAATTTGTTTAAGTTGAGTTTATTGAAGGCCGGAATCCCGTACAAAAAATCCTAGGATGCATTATAGTTCACAATATAGTGTGAACTAAGGTCGAATCTCCCATTCGAAAATATCATCCAGATGCTACACCCTATAACGGCACATATAAGTACCTGCGTTGAGAGTTTTCATGATTTTAAAATCTTTTCTGCAGACACCTGTATACATCATATCTAGGGTCAAACACAAAATTTCGCAAGTAATACTATAGTTCGCACTATACGATTATTTCCTTCATTAGCATCCCAATAAAGACGATGGTACAAAACGGTTCAGAAGCGTTTCTACAACGAGTTTTTCGAAACTCAGAAACATTGAAAATAAAGTTGTCAAACGTTTCAGAAACGTTGATCAAGCGAGGTTTAAAACGTAGGAGCAACGTTTGTGCAACTTTAGTCATAAAATTATTATTGAAATAAAAAAATAATTAATATGACCTCTTCCTATGCATGTAAAACATCCGAATTTGGTGGTACCATCTAGATGGTACAACCAAAATGGTGCGTCTTTTCTACCAAAAAGGTATGTTTATCAATTATTTTTGTGTTTCAATAATAATTTTATGAATCAAGTTGTAGAAACGTTGCTCCTACGTTGTAAACCTAGTTTGCTCAACCTTTCTGCAACGTATATTTGGCAACAATAGCGAACATTTCAAGGTTTGAGAAACGTTTCTTAAACGTTTTGTGCTATCGTGGAACCACCTAAACCCTATACCCATTATATCCCCATCATCGCAATCGCCGAAGTCGCACGTTACGATGATATTTCCTCCGCTCACGCATCAATGCTGATAATTCACCAACTTTGCACTTGACAACGCATCGCATTCGCGCGCGCGAGCCACGACGTTCTATTTTTACACACACACACACACACACCGCGCGCTGCGCCGTGCTACAGCATTTTCGCGCTAATAAGTTAGAGGCTCCGCGAGGCGCTGCAGTGCTCGCGCGCGCGGCCGCGCGCACTCTCTCGACCAGCGGAAATTTCCATTCGCGAAAAGCATTGGCGTAACTATCGGCGATTCTGCGCGGGCCGCGCAAGAAGGCTGTATTATACTTACCGTCGCCGTGTAAAAGTGGCGATAATTGTTTGCGGATGCTGGGTGTTGTTCAATTGCGTCGGTGCACTTTCGCACTCTACTCGTAATGTCATCGGTATTTAGTTATTACTAATACATGACTAACTATAAGCAAACGTATATGTTGCGTGGTGCAAGCAAGTATTTGATGATTTCCGGAATGATACAGCTGCTATAAGTTTGATTTAGATAGGAAACGTAGTTGAACGTACGATGTTTGTTAGGTAAAACAATGAGATTTGTTATATAATGTATCTTTTTTATGAAATACATCATTACGGGTAAATTTCAAATCAATTAAATTAATTAGCTACTAAATTTGTGTATTTGTAAATTTGGTAGAATATCTAAGCTAAATTCATATTTAATTGAGAATTTTTCAAATTAAACTACATTAATAGATATCATAGCTCTAAGGTTTTTTTTCAGTAAAGTCAATTCATTGTAACTTCAAAGAATACTATAACAACAAAATGGCGTCGCAAAAACTTTGAACCGCAGTATTTTTATTAGTTTTGAAGATATCGTCTTAAATTTTTGGTTATTAGTAACATCGAGGGGAACATTCAGTAGAATTTTTGAGTCTTTATACTTTTCTGCTTCCGAGAAAAAAATCATTTTGTAAAAAAGATAACTTGAGTAAAACGGCATTATTCCTTTTGAAAAATTCTAGAAAGATAGCTTTTAACTATATATTACCTGAGTTCTTTGCCTAGATCATGAGGATTTTTATTTTTCAAGATATTTGAGGTTATGTATTTTTTTGTTTTACAACGATTTTTCTGCTTTGCGATATTCAGTATGTAAAAACGAAAACGTAATTTTTTGTTTAAACAATATCTCGGAAACATATGATGGAAAATCTTTAAAATAAATTCAGCTGAAAGAGGAAGTTTTCCACTATCTCTTGGTTGAACTCTTTGTCCAGACTATAAGGTCTTTTATCTTTCAAGATATTTGAGGCTATATTTTTTTTAGTTTTGATTGCTAATATATCTCGAGAATGCCGCGGTCATTCCTTATTCAACTAACGATTTTTTTTTGTTTTTGAATGAACATACGAAATTAGAAAAAAAAGAAGATTCCTCGATTCGTTTTATGATCATATAAGCTTATAATTTTTTGAAATTTATCTTTTAACAAACAATTTATGATAAAAAAAACACTTTTTTTGAACTATTAACGAAAGAAATATATCAATTTAAAATTAATGTATTAGAATAAAGAAATTTATATTGGAACAATTTATTTAGTTTGAGGAAACTAAGTGACAATGAATTGGTAGCGGTTTTTTCATTTCTAATTTTCCAAATTTACGAACTGTCGTTTGATTTATAGGTATTAGGTAAGCAAATATTTTATCAAATTAAATACTCAGGATCCAACCCGCAATCTTTACATTTAAAAAATAAATCATCCACATCTTTATAAACTTTGTTGAGTCTTATTATTATTAATTTAATAATTTTAATGAATGATCAGAAAGATATAATTACATAAAAAGAATCTCAACAAATCTCAATTACTGGAACAATTTAAATTAGTAATTGCAAGGCGTTTTGTAATAACTGTTGATACCTTATGAGATAACAGTTCTTCACAAAGCGGACCATCTTTAACCCTCTAAGGGTCAGACATCAAAATCGTCGTCAAAAAATTCTGAAAAAATTCGGGGACGATTGTTGGATCTTGGAATTTGGATATGAGCAATAAATTGTTTCTTTAATTTTTGTGTTTTCTCGGCTTTTTTACGGTGAAAAATAATTAATGCCTAACGAGATCGGAAATGGTCTACTTCGACCTGATACATACATTTAAATTACATCATTTCGAGTATATTACGGAGACATCTTCACAAACGAAAAAATGTATGGGTCCTGGAGGACCCACTAGGCCTTAAAGGGTTAATCAATTCCGTTTTACATCATGCAATTTAGTATCGCTCAGTATACATTTTTCAAAACGCAACTTATAATTAAAGCTTATTTTCAACGAAAACAAAAAAAATGCAGCCTCGCGACAAGTGTTAAATAACACTTATGTAAAAATTCTCGATGACAATTCGCTAGAAATAAGATTCCTCGACCGCATAGTACTCGCAGGTAAACACTGCTAGTGTTGCGTAATCGGAACGTCACGAGAAAAAAGCAAAAATAGCTCCATCAGGGAAAGAAAAGGACCTCGAGAGCCTACCTCGAGAGAAAAAAATACAGCGCACGAAGACAACGCGCGCGTTAATAATTAAAATAAATAATTCAGCGACTGGCGGCGCGCTCTCAAATGAGGAAATTCCGCGCCGAGGAAAAAAGAGCGCAGCGCTGCGTGCGCCACTCCTCGTGCCATGCCGGTTAGTGCACTTGCGACTTGTCCATTAAACTGCAGGGTATATGCGCGTATAGGTATATTATATATGTATATAATAGGCGAAGAACGCGAGAGTGCAAGCCGACGACTCTGACTCTGACTCTGCGCGCTGTACGTGCCACGTATACAGGTATATAGTAGTACAGAGTCGCGCGGCCAATCGATGCGCGACGCGTGTCGCGCATTATTTTGCGCTAGACGAGTGGTATATATCGATGGGTATATTGGGTGTATAGGCGAAAGACGAGATAAAAAGAGAAATTTTGTTGCGTGTTGGATTCTACACACGTTTCGACCCTCGTGAAACGCACAGACAACTGACGCGACTGATCTCAAGAATTGCCTACGTTTTCTTTTGGATTGCATGAAGACGACGAACTAAAATTTTCTTCATTTTTTCTATTCAATTGATTTGATTCGGTATGGAATCGACACATTAATGAATTAAAAATATATAAACGTACAATGGGAGAAAGGATAAGTAAGACTTTGGATATAGCCTAATACGCACCAGATCTTAACTTGTTTTAATCCAATAAGGCGAGCAAAAAAGCAGAAACTTTTCATTATCTTCACTTGTAATGATAAAAAAGGTTGACAGATCTTTGTAAAACTTATAGTTTTTGAGTATGATCTGATAGGTTCTAAATCTATAGTCTTTGTTCTCTAAACTGAAGTGATTTTTTAATATGGCAACTTAAATGAAAAAATGCTATGTACTTTTTGCAATCAATTGCAATTTATGTACATTATCCAAAGTTCACTCATTTTGATTATTTTTTCAGCACAACATGGTGACTTAAAAGATGAAACCAAGTGTATGAGTTCATTTCACCTCCAATAACTGAACTTGTCCCGAGAAAGGTCTGAAAACCTGGGAAAAATTAGATAAAACCTCGATAAAACATATTTTATTTTGTTATATCTCGATGCTGATCCCTACAGTGATTAACCTCGGAACGCCAAAGGTCCCTATTGGATCGAGAAAAGGGATAAGAAGGTTTTAATTAACTCCAAAATAATCCCGTCATTTATTTCGAATAATTTATTTAAGGCAAAATCAGTTTTTAATATGATTTTATAGATTGTCAATATAACATCGTCATAATATTGAATTTTACAACAGCCAGTAACATTTTTTTATATATAATAGTAAATCCTACCAGTTTACTCTCTATCTAAACAAGAGAATTAAATGATTTAGAAACCGATCTGAGTAGATTTGATCATATTTACGTGAGTCGAAAGTTGATGTTTTTATATTACATATTTTTTAATTCAATTGTAATGAAAGTGACTTATTTACTTCTCATATTTTATACATTATAAAGAAATTTATCCCTGGTGGAAACTGAAACCATTTTTTAATTAGAAATTGTCCATTTTAGACTAGTGTTTTTATCCAGTATTTGGGTCGAAGTGAAACAATTTTTAGAACTTTTTTCTCAATGTTGAAATGGTTACAGAAAAATGGCCATTATCTGAGTGAAAACTGACCTGATTCAAATGTTAAGTCATTTATTTTTAGTATTTAATTAATTAAATTAATATTCTGTTGTTGGATTCATATAAATAATTAAAAAAGAAAAATTTTTCGATGTTGATATGAGTCTTGAACCCTGAATCTTCAGTATGCCAGCCAGATGCCATGATCACTCGTCCACGGAAACCTATGTTACTTGACTAATTTTGGAGTACCGTACAAAGCACCGTAATTATCATGAGTGTAATTTGTTATACTTAACGACAATATATTTAGTTAAGAATTCATGCTTAACAGTCAGACTTTCTCATTAAATGGGTGTCAAACCATTCAAGTTTTCGGCAGAAATTTCGAATCTCAAAACTTTGACCGAGATATGAACAATTGATTGCAATTAATAAATAAACTGAATTATGGAAAACCAAGACATGATTGTTGCTCTTCCTTTTGTAGCATTCTACCACCCTGCTAAGTTTCAGGTAATCATATCATTGCATATATAAATGGCATTTGAACGAAATTTCTGATCACCTGCTGTAGATCTCTGTTTTATCACGAATTTTCGTTCCAATGCCATTGATGTTAAGCTACAAAATTGTTACTTGAAACTTTTCAGGGTGGTAGATAATTACAAAACGAAAGGTACTGACCTCTTAGTTTTTCATAATTCTGTTTATTCTTTTAATTATAGACCATATTTTAGAATTCTCGCGTCGGTAAGGTAGGGAGGATACACATTGACTTTGACAACCCCTTAACTATTAATTAATGAGTAGACAAATTATGAATATTATACGAATCGTTAACTTTAATTAATTAATTTCTCAGTGTAAATACTTGTTATTTACTGAATTTCTAGATTATACAGATAATTATTAAATGTACGTAGTATTGTCTGAATTAAATTGCCAAGACGATATTAAAATTTGCATACAATTTTAATTTAACATCAATGAGCCATGAAATATTTTGATTAGACAAAATTTGTTAATTACAATCTTTGTAAAAAAATTCTAATGACTTGAATTCGTTATCAAAACATAATTAGTAATATTGCCCTTATATTTAGTTTGAGCTACCATCTACTCGTGAATATTAAGGGGATGCCGAATACCGACATTGCAGTTTTTCGTTTTATTCATTGAATAAATGAGATTTTCAAATTTCGCGAACGTACACACAATCTAATTATCACTGAGAATATGCGTACGTTCGTAAAATTTTATTAAAGTAAAAATTGACTGCGTAAAACAAAAAATCGATAATGGTGGTAATTGGGAGTAAGGTATATGACTCCGACCTACCCTTAAAATCATGTATAGTATAAATCATGTTAAAATTTACCAAGTTTTATGAAATTCAAGTTAAATTTGTATAAGCGCCCTTATACCAATATGCACCCAAGAATACCTTATTGAAATTAAATTTTGTTTAGAAAGAAAAGAATGAACTATTATTATATATTCAACTCAACTTTGAAAAAAGTAAGGTATAGACGTGCTACAGAATAAATTTTCATTATTAATTGTAAAGAAATCTTAATTAGTTTTAATATAATACGTATTTCATAGATATAATTTTCTATTATGCAATTAGACAAAAAAAATTACTTTAAAAATTTATTTTCAAAAAGTTCAGAACTTAATAACTTCAGTAACCCATTTTTCATCACCATATAAAAAAATAAGGAGTATATAAATATATCAACTTACCTTAATACCGTTGTATTTTTCATCATTTGTCAGGATTTTCATTTTCATCATTTACGGATGAATCGATCAGAAATTAAAATAATGATAATCATAATATTTAATTTTTATTTTTTATTATTTCAATGTGTTATCAACATCTCTTTTACAATAAACATTGGAAACATATGATCTACTATAAAATTAATATTTTGATTTATAAAATGTATTTAAAAATATTTAAACGAAAAATCCATTAGAGAACAGAGATGATATTGGAAGTATGGCTAATTCCTCTTCTTTAATATCATATCAGTAATTAAGTTATCTATTATTTTTTCTAATGTAACCAAGAAAAATGTTGGATAAAATAAGTTATTGTATAATCTCCAAATCACAAACAGGTTATGCTGTTAATACATTTGTGTGGTTTAGTCCGTCGTATTTCTTATTTTAACTACGTAAAGCCGTTGGCCGTTCAAATTCTCTTTAGCAGGAAGAACTTTTTGAAAATTCTTTTTCGTAAAATATCGAGATAAAAAATATAGTTAATTCACTTTTATGTACAATTCGACAGTACATTTTATATAAAAAATATTTAATAATTTATGTCTATATCATATTGTATATTACAAATATTAAGATTCAATTTAACCAGCAGATAACGTATAACTGCAACATTATTATTTAGTTATTAAACGCATCACTTTGTCATAAATGCAGTTTGACGTAAAGCAAAAAATTTAATTTATACAAACAGTAATTTTATATAATATAATATTGATATTGAATAGTATTTGTGTATTTTATAGTTGCTTCAGACATATAAAATCAAGAAAAATATAAGGAATCAATAGGATTTGGATAAATTCTTGAAGGTAATGGATGTAAATAAAGTAAAAATTTGCGTAAAGATCGAAACTCATTTATTGAACATGACATAAATATCACGATACATGTCGCAATTGCGAACCAATGTTGGAACATCGCTGGTTGTCCATCATTTTTCTTCTTTTCTTCTTATCTCAAGTCTTGTTCCGTATTTTCGTTATTTGTTTTCAATCTTTTTTTATTTTAAGCTTTTCTTCGATCTCAACCTCGCGTGTAATATCTCGTGCTTATGACTTATATATATCAAACGCTAACAAGTTACTCAATACGCTTTATACTTAATACACATGGAATGTGCTCGGATCGCGTCGCTCGTTTGCTCATTTTCTCGACTCGCGCTAAAATGCCCGGTTATGCATATATATATATATATATATAGATAATCTTTCCGCCTTCGAGAAATCTCGCGTGCACGCAAGAGAATCGCGTGACGTAAACAATACTGGTTGTCTTCAAAAAGTCTAGCTTTTTGAAAATTTTGTCTCATTATTTTCTCCACTCCTTTTATACAGATATACAAAACGATATGAGGATATATTTTATGACAAACTGAAAAAGAAATGATAGAATTTTCTTATATTTATAATGAAAAAAAGTATATTTTCTGTGCATGAATATTAAATTTTGATTAAATTATTTCTAAAATATAATTTCAAAATACTATATTTATTCCATGGTTAAGGCAGAATAACTCGACTTAATCATGAAGTTTTGCTGAGTTAGAAAATAATAAAAAAACGCATACATTAAGCAGAACGAGCGACGTGACGTACATTACAATTTACCTAGTGGCTAATTGTCTTTAAAAAAAAAGAAAAATAAACAGCTATAATACAAAAATTCACCGCTGCAACGAAGCACGCGTCGGAGGTTTCGCTCCTCTTGTGGCTTCCCTTGCGGCTAGCCTACAAGATCCTTATGGGCTCTTTTGGCAGTGAAATTCAAACACCATGAATGAAGAGAAGCAGCGCTTAGAATTATTATTATTTTTAATGTAAGTATGTGCCATAGTATTTCTTTTTAACTTTTTTTATTGTTCTCATTTTACTGCAGTGTTTAAAATTCGGCATCAAACGTGAGCAGAAAGTCGAAAAGTTCTCTTCCGTCCTGAATTGTAGTCGCTTAAATTTATTGATTTTATAAATTTGGCAGTTTTCCATCGTAGGCGCGAAGTTGTTCGATGTCAAGCGATTTATCCACGAAATTATTGGGTTTTTTTTCTTTATCTTTTTTGGCTGCCTTTCTATGATTTTCTGCACGCTCCTCTTCATCCATGCTCTATAAAAATCAGCTCAAAAAGTCCCGAAAAATTTTTTTTTCGCGATTAACGATAATAATAATAATGTAATTGTTACGAATCGCTAATAATTATAGTAGTATTGACGATATAAAAGATATATATAGTTAACTCGTTTCGAATAAATTAAAAACTCGCAATCGAACAATCGCAGATTGCGAAATGTAAGAGAAAAGCTTCCTTTATATACACATATTGAAGTTTCTTTATGAGTGTACAGTGTGTAACGCATTGAGGTTAAAGATTTATTCTACGTATATACGCAACAAGAAGTAAAGCTATTTTTATTCTCTTCCAGTTTTATCAGTAACGGCGCATATTGTTTACAAACTCTCAACGAAAGGCCTTAACTTTGCGATGATTATGCATTCCTATCCAAAAATAATTTTGTGTACTTTCCATTAGAAACTATCAATACTTTTATTTTTAACGAAGATTCATTTTTTCAATGATGGATATATACATATTGCTGTTTCTTTTTTTAAAGATTATTTTGTATTATCATTTCAGGACTCATCATTAGCATTAATAAAATAATAAAAAAGGTGGAAATAAGCAGAGTTAAAACCTTCCGAAGAAAATATTTTTTTAGTATAATCGTATTACGACGTTTCGTCTTGTTAATTGGAATTGCTAACGAATTTCACTTATATCTTCTCACATAGCGCAATCTACGATCATCGATTTGTTATAATAAATAGATCGTATATCTCTGTTTCTCTCTCGCTCTCTTACTGTCTGTCTGTTGAATCCGTCTTAATCGCTAGTAACACTGCCTAATCAGTACAAATTGTTCGACGAGAGAAGTCGGAGTTGCTGTGATTTCCCACAGGAGAAAATTGAGCTATTTCGTAAAAGTAGTTCGAAATATCTGAACACATTGTTATAGATATTTATCTATTAAATAAGTACTTATCTTTCTCAAAAAAATCTTTATGATACTGGCTTTAATTTTATTTGTAATACTTTAAAAAATATATTATGCTATGTCAACTTTTATTTAAAAAATCTGAACACAAACTTTAATATTTAATAATGAATTTATTGCGAACGCCTCTAAAAATTTAAAAAAATATGTATATCACAATGTATATACATTAATCGATTCAATCGAAGAAGCTACGTTCGTATCAAACGAACTTACCTCATGTAATTTCAAATTATACTAGTTAAAGTTCCGTCCAAGTGTAACAGACAATGAAAGTCCAAAGCTCTTATAGGATCCCGACTATTTTCTCTCCTTTCTCCGGCGCCGAAATCTCCAACCCCTTTTTTGAACCCGCAATGTCTCGTCCGAGCACCAACCGCGTTATATTTTTCTTCAAATAAAACACGCATCCTCTCTTTCTCTCTCTCTTTCTTTCTCTCTCTCACACACTTTCTCTCTCTGATTACAATATTTTCACTATTCAATCTTTTCGTTTTAAAGCAGTCTTATTACGTAATAAAGCCAGAGCGCGCTCCTCGATCGAATGGATCTCCGATGCATCCATCGTCGCGAGGGAGCACTTATATCATGTATATACTTTATTTTTATTCTTCTATTCATTTAATCAACTCGGATTAACTTGCCAAAACTTTAAAAAATTTTCTCTCTCCGCCTAATATACACGAGCTACGATAATTTTGATCGCTTCTATAAGCTGAAAGACGCACGTCCAAAGGAATCTTCGTTTGTGACTTTTGTTCCGTGTTTCGTTAATCTTTTTCTCTAGTACGATTTTATATGTAGTTCGCCCAAATTTCGAACGAGTCGTTGCAATATCACCTTGCGTTACTTTGCACCAAGAAAAAAATGTTAACACGTCACGTTATTTGAAAATTAACTTTCCAATCATTAAAATTTGAGAAAATAGCGAAATTTGATTTTATTTTTGTTTTTATTATAGATTAATCATCAGACTGTAATTATTTAATTTAAATAATTTATTTTTGCACTTAATATAAGTTAACTAATTATTAGAAAGATAATCATAGCATAAAGAGATTCTCTTATTCAATCAAAAGTTACTTATCACAATTCCAATTTAAAGAAATATTCTTTTCTCAGTGCACACACAATCTATCTCATTTCTTACACTATTTTTTGCATTTTTATTTTCCTACACTCGATCATTGCAAAATAATTCTATCTTATCGCTTACGGTATCACAGAGTTATACACGCGGTATTTATATATATCGTTACGTTGCTTTCAAGGTTCACAAGGATTTTTTTGTATTTTTTTTTATTATTATTATTTGACATTCATTTTGTTTTTTTTTGTATTACCGAAAGGGGTTGCCAGCGACAGGCGGTGCGTCAAAGCTTACTATTTTCGCACGTCGATTTTCCTCTGGAAAAAAAACAAAATAGATTTGACGTTCAAGGTCGCTGCGCAATGAGCATTGCGTGAGCGAGCTGCAAATTTAAGAATTTAATTAAATTGTTACATATGTAATCCAGCGAACATTCGAACCCGACGCTCAGCGCCGACGTTTTTCGGCCTTTTCCCAATATTGCCGCGTAAAACAACAATGCCGTAAAAGACTTGCGAAATAAGCCAGATACGTCGAGATCGAAGCGTTCGCCTTTATAGAAAAACAAATCTTTATTTTTGAAAATTAATTTAAAAAATTTTACATGTTAAGGAGATGATAAAGCAGATTGTTGCCGGTTGATTGATAAACGCACAAAAACTCGTTGACTCGCTACGTTTATCATGTAAGTGGTAAATACTTAACCCTTTCGTTTGGTTTGCGAAATTTTTAATAATTATCGCAGCCTCCTCGCAAGCGGAAGAGCTTGAATCGAATGCGATGCACAAGACAATTCACGCTCTTCGCGCAGGAGCAGAAAACAATAATAACCTCAAACTTTGCAAAAGAATCGAATGGCAAAAGCATTTCAAACTGCCACAACAAACAAGCAAGAATACGATTTTGCGGTATACTACTCAATAGGTAAAAATCGACTTTCGCTTCTCCTTAAACTTTCTTTCACAAACATCTTTGCAATAATAATCATTGTGAGAAATTGACCTTGAATTTTGTCAAAGCGGAACGTCAAAGCGGAAATAATACAAATGACTCAGCGTAATGAGGGCTTATAAGGGGGGAGTGTTACTAATTCGTTCGAGCGCATAAAAGTGCAAGACGATCTCGGGCGGTAACGGAAAACGACCTCGTGCTTCGATATAGTATGCGAAACAAGCGGACGAATTCGAAAACAAAAAAGATAAATAAAAAGAAGTAAGTTCGAGATCGCGCAATTTGACACGCCTATACGAATATACAAGTTGATGCACCAGGTATTGAAATCATTTAGTTGAGGTGAAAGTAGACTTAAGGTAGAAAAAACGCGGCATTTTGTATAAAATGTAGTGTACCAATTGATAAAAGCAAATAATAA
Organism: Gastracanthus pulcherrimus; assembly: GCA_949152435.1. Classification (NCBI taxonomy): domain Eukaryota; kingdom Metazoa; phylum Arthropoda; class Insecta; order Hymenoptera; family Pteromalidae; genus Gastracanthus; species Gastracanthus pulcherrimus. The sequence continues at coordinate 41,913,164 of OX424575.1, forward strand.
AATTAATTTCTCTATCGGCTATTTCAATAACTTTGTCTTCAATTATTCAAGTTCCATTTGCGATACTAAGGGCAGATAGTAGCGCCATCTATTCGCTGCGTAACTTGTCACGTGATGAATCGCGTGATTCGACAGCCAATCAAATTATCTCTTCAAAGTTTATCGAAACATCGACAAACTACGCGAGTATCGCAAACGTTCCATCATAATTTCAGCATTCGTGAATCGTCGTCGTTATCAGTAAGCACCCCAACGAGATCAGTGCCCGGTGCATCGACTTTGGCCTAGCTGAATCGAGTTTAATCGGTTAATAAATCAGCACACACACACCTACACGAGTGCAGACGAGAACGGAAAAATCGAGGCTCACAACTTGCGTTGCCATCTTTCCTTCCTCGTAGAGGAAGAAAAAAGAGCGGGCGAAGATATACTGTGCCGCCAGCCGGTGGTGGGTATTATAAAGTGAAGCTGCGATTTTATAGCGCACAGCGGCCGCGCACTGCTGCGCGAAGGGAAGCAAGCGTGCCAAAACCATCGTCCCAATCACGCTTTTTTCGCGTGGCCGTCGCGTGCGCGGAAGCTGCAATGTATGCCGATTCTTATATGTACAGACGACGACGATCGTATATACGTGCACGCGATTTAACGAGGCTGAATCAACTCGACGTTTGATTATTGAGTGGCGCTCGTTGCGCAACCAACAAATTGATCGTTATGATATTTTTCTGCCGATCGATTGTTCTCGTCGTCTTTTTCTCGGATTTTTTACCTGTATGTAATCGTGAAAGTGGTTCAATTTTGTGTATGAATTTCGAAGATTACCGTCAAATTGTTAGGTACGATTGTGCGATCTCGATCGGACGATTGTTTGTGGCGAGATTCCCTCCGCGCATGTGGGCGAAAAGCTGTGCAGAATCGATATACATGGTTGTAAGTACGAGAAAGCTCGTAACGCTTTGGCGTCACCGAGGTACGTTTTATTTTTTTTTTAAGTCTCTATCCGTTATACGTAAGTAGGCTTTCGTTGGATAAGATCGCGGTTTCTTTTGTTCACTCGACTGATTCCTTCGAAACACATCCTAACTACTTTTCGTTTTTTCTTTCTTTCACTCACGTTCAATCTCGCGTCTTCGCCAATACTTGCGCGATCTTAAGAACTATGAAAAATTAAACAAAAAGTAAAACAAAAGAGATAAATAGGCAAGCAACATCCGTGTTAGACTATGAGAAATCAACTCCCCTAACTAGCGACTCGACTTTAACAACTGCCTCGAGCACCAGAAACATCGCTTCCATTTGAAAATGACTGATTTGTTTTATTGCTCGTGTTTTAAATCTTTTGTCAAATAGGAATACATTTTCTGTCTTTTTTTCTTCTTCTGTTTATAATGAAACACCGTTGATAAAAGAAATGATTTATGAAAAAGCGACGTTAGTGGGGTTCAAGGCAATCCACCAGAACTTTTTTTTTATTTTATCGATTTTTTTTCTCCTTCCTCTTTTTGGAAACTGAGCATTCGTCAGAAATAGTTCACTCATCGGATGTTCCTAAGTCTTAATTTATTGGTTTAATCCACAAATAAGTACGCTTAAACATCTGAAGTACTCGTAAATTATCATTAAGTCGCATAGTATCGCGCGGTTATAGTGAGCTTTCTTTTATATAACTATATATAACTCTATTGATGATCTTATCTACCACAAATATATTATCGATTAACGCTATTATGTAGCACGTATCGAGTCAATCGCCTATTACCTGTCTAAGTTTCGACCTTATACGCGAGTGAACTACTCCCAGACGAATACTCAGCTTACATTCCAGCTTTGCATCTACGTAACAACGTAAACCATCGCGTTCGAATGTGTGTCTCTGCGCGTGTGAGTGTGTGTGAGTGAGTGAGGTGAGCGCGTGGGCTCGTGTGCTTGTTGCGAGAGGATCGCATCCGATGATGACATTTCAGGAAACGGCTTGTTGAAATCGTATATATTTATCGACAAAGGCAGACGTGTGTCTTCGTCTTGCAAGAAGAAGATGATCGAGATGAGATTTTTCGGTCATTCGTGCATAGGTTTTTGGTCCATTAAAGAAAAAAAAAAAGAAAAAGAAAGAATATAACTTCGCGAGAGGAATTTTGGTCGACCGTGTGTGGAGACATATACCTTAGACGTATAGATTCTCTTCAGTGCAGTAGTAGGTTGAGTTGTAGCTTTTGGTTTTGTTTGTTTTCAGGAAAGGACCAGATAAGCCTAGATAACCGTGAAATCAGAGAGCCAGGCTCTTTTCGTCCGTGTGTCGCGCGAGAGATGGATGTAATCCTGAGGGAAGAATAGCCGAACCGTCAATATATCTCGACCGACCGACTTGAGACCGAGACTCCCGATTATAGTGCAGATCCACGCAACATAAGTCCCGCTCGCGAATCAAATTGGGGCCGTGTTTCTTTTTTCGACTTTTTCTCCTCTCCAGGGGGGACGCCTCTCTCTATCTTTCTCTCTCTCTCTCTCTTTTTTTTATTCTCAACCATCATCGTCTTCGTCGTAGTAGAATCCAGAGAATTGTGAAGGAAGCATCAAATTTTACCTTTGTCGGGAATCCTCTCGTTATCGGTAAAAATCCACCGAATCTTCCGCGGCAATCACCACTGTGTCACACTGATTGATCTCGCTCGAGGCGACACTTGTCTTGGTCGAGCGCGGAAACGAGCGCGGGCGGCGCGCGACATCTTCCGGAGGGAAAAGAACGAGCTCGATGTCATACGCGGCTCAGGCTTGACTCGGCTCTCGTGGCACTTGTCGCGTTGCCGAAGTGCCCTCCCCCCAGTCGTCGCGCATCATCGTCGTCCTGGGACGCGAGCAGTTTTCTCCCCTCGTTTCCGCAGGCCTCCCCCTTTCTCTCTGCCTCGTCCCCGGGATGGACCCTCGGCTCCGGAGCCCGATCGGGCGACTATGGAGCCACTACCAGGCGGACTCCTGCGGACAGGAGCGCGGAGCAGCAGCCGCATCTTCGTCCTCGTCCTCGTCATCGTCGTCCTCGTCGTCCTCGTCGTCCTCGTCGTCTTCGTCCTCGTCGTCCTCGTCGTCCTCGTCATCGGCGTTGTTGTTGTTGCGGTGGCGAGTGGTGCTGTTGCCGTTGCTGACGGAGGACGAGGCGCTGAGCGAGGCGATCGTCTGATGGGGCGCCGAGGTGCGTCTTATGTCGATCGGTTTCGAGCCGAACGGCGGCGGCCGGCCCAAAACCCCCCGATTGTTTCACGAGAGGTTGCGCTGATCGTCGCCGCTGTCCTCGGCCTTCTTCAGCGACCGCTTGAGCTTGTCCACGAGCCGATTGTGGAACTTGTTGAGGGAATTGCTGCTGCCGGTCTTGGGGGGCGAGGAGCCGGTACTTTTGCTGGGCGACTGTAGGGAGGACTGGGAGGCGCGGGACGAGGTGCGCGAGAAGTGACGGGTGCTGAGGGGCACCGAGCGATGAGCGGGAGACGTGAGAAAGTCCGAGCCCGGGGACGTCGACAAGGATGGGCCCTCCGATTTCGAGCATTCCGAGACCTGCAACAGACAAAAATAAAGACATTTCTTTAGTTTTTGCTTTTTTTTATAATTAACGCACTCCAATTTATTATCTTACGTATACCTAAATTATTTTCTAGCGATAATTACAAATTGGGTACATTATTAATTATCAGAGCAATGGCGCAATTTTGTAAAATATACTAAATATACTATAGGGAAAAGACATAATTTTAAAAATATTTATTAAATTAAATGTACAGTTAAATTTTACGAATTTTCCATTTATTCTGGTTAAATAGAAATTGAAGCAGTATGGGGTCTGTGATTGTGGCTTTGCAAGGTGCTTCAAAATAAATACAAACATGAATCAATAATTTTTTTTATATAAAATATATTTCGCAGCCGCGTAATAAATCAACATCGATAAAAATAACAGATAAATTTACCATTTTATTTGGACATCCAATCACGAGTGCATTCCATTTTCGAAAAGTTACTCAAATTTATAACTTTGATAAATTAATTATACTAAAATGCAGAGACATTTAATCATAATGGCATGCCTCTTTCCTATTGTACATACATAATTTCGAAGATATAAAAGGAGCTTAATTTAAAAAAAAAATTTAAAAAAACGATATGACACATGATCATGATCACCAAATCTCTATTAAACCTGTTAATTCACGTACAATTAATAAACAACTTCCTGCGTAAATGAAAAAAAAAATATCACCATAAACGAGCGCACGTGACGATACATGGTCGTCAATGAAGCTTTGGGCCACTTCTTCCGCAATCGCCGTGCGCAATCGCGCCAATACATTCGATACAAGCCGCACGCGCGCGTGTCTCGGGACAAAGCGAGATATATACTCTCACATGGCGAATCGAGTCGAATTTGCGGAATCGCCTTGGCGACCTTGGCAGCGCCCGGTCTCCGGAATCCCCTATTCCCGTGCCCGAGGATAAGTGGCACAGTACGGGTGCGCAGCGTGATATCGCAACAGAGAAGTATAGCACGATAATATCTTGGGCGACAATCGGGATCGAGAGAGATCGAGCTGATGCGACCCTTCCGGATCGAACGACGTATACAGGCGCGCGCGATACTCGATGCACGTGACGAAGGTCGCGAGTCAGACAGTCTGGATTAATGATGTGTTCTTTTTTTTTCCCGGATATCGCTCATTTTTTGTCGGATGTATTATACTTGATTTATTTTGCACTGGCATTAATTATATTTTTATGAATATTAATGAAAAATATTTTTTATTTAATTCGTAATTTTTTGTAAATATGCGTATGGTCAAAGTTAATCGGTAAGATTCTGCGGATTTTTTCTGAACAATGAATTCAAGATAAAACTTCTAAAGATCATGAAACATTTTGTGAATATTTGACAGAAGTTTTTGTGATAATTAGTTTTCAAATTGAAGAAAAAGTCAGGATTCATACGGTTTATGATAAAACAAGTTTCCCATATAAGCGGCAGCTTTTGAAACAGACAATTCAAACGAGCGTTTGCAGAACGATACCCATAAGCCCCAGCAGTCGTCAAAATAATAAATATCCACAACGATCCATAAAAATGTGTCCATTTAATTCGCGTCGTTCATAATAAAGCCGATGTCTAAGCGAAAAAAAGAGCAGCAACAGCACGGTATGACGTATACAATCGGTGTAATTGGACACCGCCGGAAACTCTTCATTGACCACATTGAAATTCGCGCTGCTTTATTTGTCCCTCGTTCTTTTCGCCGCGCGTTCTCAGCCCGCGAAACGAGCGTCGCGGGCGACGGCAGACAGCGGCGGCTCGTTAAAATTGAATTCAATCTCCGTTATTGCAAGCGCGAAAGTGTTTGTGCCTGTCTGTGTGTGTGTGTGCGGCGCGCTCTCAATAATAATTGGATTGCGGAAATCGGCCAATCAACGAGCGCCTAACTGTCAGCCTGAGTACCGGGCGATTCTGGCGCGATTTTGGGCGATCGCGCGCGCGTGTTTGTGTGTATGCGTGTAGTATAGTGGCACGTAATGATCTCGTATGATTGCTTTATGGGGGAAACCAATGTATGACGAACGATTTTACGACGACGATGATGATACTTGTTTTATCAAGATCGGTATTTTCGTTTCGTAGGACAGTATTATCCTAATTTTCGTCTTCACTTTTCGAACACTGTTTCATTTCCAGCAGGGTATGAAGCTAATGTACTGATTAATATAAACAATACTTGTACATAGATTTTTATTCTCGTTGAAACTTAATGTCTAGAAAGAATTATTTTAATGTTCAGTTTAAAATTACTTTTTATCTATGCTTCATTGATCGTTATATTTTATTCATTTGTAAGCTACATTTTAATGATCTTGCTATCTTACTTTATTTAATTTTATTTAATTTTATTTCAGAAACGTTAAATCGTAAAAGGCGCTGGTTATATTGTAATAGATATAATTAGTATAATTAAAAATTTTATTTAATTAGATATTCTGACGGAACGTTAATACAGCTAATGTATTATTTAATTGCATTAATTTAATTAATTTAATTAAATCAAAAAGCAGCATGATTTATTATTACTTTACAAATGCTTTATTACATTAAGACCAGCAATATATTATGTATTATAGAATGTAATATTGATACGATAATTTTGATTAAAAATCCGCAATTTTCTCGTTTCTCATGGTACTATCATGTATTCGCACCGGTCAGCCGCGCGCTCTCGACTCGCGGCACCCATCAGCTAAATACGGTCTCCTCGAGCTGCTCTCGATTTCACGTTACGCCGCGATAGCGATATAACGGAAATCGCGCGAAAAAGAGGAGCACATGGCTAGCCGTCGCTGCTCACGCATATACACGTATGTAGTTATACACACGAGTAATGAATAAACATCGCGAGCGCGAGAGAGCACGTGCCCGCGCGCGCGGAGTTCTTCGCATTGTGCGCGCCGATCGAGCTGCTTTCTCGGTTGTATGTACTGACGATTGAACGGAGCTAAAGCTGATGGAGCGAGAGGTTTCACTCATGCTCGCGGTTCGTGTGGATGTCAGTGTGTCTGTGCGTGTGCGTGAATTCCCCTTCCATCGCGGCGAGTACATCTGGCGCTGCAGGCAAGGCCGGCAACGCGAGCGAGGAGACTGAATTATGCAGGTGTTGCGAAAGTTCGGCTTCATTTTTTGCTCTTCGCGAGGTGATCGAAGGGAATTTCCTTTATTTGGTCCTGGAAAGATCGGGTTTTTGTCTATGCTGGAGTTTTACTTTTCTTAAGATCTTGATTGAAGGAAGGAAAAGATTTTGATCTATAGTGTCTTTTTGTGTAAACATACTTTACCGGTTTTCTACTTTTATAGTTTTTAAACAAACATTTCAGAAATAAATACTATTTTATGCCTCAAGAGTTTACACCAGAACTCTACATAATTCAATTTTTAAGAGATTTTATTATTATTTAAAGGAAACAATGCATATATTATAACAGTTTAACAGTTTTCAACTTATTTTTCTGCTACAGTTAACAATTAAGTCTCTTAAAAAGGTATAGGAATCACATGAAAATTGCACCTAACCTTGATTTTAAATCTCATTTCAAATCGAGACATAATCATGATAAATATTTTATAAAAATGTTAAATTAATGTGGAAGTCGAAACCGGATATTGCTATACACCGGAATTCATTCGGTTTACGTATATCACGTGTATATTTGCAGTCGGAATCGTTAATTAATTGTCAACACATTTCGAAACCAATAATTAACCGTGCTGTCAACACATTTTTGCCCCGCATTTTCCGCAAAAGAAGAAGTTAATTCTGTAATGAGCGACGGAATGTAATTTCCAAACGTTAATTAAAAAATACCAAGTTCTGAAATTTTAAACGAAAATTACAGTAATGCGTATAATGAATGGTCGAACTTTATTCTCACGCAGAAGTATAATTAATACGCGAAAATTGCAGGGAACTACGTCACAGGCATCGAATAGCATAAAATGCTCAATAAACTAGAAAACCCGTTTTATATCACGAGGGGTTAATAGCAGCTTTAGCCTCGCGCATACACACATTTTCTCAAGTACAGATCGAAGATAAACAATCGTTAACCCTGACATTTCCAATGGCTCAACCCCTCGCGATGTATAATATCGTCCCCCACCCCCACGGCCGCACAAAGCACTGCTTTAATAACCGCTTCAGCTAACTTGATTCCCGCTATACGTGCAATCATCGTAATCCCTCGCGCGATCTCAAATTCAATTCGCCACGTACATAATATAAAAACTCAGGCGGAAAAAAGCACCGCGAACCGGGAGCAATCATTCGCGTAATTCGCGGTCGTCTGTGTAGTTTTTCAAACTGTTTTCCGCTATATACACACGCACACGCTCAGACATGTTTCCTCCTTTTTCTCGCGCGCTCCGCGCAATCCAGTTACACCAGTACAGTGGCATAGTCGTTGGCATTGCCGTAACGATTAATCGATTATATACATATGCGCATACGAGCGCGTCGCGCGGCATAAAAAGGTCGTTCTAAATTAGTCCGCATGTATATACACACGTGTGTGTGCGCGTGTCTGTGCGCACGCGATCATCGAGACGCGCGCAAAACAAAGTTTTCCCGCGCACGCGACTTATTCTCGTGAAAACGCTTAGCCAGCTTGCATGAGTAACTGCAGAGCACGCGGGATGATAATTTGCCGTCTCGCCAGCAGTGCAGTGGAGGAATGCATGATTTTAAATGGCTCGAGTGCAAGGCTTTCTATTTATTTGCCGCCGGTGAGGTTTTGAGGACGAATTTTCTACGGACCTGCGGTAGATCGCGATTTGTTTCTTGGTTGATCGAGCGGTGGATCTAGACTAGATCGAACAATTGCTTGATTGTATTGTGGGTGGGCATATATATTTGATCTTAGTAGAAATCAGACCATTAAGGAAACGTATTTTATAGACTAGAAGCAAGCTATTTATACGTAAATCGGTAAGAAGTGGCTAACAGTATAAGAAACGTTTCATGTAACCTTGAAATGGTCTTTTGTTACCAAGGTATTTTTACTTTATAGTAATGTATAAAAAATTCATTAAAACTTGTTAATATACGCAGTACTACGTTAAATGTTTACTATAAACAAAATATCAAAGAAAATGTATATAACTTTACTGCTTCAATAGTAAAATCTAGCAGTTCTGATACAACAAATAAAAAATAAATATAATTACACGATTTTATAATAAACAATTAAAGTATTGTAGTCGTACATACGTTTTAGCACATAGTCTGTCGTCAAAATCACATTTTTCTGAAAAGAAAAATGTGAAAATGTGTATTCAGGTAAATCGGACATCCATATTATACGCAATGCACAACTAATGTTTCAATCATATCAATATACAAAGCCAATTACTTTTTGTCAACATTTTTATTTTCACAACGAATCATCATCATGTTAATCATCAAATGAACATGCAAACAAAAACTCGTAATCAATACTCATGACGATCACGTGTTTATTAAAAGTATGATTGTTATTATTAGAAAAAAAAGCTGAGTGCTAAACACTTTGCAAAAAGTGCATAAGCTAGCATCACCGCAAATGACTTATATACTCCCAACCCTGCAGCGCTATACTATACAGCGCTATACTATAACCAAAGTCCTTCGCTTTTCGCGGCCACGAGAATCTGCGCGTCTTCGTGCAACTCCGATGCAGCAGCGCAGTGCATGCATATAATAAGCTTTAGCGCCGTTCGAAAATCCGCGTCCTTGTTAAATATCACGGGCGCCCACGCCAAATAACAGGAAACACTCGCGCGGGAGGAAAAAAAGAGACGAGTGTATACCCGGACACTTTTTAATTCTCTTTTTTTTTTCTTGTGCGTAGCGCCTCGAGGAAACCCGAGGTTTTCTTTTATTGTTCTGTGAGTTTTTCTTCGACGCTGTCCCGTTCACTCGAGTATATAGTAGCTGCTGTCGTGTGAACTAACTTTCGTTCGTAAAAAAAAAGGACAAACCTCGTTTGGATGTTTTTTTTGCCGTTAGGTATATATATATTGTTTCTGCGTGCAATTGTTATTTCAGGCCTTTTCGAGGTATAAAAAAAGGAAAACTTCGTTATTTTTTGCTCGTTGGCTGCGTGTTTCGCTCCAAGATGCTCATGCTCGACGCTGGGTATTATTAACTTTAATAGCGCGAAAAAGAAACAGTGTGCGCGCATTTTTGTTCTGGAATGCTAAGCGTGTCTGCATTTGTTTTGCATAATGCAATAACAGTGGTGACTTCTGTTGTCGTTAAATAAATTATTCAGATATTTCATTTTTTGTTTGTTTCTGTATTTTCAAGTTTGGTGAGTTGTTCATAAATAGCATTAATAATATTAAAAAAAAATTGCAAATAATAATTTAAAGATTAATGAAACTCAAAAGAAAGCATGAAAACCACTGAGCACCTGAAATTCATTCGCACGTCATTGCCTGCGCGTGTATCTGCTAGTTTCTTAATCTCGATTCCTAGAACACGAATCTACTCAAGAATCTCCGAAGAACTTTGCTCCTCAACCCGCCGCATGCTATACCGATTTCTCCCGTTTCAAGAGGATGACTTGCTGGTTAAGAAGAATTACGGAGAATTCCTTGTTGTATGGCATATTTTACAACTTCATGCGGTTATTGCGCAACTTTTTGACTGTTCAAAAAATAAAAATCTACTATTATGCATTCTGTTTACAATTCAATTTCTCTCTTTTGAAAAAAAGAAGAAAAAAACAATAGTTTAACTATAACTACCGCTAATATCGCGCATTTACGATTGGCGACAAAGAATCTAAAGCAGCTCGCGCAAAGTTACGAAAATATTTAGCTAGATTGGCGCAGGGTCGCGGTTTATCCTGCACTCGCGAGAAAGAGACAAAGGACACGGCAGCAGCGGCGTCTCGATGTCGGCTCGCGAAAATCCGAGCGCGCGCGCTTGCCTCGGAATTCGCGATGATGCGTCAATTCTACCGCATGCGTGCGAGCGAGCTCCCGCCGCGCGAATGAGAATTCCACCTCGGACGATCGCGCACGCACCTCAAGAGAGATGGGAAAGAAATGACTTTCATCGCGCATTTTCCTGCGCTGACTGTGCGTCCGAAAAGCTATATTTAATTTTGTATCTCGTGTGAATATTTTTAGAATGAGTTTCTTTTCAAGTCAGAGTTTATTAGCGCGCCTCCCGCGCTTTTTACTCGTTATACTTTTTATACTTGATTTGAATTTTGCGCTCAAATGCAACCGATGGTGTGTCGAACGAATTTTGTCTTGTTGTAAAAATGGCGCATGGTCGATATACGACAGGATAGAAGACTATATAGAAGATAAACGTAACGAGGTTAATGCAAAAAAGAGTAATAATACAGTTTTCGCTCTGTTTTTAAATGACATTGCGGAGTAAAAGTGTCTGCGTGCCGCTAATCACTTTTTATTTATCAACAAAGAGAAAAAAAGCAGCGTGCGAGCACTGTGAGATAAGACAACAGCCACGCGCGGAATACCGTTAAAAAATCGGTCGTCGCGTGTATATGTGTGCCGCCGCGACGTCGAAAGAAAAAATTATCATCGCCTGGCATTGACGTTCGTCGCGCACCGTTATCTTCTCTCTCTCTCACTCTCTGCCTTTTTGGCGACAGGTGGCTAGAAAAATTAGCGTTACTTGGCGTGATTCAGCAGATGATATTTGTGGGCGCGCTTTTTAATTACGTCTCTCTTTATGCCACGCGTTTTCGCGGCATGAGTGTACATATAGAGTGATTTATCGTTGGGAATTAGTCGCGACGTAAACATTGATTTATCATCTCGAATTTCGCGTAATTAGATTTTCTTTATCTTTGTAGAATGTTTGACGAGCGATAACTAGTCGAGTGGTATTCATTTTTAAGCCAGAATTACACAATTTTTAGTTACACTGCCATTTAATGTGTACTTGGATTTTAAGATATCATTCTATATTTAGAACTGTACCAAAAAAAGGTTAAAATTAGCTTAATTTATTATAATGTATGTATCGTTTCTTCATCTGCATGAAGACGCTTTCAAATATTACCATTTCTTGATTTGATATTCAGAAATCGATTTTAATGTTTCGTAATTTTCTCCACATCTTCTTAACGTATACTGACGCACAAAATGTGACTCACAGCTTATTGAAATTTCAGTGCGTTCAGCATGAAGTGTCAAAATGAATCTATTAATGAATCATGCAATTTCGACAAATTTATAGGTCAAATGTCGGATGAAAATTTCAATGAAACATTTAACCTTCTAAACTTTACGATTATACGATTAATCATTAGAAAATTAACTACAAAATTTAACGCTATTTAAAGGTTCTTTAAAAAGTGTCAAGTAACACCGAAAGTATCAAATCCAGGAAACAGCCAGAAGAGGAGAGAAAAAAGTGCTTCGCGAGCGTCTCAAGGTTCTGCAAATCCCTCTTCTGAATGCGCAACTCTGCACGACTAAGCATTAAACCGATCCGACTGCAGGAGTTGCACAAAACGCGCAGCTGAGCGGCAGCAACATCGAAGTCTACTTTCAAAAGCCTCTCACACGGACAAAAAGCGTATACACACTCGCATCGTTGCTTTTGAAAGAGCAACAACTGCCTCGCAGCAACTTCACGAAGTCGGCGGCTCCGCTCTCGACTATCACTGGCGCGCGCGCTCGCGTTTCACTTCTCATTCGCGTGCGCGGGCTTTCTGTATACCTATATCTTCGAAGCTCCGAGCCCAAGGAGAAACTCAAAGATCGGTATTATAGCTATGTACACGATGACGAAGAGACGAGAGTTCGTCGAACGGACGCGACGAAGAGTTTACGTATACGTGCGTATTATGAAATCAAGAGACCCCCGGTCTCCAGCCTTTTTCATGATTTTGTGCAGCTGTAGAGAGAGAGAGAGAGAGATACGATATATACGCGTGCGCGTAAAAGTGGCACAACACCTGCGAGACGCACGTGCGAGATGTGAATTGAAAGGAAAAATAAAAGATGTACTTATTTGAAAGTTAAAATAGATCGGGCGACAAAAATAGATAAGTTTGCGCTGTGTTGATCTTCCCAATCGTGTGGGCAGAATTTTCGAATGCGGCAAAGCTATATTAATTTCGCGAGGGAGTGCGGATTGTTTGCCTGTGACATTCGTTCCAAAGGAATTCTTTAAAAATAGCTCCAAGTTCAAGATTATTTCATTTAATTTATGTTTACCGTTGGTGACACTTTTAGAATTCATTATACAAGAATATAGCATAAGCGATGAAATAGATTATTAAAATCCGATTTTTTATTCAGATCTCATTTGAATGTGTAGTTTAACCCTTTAACGTGAATCGTGCATTAGTAGTAGTAACGTCTTTTAAAATCTATTTTGTTCGATTGCCCGCCTAATTTTTTACTTTCTAAGCTGAAAAAGCACTTAAATGATTGATCATTCGTTACTGCAGAGTATATACATGAAAAGCAAAATTATTAATATTTTAATTCAGCGTTTAAAAAAGTTAAGTAGAAACCATGATTTACGAACACCAACGTTAAAGGAATAATAGAGAAAGGAAAAGCAATCTTTTAGATTTCTGAAAAATTGTTAAATCAATAATAAATCAATAAAATATAACGAGCATTATATTTTAGGTATAGACTAAATTATGTTTTTGGAATAATGTGAATCAAATTTCCTTAATGATTAAAATCTTGTATTGGTATGACTATAAAAGATATAAGCGTTTTCGAGAAATAAGGCACGATATTTCATAAAATCACTTGCGCAATAATATTGGCATGCAATATCACTCTAATCCGGAAAACGATCGACATTATATTCAAAAGCTTCACAAACCATCGAAATTTCGGCAAAAAAACTAAATGCATTAAGACGAAAGACGAAAAGTGGCCATTTCCATAAAAATTGCAATGTACTTTTCCCTATTATAGTTGATTCAGAAAACATTTCAACTCAAAGTCAAAGTCAAAGTTTCACTTTGAAATCCATCCGGTCTCCCGCATTTCAAAACAAAAATATTCCAACTCAAGAACTGCATACGCAGCGCACGCTAATTGACCTCTTTCCCGCTATATAATTTTTCCCCATTGCGCCGCGCATCCGTATAATAGACCACAATGTTCAGCCTGGTTCAAGCTGGTTCGCTCTCAGTCTGAAACTGGAGGTTAATTCTATTTTCACTCGAAAACCCATATATCCTCCAGCGGCAATTATGCACGTATGTACGCATGTGAACACGCGGGAAATCTAGCGCAGTTTGCTCGAATTCCTTAGCGGTCTCGTGACGTACGTGTAGGAGAGCGAATGCAGTGCAATTACTCCTATCCGCGGATATAAGTGCGACGAGTTGCGCGGTGTGCGCGTCACACGAGTCTCAAGGAAGAAAAAATCGGACGTCGACGACTTTACACTGCGTTGAGTGCGCGCGTTGCATTGTGTCCGTTGCGACAGCCGTGTATGTACTTTGCAATCATTGACGTATTATATGCGTTAGCCGATGATAAATCCGTCGAAGCCTGTGCGATGGATGAGAGACGTCATTTTTCCTTTTGGGGCGTTAATGTGCGGCGTTTAGCGGAAAATTCACCGGAATTCGTGTAGCGACAACGTGGAAAATTAACGCGTTAGATTGATAATACTAATTGAGGGTTCCGCGGATGTCCGTTGTCATTTTTGTTTTCTCTTCCTTGAAATTGCTGTAATCGCTGACAGGATTCTGCCGAAATTGACGCATCCCGTAAATTTCTTTAAATTTGCGCATCATGAACGCGCAAATACAGCGTATATAAATATTAGGATTATAAAATCTAATTATTATTATAAATTAGTATATATGTTTTGCTGTATTCAAAGAGTATATTTTATATTAATTATAATTTAAATCAAATTAATTTTATATTTGAACAAATTAATAGGAAAATAAAACGGCTGTAAAAGAAAATTTGTTAAAATAAGGACATGTAATATTTTAATATGTTTCAATAAATTTTGCAATAGTTATAAGTGATTGACAAGCAAGATATTGTAATTAAAATGAATCTTTTATAAAGCCAATAAAGTCTGTCAAATAGTTAAGTGATTCTACTGTACAAAAGATTGTGCAATGCATTTTGCGATATGAGTTTGAAAGATTAATTGTAATATAGCTTTCTTTAATTTTTTAAAAATCAACGGATGCAACATTAAGTAAGAATATTAAATGGAAATTTATTTGAAAACATTTTGAGAAAATGTTTTTCCGGATATTTCGGTGACGGAGATGAAGCCTGCAATCTGCTACCTGGTTAATAGCAGTAATTCCCGTATATGTAATTAAAAAAAAGAAAAAAACAATTATTATTCTTTGAGATAAAAATATTTATATTATTGTTCATAATCAAGTAAAAAATGTTTTACTGTGATAAATATACTTAATATGTAAACTATTTGCAAAGATATTTTATCCAAGACAATATTTACACAGCTTGTTTAAATAAATATTTATATTTTTATTAGCTTTGCAAAAACGATTCGCAAAAATAGCAATGTTTTTACGGGTAGTTTCAAGGTAAACTAACTTTCATATTTTTAACGATTATAAATACTAAATTTATCTCAATTATTTTTTGAATAATATTGCTAAATATGGAAGTCAATTTCTTTTAGTAAACATATTTTCTTAGTTTTACGAAGTCATCGAAAATATCGTTTTTTGCTAAATCTGTTTTCGCGACGTCATTCGCGGTCACAAGCAACAGCGACACTTGAGTGCCATCGATTTTTCACTTTCTTAAAGTGTGATATATATGCTACTTCCTTTGACGTCACATTGAATTCCGTTTTATATCTATTATTAAATAATGTAACAAATAATCGCATTTATCAGGCGTTATCATTGTTATGGAAAACAATTTTCGAATGAAAATGCCAGTGATTATTATACGTTTATCTACTTTTAAGACTATCTTTATTATTTACAAAACGCTAATTTCACTACAGAGTCTTAGTTAGTATATATCAAATTATTTAAATTTTTTCTATAGAACCTGATAGTTTTTACGCAAATTAAGCAAATAACTGAATGCACTATAATTGCACAATTAATACCTAATTAAGACCATGTGCTAACGATAACACAGAAACATAGATAACGAAAGCACAATGTTGACAAATATAGGTATATAATAATATTACTATAACATTAACTAAACAACAGGTTCAGAAAGCACATTATTTTTCTAATTTTTGTAAAAACCACAATATATATATATATAAATTGGTATAACTTATTACGTTTTATTATGACATTTTCATTTGTAGAAAATGGTGCAATATACAACATTGAAAAAAGTGATTGTAGTTTTGTAATTTAGAGCGTAAAAACAAAACGTATCTACAATTACTTATTGACAACTACGTTAGGTCATTGCATATAGTTAGATGGTGTTAAATATTTATAAAACATGTTAAAAACGTAAACACTAAAGAACTTTATAGCCCCATGATAAAACACGTGGACAAAATGAACATAACGCAAGAAATGTATGTACGTGTGCACTTGACGGTATTTATATTACATAAATTTCCAGCATCTTTTCGAAATAACAACAATATACAACAATATACTGCATTGCATATTTTAAACAATATTCAGGATGAAAAAAGCGTTGCATACACAAGCATATGGATTGGTACGTTTAGATAATGATCAAATTTGGATTTTTTTTATATTAGTGATAAAAACACTTGTCAAAGTTAAATGAGGATTAAATTTCATCCACGTGTATTATTGTAGACTCGAGGTAAAGAACGTAAAGTCAAACACAGGAAGGAATCCCACACCGAAGCTGCAGCGCTCATCAATCAAGTATCACTTGTCGAGCTTCGGCATTGGCGTTCGCATCCTCGACACAAGTCTACATCGTCGATTGTCCTATCTCTAAATAAAAGACAATAAAAAAAGAAGCACGGCATCGGGTGTACTCACCTTTCTGCTGCGACAGGCCTGGGGATTGGAGCACTCCGAGGAGCGCCTGCTGCGGTTCGTCTTGTAGATGTCCCACTCGTTCTTCACCACGGGCATCATGAACGCCATCTCGCTAGTTATCCGCCAAGTCGCGTCTCTCTCTCCGTTAATAAAAACAAAGGTGCGTACTACTCGTGGTTGTCGTTGGCAAAAGAAAGCGCGGCCTCTCGATCCGACGATTTATGCGATGTATATAGGCTCGTGGTTGGTGCGTCGCGTGTGGTCACCGACACGCGAAAACTGCTATTTCGAATTTGCCGCCCCTGGGCCGAGTGGTTGCTCGAGCGTCGGCCTCGCCGACAGTTGTGCCCGATGTGGCTCTCGCGCCTCGGGCCTCCGTCTTCGTGACTGGCGCTGCTGCTGGGGCCGCGGCTGATGCTCCTCCCGACGATGATGCGTTATTAGCCGTGGCTGGCGTTCGGTGCGCGACCTCGCTCTGCTGGGACTCGCTGGCTCTCTCGGCTTTCAAACTAGCTATTTATAGAACCACCGGCGGTCTCTCGGAGCTCTCCGCGCGTATCCCTCTACAGATCTCGATCTCTTATGCTTCTGATAGTCCACTGAGAAAACCGCATGCACCGGTTTTCCACCTTCTTTTACTTTCAGATATCCGCGCTGTGTTCAAATCGTGTCAAAGCGCGCGTTTATTCAGAATTGAATTTTCCTTAGATTCTTTTTGTTTATTCAAAAGGACGTTGCAATTCTTGACGTTTATCGTGTGTTTTATTGATATTACAAGTTGCGTCCGAGCTGTGCGATCGCTCGATCGGAAATGAGCACGCCGGCGCTCGCTCGCGGCCGCTCGGCGGCGGCGGCCGCGTAGGTCGAGGTAGAGAGTGAGAGAGAGCGGGGGCGTTGCCAGAGTGGGGGTACGAGGGAGTGGGGGGCCAGGAGCGGGGCCGGGATTGGCGGCTGGCGAGGCGGGACGCCGACGTCATCAGGCGCCGCCGCCGCCGTCGCCGGGAATAGGTACCATTGATTTTCCAATGTTGATACACAGAGAGAGAGAGAGACAGAGAGCGGGCGCGCTCCGGAGCCAGGAAAGTGTGTGTCGGCATGACGTTGTTGGACGCATTGTAGTATGTATAGGTATAGAGGGACTGCGCTGAGCGCTGCGTGCCGGAGAGTTTGGACCGACCATTGATTTTTCGGATCCTCTCTCTCTCTATAGCTTGCACTCGGGCGCGCGTTGTTGCGCACTTTCGCGTTGTCCTCAGGCTATCCTTGTTGCGCGGAAAGGGGCTCGGTGGCTGTGTACGCGTATATCTATAGCTATGCCTTGCTTTTGCTCCTTGCGCGCGGATCTGACGCAGCGCGCGCGTAGATCACTCTCGCAGCCCTAGATCATTCCCTCTTTATCGCACGGGTCGACGAAAGAGAGAGGGAGAGAGGTCAGTCTTCTCATCTTTTTACGACGGCGAGTCGTACTTTTGCTTTAAATTTTATATATTTTACTCTCGCACGCGCGCGCGTCCAAGTATATTTATATCTATCCGAGTGATCTTTCCCTTTCGGGTATTATTATAATTTTGGGCGGAATCGACCTTTTCGATATTCTTGTTTTAGTTTCAATTTACCGGTTATTTTCTTTTAACGGTTTTATTGCCCTAGGTTTCTACCTTACCGATATCATGCTTTTTAACTATATAGATATAAAGTAAATAAAAAATAGTTTGAGCCGATCGGATGATTTATTTTATGTTAAATCAATTTGCAATACAACGAAACGAAAGTTAACAAAAAATCTGAATTTGGCACCTAGTTTGTTTACAAAAACTAATTAAAAACATTAATCGATTTTTATTGTACATCATCACTTAAATAATTGAAGGTTTTTCGAGAAAAATCCACAAAAGCATATGATAATATAAAGACTATTTTTAAAGTGTAGCAGTCGGTAACGTAGAGAACTTTTATTTCTTACTATTTTGGGCAAAGTCTGTACTTATCCTGTACACTCTTTTTCTACTTTTCCACTTTTTTACTTGTTCCATAATACATAATGATACAACAGCTATAACAGTTTATTTTGTTTCGAATAAAATAAATTAAAAAGGAACTCCGTACTGAAGCTAAACATAATGATAATTGTCTGCGCGACGATCCAATTATACGAATAAAGTCTCTCTATATAGAAATGTATTTGCAAACCAACACGCGAATCAATATATGGTATTTTGTTTTATTACTTATATTATATTAACAAATTTCTATGGATTTCAATTTCGGACATTGTAATTAATTAATTTGATTTATAGGTTGTTTCTAAATGGGTAAGGTTGAACCTGAACATTTCTAATAAACGACAGATCAGATTCCTGAAACGTAAGTGGGAAATCCTCGGGAATTTCCGGCTGGGTTTTTGAACAACCGGTATCACTTTTTCAATTTGTTTTTTTTAAATGTGAAATAATCTGCTAAATTTTAAATAAACATATAAATGAAATACATTTCATCTATTTCGATTTAAGGTGACTCCGTCGCGTAGTCCCGTATCTACTCCGTGGGGGCATACAATTTTGTATTCTATAATATAACTCACGCAATTTCAAGGATAACAACTTAGTATTAGTTGTCATAGCCATTGACCTAAATATATGTTATAATATATCAAATATAATAATAATACACGTACCTATATTTTCGAAACGTAATAATAATCTATAATTAAACAACTACAATCTCTTGATGGTTTTATAAAGAAATCATGGTTTTTCATGTAGTTATAGGCATAAATGTAAATTTTTCCATAAGAACCTATGTTAAAAGTTCTAATTTTAAACATTTTTTTCTCTACAGTTTACCTGGCAAACCTACCTTACCAAAATTTCAATGGAATGCTTACAATGCACACTTTCAGTGGGATTTAATGGTGGATTTTGACAAAACGACGGAGCCATCTTAAACACTATAGTATCGACTCTATTAGAGTAAATTTTCACTTTCAAAAATGTCTATAATTTTTCTCGTTTTTTAATTCAATCCACCTACTCTATATTGTCTAAAGTGACCTACTCAAAGAACTTTAGAGAGAAGTGCTAATAAATTAATTATTCAAGTTAATGATTACTTTGAGCCATAAGATAACTTAATTGAAAATCAACGAACTCTACTCGTATGAATGATAAAGAGCTAAATTTTAATTGTAAGAAAGATTTAACATTATGAAGCTGTATAGTTACCAATCATTAATTTCATAATCTTTAATGCTCGTCTAACCCTTTTTATACACAAGTATATAAAAGCTAGAATCTACTTAATACCCGCAGCAACTGCGCAGTTTAAAATACGTAACAGCCTCGAAAAGGTTTCTGCGTTCTGACCCAAATAATAATACTGAACACTGCACATTGCGAGTGCAATCCTATTCGATAAGTCAGAAATTCGCCAAGAATCACAGCTGGCACCTACACACATACACACACACACCACTCCTCCATTCCAGAATTCAAAGATAAGTACTCCACATATATGCATTCGAAAGCCATTATTTTCCGTCTTTTTCTCAACCACCTGCTCCATATGTACATTTCCGTCGCAAATCCATCCCATTCCAGCAAGAGTAAGGGAGAGGCCGCGCGCGCACATGCCAGATTACACGAGCGTATATATGCGCGCGCGTGTGTGTGTATGTGTGTGTGTTTCGTCGATGAGATCTGCCTTCCTGAGGGACGGCACGTAAGCGCGATTTCGCGCAGGCGCCCTCGTCACCCCCGCACGATCCAGCTCGATCCGCTTTGGGGGGCGTGGGTGCCGCTTCTGCACTGCAGCCTGGTTCAAGAGGACGCCAATATGTATTCCGTACCCACTGCGACGCAGCCGTATTGTGGGTTGTGCGAGCGAGCACGTCACATCCGGGCGCGAGCTTCGAGAGATATGTATATATGCAGTCGCAACCCTGAACATGCGTTAGAGTGGAATTCTGCTCGAAGATTGAGTTGAATGAGTTCACTTGAATAAGGAGCTGAATGGTTTCATGAGAAGAATCAGTTGAAAGATTTCACTTGAAGGGGTTGGAAATAAACGAGTTGACAAGTAGAATGAGTTGAACGATTTCACTCGAATGTTAGTTAAACGGGTTGACAAGTAGAATGGGTTGAACGATTTCACTCGGAGGTTGAGATGAAGGAGTTGGCGCTAGGAATGGGTTGGACGATTTCACTCGAAGGTTATGAATTAAACGAATTGATACAAAGAATGGGTTGAATGATTTCACTCGAAAGTGATTAGAGCAATTTCACTGAAAAGTAAGTTCAACGATCTCACTTGAAGAATGAGTTCAACATTTCGAATTATGAGTTGAACGATATTACTCGAAAAATAAGTTGAACAGTTTCATTCGAAGATTGAGTTGAACGAGTTCACTCGAAGAGTAAGTTTAACGATTTCAATCCGCTACAAGTGTATTTACACCCTCATATATATGAACTTTCACTCCATTTACAGTGCGAGTCAGATAGCGTAGCAGCTGGCAGCTTATTCTAAAAAGTTAAACTCTACTTTACCAGATTTAGTGTTTACGGCACCGATTCCTACAGATCAACTAATAAAGGGTGACCACGGAGTTAGTTTTATCCAAATGTATTCTTAAAACCTAAGATAGAGCTAAAACTATGAATAAAGCTAATGTACACAATTTAAAAAAAGATATATATTGATATACTGTAAATGTTAATGAAGTATGATATATCCAACTGTACAAAGATCTATTGGATAAAACTATTGGACTTCATTTTTAGGTACTTGGGAGCGATCCCCAAAGTTACATCAAAATCCGTGACCCAAACTTCGTAGTATCTCCTTATAAAACCTAGCCCAGTATAAGTATTATTATATACTATAAGTAGTATTTTTTTCAACAACATTGCAAATTTATAAATTATCAGCCAGGAAAATTCAATTTTATTGAAGTTATATAGAAAATTGCTGAATTTTTACAATAATTATAATTATTATTCAAAAAGTTGGTTGCGCATAGACTTTTGAAAAGTGTGCTAAAAAGATTTCGATTTCTGTGTTTATTTTAAGCAAATGCAAATAAAAGTTATAATATCATATTGTTAGTATGAAAAAAAAAATAAAATACATTTTAAAGTACATTTCTTTGAAATCACTAACTATTTAACAATACTAGTATTTCTTTTAACGAAAAACCAAAATTCCTACTTTTTCTAGGAATATTTTGAAGACTATTATATGAAAGTTTCAACATGATCCATCAAACCAGGATGCGCATCCATCTGCTTGAAGCTCCAAAAATGCATTTCTAGCAAATCGAGTTTCTATTCTGCATGTAATTAAATGTAACCGATATTTTTTAAATTTCGTCATCTGTTTAAATGTTAACAAAACTAACATGTTTTCAAAAGTTTTCAAAAGTACATAGTTAGAGAATGAGAAAGAAAAATTGTTTCGATCATTTGGTCTAAAATTGTAATTTATAACTGTAAAACCATCCTTCATCGTTGACAGTCAAAGTGTAACGTAGGTACCTATACCGTAGGTTTTGTGACCTTCTGCGACGATGATGCTAGATTGCAATCAAATATTGCATCGGACACGGTTAACGAGCGTAATGCATTCCAGATTCATCGGGTGCTACCGCGCAATTTTGCGACGCAATGCCTGTATTACGTGCGCAATGTCGAAGCGACGATATTATACGTCGTACTCTCTCTTGGATCTACCCGCATGCGGCGTAGTAGTTCCACCCTCCGATGTGTCATTCTTCTTTTTTTCGTTCTCTCGTTCGGATCGGACTTCTTTTCTCGCTCGCTCGCATGCTTTGTCTTGTTTCTCATTTATAATATGCGCGCCTTTCAGCTGGAATTGAAAGGAGCTTTTAGTTTTATGGTCTTGTTTTATTTGATGCTTCTCTCTGTTATGCAAGGAAAAACTATGCTAATGTTGGATCGTACGACCTGCTCTTTACTACTTATTTACGAAAAAAGACTAAAGATAGATAAAAAGTATCAACGCATTGGCAACCGACGGTGCAATCATCCATACGTCACTATTTAAAAAAAAAAAGCTAAAAGCATTTCACCGTTTGATTCTTATGTATTATGATCTTCAAACGAATTTCTTTTTATTTTAAATTTAGCCAATGTGACTTCGACCAAGCAAGTATAGATGCAGTCAACGAATTCAGGCTACGACGCAAAATCTTGCACCTTCTTCTGGAACATTCTCTCTATTATCTTTCTCTCTCCCTCTCTTTGCTTATTTTGCGTTGCCTGTCTACTTAGTTCTCATTCACCCTCGTTCTCTCCTCTCCTCCTTCTCTCTCGTACTTCCTCCATCTCTCTTGCTCAGTTTCATCCCTGAGAGAGAGAGAGAAAGAGAGAGAGAGATAGAGAGAGAGAGCGAGAGAGAGAGAGAGATAAGGGGAGAGAGAGAGAGAGAGAGAGAGAGAGATAGAGAGAGAGAGAGAGCACATTGTGTGCCCTCGACCCTTCTTTTCCTTCCCCTCCTAGCTGGCGCTTAACCATGAAAGGCCGACCCCTACCTTCATCCATTATCTGTATGTGTGTGTGTGTGTATATGTGTGTATGTGTGTGCGTGTGTGTATGCGCGTATACAAGCACATAATGTACGCAGAATCGTGTAAAAAGCTACAAGGTTTGCATGTGTGTACAAGTGCGTGTGTATGTGTGCATGCGTGTTAGAAAGAGCGTGAGGGGGAGAAACGACTCGAACGACTACGCCGCGTGCATGTCCCAAGGTCGGGCTTTATGAATGATCCTGCACTCTATACTGACACCGGTCTGGACTTGTCTATGGGCTTAAGAGAGCATCAACGCTCTCGAGTGTGTGTATCTGCGCCGCAACGTATCGTGTGTGCATCGAGGATACGCGTACTGCCTATATGCTTATATGTACCTATATATAATGCAGCGGGAGACGACGAGCAGAGGCAGAGAGGCCCTGGTGGGCGTGTGCGAACACGTCGAGTCGCGTGCTACCGCGCACTATCTGCGGTTCATCCGATGTGCGAGGATATAATATAGAGTATAGCATTCCGATAGACGCGAGGCTGGTGATAATGGACGATGATATGGGTGTGGGGGAATGGATGGCAGGTGGATTAGTTTAATTTGGATTAGAGAGGATTATAGATATGAAAAAAAGGGTAGTGTTGTTTCAATTGTTATTTGTCTCGTTGGTTTCTCTGTTTGCGAATGTGGTTTATGTATGAGTGATGTTGGCGAAAATGTCATATTATCATTTGTTAAATGTCATTTCGTGCAGCGCGGATACGGCACCAGTTTTTAATCGCAACTAATACCTATATTCCTGACCAGCTCTTGTTTCACTAAAAGAAAATTTTGGTCAAGTGTTAAACTTTTAATCCAATTATATTAAGATAGTTAATAATTATTTCTTGAGTCTTGAACCATTATTTATTTACAACTAGGAATCATAGATACGCTACGCGCGTCGTAATTTAGATTCTTTACGATATCAATATTAATATAAATTACAGAAAATAGACATTAATATCCATTTTGTATATAAAATCAATATAATTTATAAGTATTATTTATAATATAAAGAATATGATCGTTATTGTTATATAAAAGAATAAAGAATTCCTAATAAAAAACGTCAGATGATTTCGTGTGTACATGAAATCAATCAAATCAATAACTTCTGCGTATACCTCTGTATACGCAATAACTTATGCACACGCCTGTGTGCACACAGTTATTACTGCGCATTCGTAGGTGCATATGGTCACAACTGCGCATGCATATGTGCAAGTGATCATAATTGCACTCCTCTGCCCCTCTCCAAACCCACCTCATGCCATTCCTTCTGAATAACTATGCCTGAGGGCATGAAATTCCGTACGCTCTCTATTTCTCCCTCTTTTACCACACTCCACGTAGTTATCTTTTCTTCATTCTTTTACACTACCAGTTCTTTCTGACCACTTCGCTTCATTCGTCGATGCACTACTTTATAGAAAATGAATAATTAATTCAACATCTTGCTTTTTGCGATTACAATCATTCTTGTACTAAGAGAAAATACCCCCTTCACATCACCCCCCCCCCACTTTTCGTACCCATCCTAATTCTGTTCCCTTATGGTACCCCACCCACACATCATGTCAATACTAACCCTCTTAGCACTATGTTAAAGTAATAACACGTTTAATTTAGCAATGCGGGGCCTATAATCTTCATTATTTTATTAAGAAAAAAATACCCACTCCACGATCCCCATGTCCCCCCCCCCCCCCACTTTTACTACCAATCCTAATTTTTGTCCCATTATGCTTCCGTACCCTTCCACCATCTAGCCAAAGACCCTAACACGTTTGATTACCGTTTAAAATGTTTATATCATTACTTTCATTGTTTTGTTTAAGAAAAAATACCCTCTCCACGTCACCCATACCCCATCCACTTTTCCTACCTATCTTAATTCTGTCCCCTTATGCCACCCCACCTATCCATCATCTCAATAATAATCCTCTTAGCGCTATGTTAAAGTAATAATATGCTTAATGTAGCATTACGATGCTCATATCATTACTTTCATTATTTTGTTCAGAAGAATAGCCCTCCACGACCCCCATATCCAAATTAACCCTTCTTGTACTATGTCATAGGTATAACATGTTTAATTTAGCGTTACGCCTATTTCCGGTGTCAGTGATTACAATCATTCTTTTACTATAGGGATAAGTTTGAGATAATAATTCATATAAAAATCTGTTCAGGATTAATTAGATCCTGAACAAGAACTGATGCGGTTACGGTACTTGAGAGACTGCCAAAAATAATTAGTATTTGTTGCCAAATACCATTCATTTTAGACATACTTTACCCGCCGACAAATATATCAAACAGTATCGTTATTGTTAAAAAAGACGCATCAAAATCAAATGTCCTTTCAAGGATCGTTTTATTGACGGAAAATATATAGTAGAACACTTAAATTGTTATCAGAATCGAAAATTAGTAGATGTAGTAATTTTATCAAGGTAAATGGATTTCTGAAAATGAAAACCGATTATAATAAGAAGTTGTAATAGAACTGACGTATCCCCTCAAAACTGAATATTTCACTTTCATATATATGCAAAAGTCATAGTATTTTGTTTAAAATATGATGCCGCATTAATAATATTTAAACAAGATTCAGAATTTATCACAATTTAATGTTGACTCAAAATTTAAATCAGAAAGTAAACGATTGCGAAATGATTCATCTAGTTTAAAGTTTTAAATTATAATGATTTACTACTTTTGTTTATGTGGTTCTATTTACGTAGATGGCAGTTATAACAGCGTAAAATTATGAGTATTATGCCATCACGTATGTGTCATTCCATGGGAATGGTAAAACCTTCCGGCACCGGGAAGCTCGGGCCCAGCTAACTCCGGCTATGTGAATGGAATGCCAGCCGCGATCAGTATTGAGCACCTGGGCCGTATCAAGGTTATATTATAAACTTTACCCCGCACCTTCCCCATAATCAAATATTCTCAGTACAATTGATTTTATTAAAGACAAAAAAATAAAATACGTTTTTTAAGTTTTGCTATTTATTAAAAAAAAAGTATCAAAATTTGTTGGCTTTGTAGAAAACCTCCCATGAAAGAATTTACCAGCAGTGATAGTTCGGGTCGATTTTGGCTGAATATTGTATGCCAGTAAATTATTTTTTCGGTGCTGAAACAATAAAGGTATTATATCGTTATGATAAAAATGGGCCAATAAAAAGAATCGACGTTGGCCCGAAAAACGTCTCAGAGTTGGTGCAATACTTTTTGCCGATATTGAATGAAAACAAAACATCGCGAAATCGTCAAGCGTAACTTAACCTAGTTTGTAGGCTAGTTTTTAACAAAATATTAATTTAATGTACGATTACTAACCTTACGTGAAATTTTCGGCCGCGTGATAGTAATCTGTAGTTATGATTATTACACTAAACTTTGAGTGAAGTGTCTCGCATGTGTCTAAAAATGTATATCTCTTGTACAATTTTGAATACATCAAGAAGAAAAGTGTTGTACTGGCCCTTTCTTATCATCCCCGTTACATCTCAGTGCTGGACCTCTAACGTTTGCAAGTACTCGTACTGTCGGCAAATAATACTCGAACAGTATTCTGCCGAGAGAAAATTCTTCCATGGGCTTTTCTGTCACATTTTTTCGATTTAACCTTTTCTAAACTTTTTCTGCAAAGTTGGGGCGCGTGGCCTGCGCACATACATAGAATCGGCTCTAGAAAAATCAGAGTGCCGAAATGGTCAACAATCACAGTGCTGGGAAATTCACAGTGCAGTGACTTATAGTGCCGGGAGGTTATACTGCAATTAGAATAATCACTTTATTGAATTTTTGAAAATTTAGAAAACGATAAAAATTTTTGAGTATATTTTATAGTTTAAGGGCCTCCGATCGCCATAACTATAGACAACAAATATATATAGGAAATGGGGAAAAGTGTCCTCCTTACTTATGTCTCGAAAAATTAATGGAATCAAAATCCGAGTGGTGCGATTGCTTCCTTTTTACCTCTTCTATGAAAGGATCTTGTTTGCTAATAATCCCTAGCTTCTACGATGTGCCATGCAGAAGAAAAATAAATTTCGAGGCGGCGAATTTTGTCAGGTCACGGACTTTGAAAAAAACACGAGGATCGGTGGGAGCACGCGCGTGCGATTACTTCATATGACAAGTTTATATTCCAGGTTATAAGGGAGGAAAAGTTTAGGACTTTATTTCTTCCCGTATAAAGGCATATTCTTACAAAAAAGAATATAATAGTCTACTGGTCTATAAATATTAGCCTAATTCTAATTTGTAAAATAAAACTACAATTATCATGATAAAATGTAAAATAAAAGTAAAATAAAATGTATTTATAAGTCCGCACTTATGTTACGCCTATCCGTGACATAAGTAGTCCATTAATGCACCGTGCTTATCACCCTTACTACGCTCGGACGCTACCGCACGGCGAGATAATGGACTGCTTAGGGCTCGGATAAGCGTGGCAGCGGACTTAGGGCAGGCAGTGCTATAAAATAGTATATATACGATATTCGTGTCATAAGTCGTCCTTCATAGCACGGCGTTTAGCTAATACACGCCGTGCTGTAAAGGACTACTTAGGTCACACGTATCGTAATGTACTATTGTATTCAAAGTCCGCAACCTGCAAAATTTTCGCCGCATCGAAATTTATTTTTCTTCTGGTACAACGTAGAAGCTACGGATTATTACCAAACAAGATCACATTCCATAGAAGAGGTAAAAAAAAGCAAGCGATCGCAGCTCTCGGATTTTGATTTCATTAATTTTTCGCGACTTAAGTACGGAGGAAAATTTCCCCCATTTACTACATACATTAGCTGTCTATAGCTGTGGCGATCATAGGCTCTTAATGCCACGACTTAATGCCTCGACAATATATCAAATACAAGGACATAAAATATGACAAGATCGTGAAAATCACCTATATTAGGGTTGTTTGCATTCGGAAATAAAGGTGAAGTATTTTCGTTTAAGAATGATAATTAAACGAGTCATTTGGAAAAATTAGTGTAATCAATGACGGACGTGTTGCGTTTCATGCACATAAGATTCGTCCACATTTTAATTGTCAACAATTTAGCATTAATCAATATATCTATATATAATTTGACAAATGCTAAATTGTGGACAATTAAAATGTGGACGATTCTTATGTGCATGAACCGCAACACGTCCAATGATGTAATAGCGATGACATGGTTGTTTAATGTACCTGTCACTCAGACAATATTGAACAAGGGATAACGTGACCATAATGACCGATGAACAGATAATATTGATGTTTGGATATTCTGGTTCAATAAAATTAAGGGAAATAATAATATCATCAATAAAGCAACATTAGTTGTCAATTATTTACTGAAATTTACACAAACAAATTTTCCATATTCTGGTACTGAATGCATTTTGCGCCACTTTCAAGAAAATGATATAAAATGCACGATAGAACGTGATGAATTGTATGCTTGGGTTTATCTACTTGATATCGATAACATGAAGTTGAATGGACTATGACAACGTGTACATATATTATGTAGAACATATGACAGTACGTGCGAATACGTATCAAAGGGAGCTTTCACTGTTAACCGATATTATATTGAATCTTGAATGACAAATATAACGGACATTGCGTGTACTTATAAAAGATGCAAAGATAACAAAATTGTCTACACGTGAGCTTCTATATATTTTTGCACAGCTATATGTATAGGATGGGTAAAATTTATAGGTCAAAACGTTGCGTGTTTAAATATTATTTAGAACTGCAGTTCCAGTTTTATAGAATTCATTTCATGACATGAAATGATATTTTAATTATAGTACTTTGAAAAACTTCTTGTTCTTTTATGACAAGATAAAATCTTTTGATGAAACGCTGTATAATGAACGTGGTCATATAATATAGTCACGTATATTTCAAAAATATCATAAACTCTTTTAATCAAGTTTTCATATTTACATCCCCTCTTTTGCAGAAATAACATTCATGTTCTACATTATATTAGCATATAAGAAATAAATTTGACTATTTTTATCGCTCTTCATAGATGTGTAAACATTCTAATAAATAATTATTAATATTTAATTTACAAAATTGTTTATAACCATCGGTGAAGTTTTTGTCACTGATCAATTAACGCAAAATAGGATTACAAAAATGTCAAGTCGCATTAAATAGCACACAGAATAAAAATATTTTATTGATCATATTTAGAGTTCACGACTCCTTAGTACTCAATACATCCATTCCTATTCCAAATTCAATTCACGCTTTCCAATAAAACATTCGTTACAAATGCCTGCACAAATTCAAACAACCATCACTATACAACTTGAGCGAAATTTCCTTCATTCGAAGCCCCACCTCGGCATTACTCCAGTGTCATTCGTTCTTTATTGGACAGCTCGGAGGGGAAACCAATAAACCCCCGCATAAATGCGGGGTCAATTCTTTACAGGCTCAACAGTTCCGCGTTCTCTCTCTCTCTCTCTCTCTCTCTCTCTCTCTCTCTCTCTCTCTCTCTCTCTCTCTCTCGTGTTCGCGAAACAAATAAGGGCTCGAATCGTCGAGGACGGCGGGCGTCGGCAAACGCGGAGGAGGGAATGTGAATTAAAAATCAATAGCCGCAGGTACGTCTCGGCGACGTCGTACGAAGTCGTGTATACACTCGAGACGTGTCGCTGGAGAGTCTCGAGGAAAGTATATATGTACGAAAGAACAGCAGTCGGAAGTGGAGGGAAAAGTCAGCGCGATGCGAGAAAAAACGAGAGGATGGAAGTTATGCGTGTTTTTGCACTCGTTGAAGGGAATGGACGGAAATGTACGGATGAGAATGAGAAGTACGAAAAGTTCCTGAAATACCTGTTATACTTTACAATCGTGGTTTACTTTACTATTGAAATAGCAAAGTATTTTGGAAAAGGATACATATACTTTCTGGAAATTACATAAATTACATTCACACGATACAAATTACCGTGAAAAACACAGTAGACGCGATACATTCCTAAAACTGATTTACAGTGTAGAACATTGCTCTGATTTACGGTGAATTGTATTCTACTAAACAATAAAATTTGTAATGTATAACGTTAACTTTTACCGTGAATCAGGGAAATTTTTCATGAAATCAGAATGTCTTACGTTTACTATGATCTTCACGGTAATTATTATTAGAAAATTCTTCATAAAATTGTGGTTATAGGATTTTTGTTAAAAGACCATAATATTAATCCAAAATATTCATAATATAAAGAGTAAAAACGCTGCCAACTGATTTGGCACTCAACTTTCTCAAAGTGGTGTCGGTTATGTTATACAGTATATATTAAGATAAGTGTACCTAATATGGCCCACCTAAACTTTGAGCATTTACCATAGTTGATGTATTCAAAAAGTATTATTTGGGCCGTTTGGAAATTAAAATATAACAGAAATACTAACATAAGAAATTTTTTTCATTTAAAAATATACATGTAGGCAAATTCTTTAGAGTTCTGAAAATAAACAGCTAATGGAACATATTAGATTTCACGTGTACCCAATATGGTCCGTCATTTTTTTTAATTCCTCAATCTCTAATAAAAAGCAAATATATGCATGGGAAGCGGTTAAAAATAATTAAATGATATAGATAAATGTTAAAAATAATACCTTTCATTAATTTAAATAAGGTTTAGATATTCTGGACAGATACAATCATCTATTTTTGAGGATATAAATAACGTTATAAAACGCAAAAATTACTTAAACATATATTATTTATATCTTTTTCGCAAATTCATCATCAGTGTAAGTATCTTTTGTAAGAAATATATATTTCTTATACTTGAGATGCTTAAACAATTCTAAGGATGGTCATTAGATACAAATCTTGTATGCTTTCGTTTACATGGGCCTTATTAGGTAGAATGAGTGTGTAGACAAATATCCCTTTATTCTAAAAAGGTACATAGTCTGATGATAAATAAATTATGCTACTTAAAAGCTGATATGAATAATTTTGCCAGTCGGAAAACGATTACTTTAGGTCCGCTTTATAGGTAGAAAGAACTCGAATGTCACATCTTGCATGTGTGACAAAAATAATTTTTTAATAAACATAAATTTTAAAATTTTAAAAAATGACTATAAAATCAACAAACGCTGATGAGCGACATACACACACCACACGCAACATTTTTTATTGTATACATCGTATTGAATGTTCACTTCAAATAAAGTAAAGAGAATTCCGTCAGCGGCGTCAGCACTTTGTTTTGATCGCAGCAAAGATTTATTTAAATTAGAACGAACGTGCCGCAAAGTGAGTAATCTTTTCGAAATTGAATTGCACTCTTTTTTATCATTCAAGAGTATCAGGATAAATCTTCTAATCAAACATGTACAACACTGATGACAATAAACTTTTAATGCGCAGCAGAGTAGTCGATTACTTAAGTACGCAGTGGATCGAATGGAATTAAACGCTTGCCTCGCACATGCGAAACACCCTAAATAATGCTAATGCCATCTAATTAGTAGTTGACAAGAAAATACACATGGCAACATCGAACAATAGAAAATTGAAGTGCAACTTCTGTTCTCCACGTCTACGTTATTAAGACCGCAAAATGATCAGGTCTTTTGCATCGGAAATTCGAGTGAATAATTCAAATTGATGAATGTAATCAAACGATTTCATAAATGGAAATCCTGCAAAAAAGACTGATGAAATGTATGTATCAATCTATCAGTAACTGATTACGAATTAATCTGATTTAGATATATATATTCAATATGAAAAATATATTGATGAATCATTGCGATATTCTGATAATAATAGTATTTGTCATAATTGATAAAATGGTAACAAGAATGTAACAAAGTTTGTTTATTCGTAACACATACTATGGCTTCTCCTTGTAAGTTTATTGTATGGATTAATTCTTAAAAATTGTCCCAATTTTATGAAGAAATTCATTATTTTTCACAAGTATATTATTAAGAAATATTAATAATAACTAGCTTTATTACCATACCATATAATGTTATTTAAGAGGACAAGCCACTTTTAAACGCTTAAATGAAAAATAATATTATCCGTTCATAAACATTTTTTCTTTCAACAGCATTTATTCTGAAATTTTTTTTACTATAAATACTTGATAGTATCTTTATGTTTACCAATGTAAAACGTTAAATCTTAATCCTACGCATCACAATAAATTGCTCTTTTCAACACCATATTTATTAAAGGAACTTTACTGCGTGCACGATTCTAGGTGACATAATCAATGAATTTTTTTTCGACGGTGATTCGACTTATTTTGACGTGTACTAAAACTTAAGTGGATCACTTTTTCGATAAAAAAATACTTTCATAATTTTTTTGGTAAACAAACCAATATTTAACAAATTCTTATTAATAATTTTCAAAAAATTAATTTTTATGCTGAAAAAGAATTATAAAAAAAAATTAACGAAAAACTGCTGCACTTAAGTTTTAGTACATGTCAAGAGGAGTCGAATAACAGTCGAAAAAAAAAATTTCGTTTATCATGTCACCTAGAACCTGCACATCGTAAAGTTCCTTTAATAAATATGGTGTTGAAAAGGGTAATTTATGTAGACGCGAAGCATCATCATTTTGAAGATTTACATCGGTAAACATGTAACTATTATCAAGTATTTATTTTTCATTTAAGCATTTAAAAGTGGCTTGCCCTTTTATTGCGCTTTTCTAAAAATGCGTGTGATTTCTTCATATCGAGCATTATTAGGCATTACCTATTTATTATCATATTAATAATAATTAAAATTGCCTTTATCGTTCCCTCCAAGTTAGATTTTGGTAAATGGAAAGAGTAAATAAAAGACTTTCCTTGTATTTCTGTTATTGTTTTATTATTTCCTTATGCCACAATCTGACTTGAAGAAATAGATAAATGCAATTTTAATTATTTGTTAAAATTCACAGAGTCAATAAAATCGAAACAATATTAATGATAATAATTTTGTTTAACTTATACTTTCTATAGAATTTCTATAAGGTTACACATTATTACACCAGAAATGAAATCGATTATATATTTACACAATTATATATTAAACGACAATCAATGATAAAAAATAATGATGAATTAAAAACGATTACAATATAGCTTCGCATTATTTTGGACGCAACGATAACACAGAAAATTCACTAATCATCGTCCAGGTGCACAAGGTCGCGAAAATTCCCTCTTATCAAGATTACGCGATTAATCCCAATGTACCTATATACACGATCATTGACTGCACACGTCTATCGAGTGTGTATATATGCACAATACCTGTGGGGAATGATATAGGCGCAAACGTACACCTTATAGCACATACGAATGTACATGTCGGAAATGAGTGTATGACTCTTTACGCGGGGGTCGCGTTTCTCGAGAGTAGTAGATCGCGCGATATTGTTAATACACTGCTCGTCGTCGAATAAAAGAAGATATCACTCGTCGTCATCTCGAGTGACTCAATATGTCTGTTTTCTTTGGAACTCGATTTGCGTGGCACACGACGATAGGCTTGATCGCGATCAGTGATACGCGTTTCTTTATCTCCCGCAATTACGCGTGATTACGCGATTCACGCAGGGTTTTCCTTTTGATGTATATATATTTTTGTAGAAATATCTAATTGTTGTAGGGGGGGTAAAAATTTTTATATATAAAAATTGGAAAGGGTAAAACTACGAAAGTTAAAGTTTTGAAAATTTAGATTAGGAAGTAAAATAATTCCTAAAGTGAAAATTTGGAATTTAAGATTTAATGAATGGGAAAAACGTAGAAAAAATGTAAATATGAAAGTGCTTTATATTGAAAAAAAATTATTTGAAAGAAAAGAATTTTGAAATATAAAAATCGAATTTTTCAGAAATATAAAGTAAAATTTTTTGAAAATCAAATTTAAGAAAATGACAACTTAAGAAATTTATAAAACACAAAAAATATTATTTGGAATTTGAAAATAAGTAATAACAGAAAAGAAAATTATTTGGAAAATTAAATTTTTGAAATAGAAAAAAACAGAAGAATGTCTACTTTACAGTAGAATGTTAATTTTATTGTTAATGTCCTTGCCAAAAATTTGTTTATTAAAAATGATCTGGAAGCCAGTTAAGGTGGTAGAGACGTCAATACATACCTGAAAGAAAAATTATATAATAATCTGTTCTTATGTCACAATATGAGAATCGATATAATATAAAAAAGGGATACTTCAAGATAAAAAAAACTTTTTTCATACATGCACGATTTTCAACTGATAACACGTGTATAAAAAATACCATTTTTGACTGATATAAAATGGAGCGAAATAGTATAATACGCATCTAGGGATGTAAAGAATTGTCGAGTTCATAGCACGTGTAAATTGGCAAACGCATGCTATGGAGTCGCCGCTTTACCTTCTCATACCTGCCTGAACAGCTCTGCAAAACTTCTTTCTGTGAAGAGAGGAGTTCTGATCCCGATACTTTTATTTTACAAATTCCAAATATTTATTTTCTGATTTATAATTTTCAGTATAATAAACTTTCAATAAATTCTTAACTCTTTATTTTTTATTCTTCAAAATTAATTATTTAAAAATTCGTCTTTTCCAAATTATATTACTTCTAAAATCATTTTTTATTAATATTTTACTTTAGTATATTAAAAATTCCAAATTTTATTTTTCTTATATGATAACTTTCCAATAATATTCCTTTCGTAAATTTACGTTTCCACATATTTTAATTCAAAATTTTTTTCATTCAAAATAATGTTTTTCAAATTTTTTACCCCTCCCTCCCCTTCTCTGATTGTTGTAGTGTCCTACAAGGAAAGTATAAAGAGAGTTTAAAAAGATGAATAATATTTTGTTGTGACTCATATTTAATTTCAAATAAAATAATTTTTTAATATTTATAAATCTGTTTTCAGTCTGTAAGACAATTAAAAACCGAATTTAGTGATGATAGTATTTGAGACTTCATTTATTTATTAATTATATAGGAATACATATGTATGTGATTTCGCCGTAGATCCATCTTTATGACTTAATGCAATAAGGAAGTGTACTAGATATAGGCAACCTCTATTCTCAATGTGCATCTAGAATGTTCCAGATACTTCGAACGATTAACTACTTACCGATCGCTGGTATCGTTACCAACCAAGGGTTTGTCTTCTGTTACCCTGGCTGGAAAATCTTTAGCGTTTACTGACATCTGGAAATTTCCGAGGAACGTTCCAGCTATTATCTGCAGTTTTAGTCGGTCAAGTCATTTTCATAACAAATTGAAAATATCATCATTTTGATTACATTTTCCTTTTAATTTGAAATTATAAATAAACTTAATGCTTTGTAAAGGATTACTCTGCAAATATTTTATTACCATATTATTTTGATTATAGATAGAAATTAATAGAACTTTCAAAGAAACGAATTGATTTAGCTAATAAATATGATTGTACACTATATATATATTAATTAAATTAGGTTTATCTTCATACTCGAACATATTTTAACCCTTGTTTAAAGTATTTCTATAAAGGGTTAAAATATGTGTGAGTATGAAGATAAACCTAATTTAATTAATAAGAAATTTAAAAGTTAAACTTATTTTGTGGGTAGAAAAAGCAATTTGTTTGAAAAGTCAAATTAGGTTATCTGATGAGTAGTGGCGGGTAGCCCGGCCCACCTGGTATACAATGATGTTTTTCTGTTATTTAAACTTTTCATATGAGTGTATTATATTTCTAGGGGATAGAAACAAATATAGTCATCCTAACTGTATTAACAAAATGTATATGCGTTGTTATTGTAAGTACTATCTAATAATAACTCAAATTTTCAGTTGAATAATTTATCTTGATTCTTGATGTACATAAATATAATATACTACGTCCTAAATAATAGATCGAAATAATTCTTCAAACAAATAATAATAGTTTTAATAGAAACTACATTATTTGAACCTGGAAATAACAACTCATGTGCGTACTGTTATATTAATGATGTGTCAAAAATAACGAATATTATATAATGACAGCTAAAGAACTTACGACGTTACGACTTTTTTGTTTAGCACGGAAATGAGTGTATAAAAAGCCCTTGAGAAAAGGAAGTCAAGTATACATAGAGAAGAATGGAGTGAGAATACGCCTCAGGTATGAAGTCTAATATAGCGTGAGGAAATCGATCTAAGAAATATATAACGCTTTGTATATGCAAAGAAACTTGTCGAACGTTCAACTTCATTATCGACCTTTTGAACGAGTTTACAGAGCTGTAAGCTGGCTGGTAATCTTCATTAATCGTTGCGATTCTAAAATTAGATTCACCACAGGATAAAAAGTCAATTTTCATCTAACTTTAATTGCTTTCATCCATTTATTTAACTCAACTCAACTTTACTTTATTGCTTGTAGAAAAATCTAATCAATAAATACACTTCAAAGAAAAACTTGATCCAAGAATTCTAACTTTTAAAAATTGTTGTCCACAATTAATTAATTTTGTTATATTCCTATGTAACGCAGAAATATATAGTATTATGGTAAAGTAGAATTATTGTTTTTAAAGTTTTACTGTAATCTAATAGCGCTAATATTTAATAAAATCAAATGTAATGAAATTACAGAAACCTCTTACGAAACTTTGAAACTTTCAAATACAAGTAACTTTGTTACTATATATTTATAAAATACAGAATATTACTTGAATATAGTATATGGCTTGATATAATTACAAAAAATACAAAAAATACATAAATTTATATTTACATTTTTTATGAATTTTTATTTTAATGAATTAAAGTGTAAATATTAATATTTTAAAAATGTATAATACTTCCAAAATGAATAAAAAAAAATAGTCAATGTTTCTTTACAATTTCTGGTGATTAATATTCACTTTTTTTTTCAACAACTAGGTAATGTTTTATAAGCAAAGCTCTCTCAAATTAACATAATGTTAATGTTAAAATTACATGTATCTCTCAAATTTTTAAGTTAAATATTTTCCCGAGTCGTTGAAACTTGGTTCAAGATTCAATATTATTCTACTTGCAATTCACATTATCGATGACATTTTAAAAGCAATTTTTATGTACACAATAAATGACGAAGCTCCTTAACTGCCAGGAAAATCAGAAGGCGCTAACAACTTGTAACAGGATTTGAGCAATCAAATACTTAATGCACCTCACAAACTGACGGCTGTCGGCTAAAATTATCCATCAGCGCTCGTTCTCGCTTTACTAAATTTACCCCCTGAGAATATTTTCCGATCCATTACGATCAGACCTTGTAATGCTCGAGTGCTGATAATCAAATGAGCAATGGTGCGGCCAGTCGAAAATAGCTGAATAATGAAAATTGCATTATACATGTTCAAGGATATCACAATGCTATCTTGCATAATTTATTTTATTATAAATGAGAAATATTATATCAAAAAGTTTCTTATCACAATCAAATTTTTATCCTAGCAATTGTTCACGTATTACAATAGTATTACAGGATCATTCCTGTTATTATTGTATTTTTAATTTAAAAATATAATACAAATATAAATATTACAAATGTTTATATCGTGTATATTATATAAATATTATTTAATAATATTAAATATACATATTAATTTTAATGAACGTAAGAATCTTTATATTTCGAAGTTTAATTTAAAAAGCTTCAAAGCTATTCGAAGGTTTAATTTCATTCATCATCTCTACTGCTGACGTATGAAGCAAACCCTTACATGCTTGTCTGGATTCTAAAGAAGTACAGTCAATAGGAGAACAATTATATAAGTATTAAAATCAATTTGAAGATTCGATAAAATACGTGTAAAATTAAATTCAATTAATTATTAATTAAAAGGGCAATCTACTTGCGGACACTGAAAAAGGTAAATTTCGAGAAATTATTTTATAAACGAGAAAACGCTGGTTTTCTCAAAACGTTTAATGTACATTTGAACAGTAGTTACAGCATATTATATACTCCAGCGAATCCAATAATTGCCGGAAATGAAAAACCCAAGCATCTTTTAATTTTTATGTAATTTTATAAATCGTATAAATGAACCAAGAATATCGATAACAAATGAATTAAAACCATTTTTGTCACTAACAAATTAAAGATATTTTCGTGTATATTTTTATACTTTCAATTCTTTGTATATCATTTACGGTTAAATTCATGACAGAAATTGGATTGGATAGAGTATATTAAATAATAAGAAATATAATTTTATTTAAATTTAGTCATTATCTTTTTTATGAAAAAATTATTTTGTATTATTTTAACAATTTGGAAAGTTTAACATTTAGTTTTGTTTATAACTTCCTAAAGTATAGGTACTCTAATAATAAATATTTTTCTTATAAAAGAAGAGTACCGTTAACAGGGTGAATATGGCCACTTTTTAAAATAATTATTACAAATGGTGTATATGAAAAAAAGTTTTTTTTTAAAGTGCACAAATATTTTTGATTTGATATAAAATACCTTTTGCAAATGCTACATCAAAATTTCTTTACGTACACAATTTGTAATAACTATTTTAAAAAGTGACCAATAAAACCATAGTCACGCCACCTGGCCATAGCCATCCCCTCGTCTTACGGTATATAACTTATAGATCACTTACTTAAATTATTAAGTACATTTTATGCTATTGTGGTATAAAAGCTTTAATCTAAAAAGAGATGCCCATGGAATACACAATGTTTCATTTTTAAAAAGTAGAAAAAGTAAGATGCGAACCATATGCGCAAGTAGATCGAGTCCAAGTTTATACAGACAACATTTGGCTATTCTAAATATGCACCCATTCATATAGTAAATGTACTACTTATGTGATATCGCACGTTCCGCTAAAGTATTTTTGAACTCTTCTGTCAAAGTGATCAACATTTGTTATTTTGAAAGCATATCCTACAGCTGCACTGCGTTTATATCTCGAAGAAAATAAGCTGCTAAGTAAATGCACTGGAGATATATCAGGATAATATAAATTTATGTGAGTGTTTGTACAATCTGTTTTATTCACGTTTATGAAACAATCTTTAGATACATTTTCATCAATGTATTCTTCGCTTAAAAGAGTCAAAATGTTGTATTCACATTTGGGAACCTGTGAATGCCACGGCGTAGGATTCTAAAAATACCTCACAATAACAAATCTTTAATTCCATTATTATTTTACTCTTTTAACTTAGTTACGAATTTTTTTGTACAGTTAAATGAATTGCAAATATTCGTAATTAAAGTAAAATTTTATAATTTTCGTTACTGAACATAAAGTAAATTTAATATCATAAACAGCACTAGTATTTAAAAAAAGTTCATTAAAGGAACTCTTAAGGAATTCATATAGTTTAAATTTCGTATGAACTCATAAAGAGTTTATGAATGTTATACGATTTACACATTCAAAATGAATTCTTTATAAATTGTTTATGATCGCAGCCAATGAATTTGTTAACTAAGCTCTAAATGAACTGTCTTAAAACTCTTAAAATATAATATACTTACTTAACCACCTGTTCACGGACTTTTTATATAGATATTCATGAATGTTTTTAAACACTCAAAGTGGTTTTTATGAACCCAAAAGAAATTATCTAGAAAATAATTCTTCATGAACTCTTTAAGCAACATGACATTAAATCCTTTTTTTTAATTCTATAATTCTTGTAGAAACCTTAAAATGAATTCTTGAGAATTTTTGATATTGAAAGAGAATTTATGTCAAATTCATATTGCTGCCTGGGACTCTAATCCAAATCGAAACACATTAGAACGATATCATTTAGAGCACCTATCAAAACATCGTAGAACCTTGCCTTCGACAAAATTTCAAACAGCAATGACGAAATTTCAAGCGCCCATAGTATCGTCTCATAAACCCTTGTTTTCACGATATCATATATTCAGAAGAAGACTATGACAGCTTAAAATATTTTTAGTCTAATTTTAGTGCAAAAAGTAACTCCTGGAAAAATAAAAATTATACCTATACATTAAAAAATAAAATAGATTGAAGATCTATAATGTAATAATAAAATCAAGCGAAAGTATTCAAACCCATGAATATTAATGTATATGTTTCTCAGTTAGTTCTTCAAAAGACCAACATTTTTAGTTGTCATATAATAGTCTTGTTATGGAGGTGAGATATCACCAATTGTATTTCAAATACCGTAATAAATTGCAACTATGGCCGAATGTAAAAAAAAAGTGTAGCACTTGCAAAAGACATTTTATATGAAATTAAAGATATTTTATTAGAGTAATTTTTCTAGTGCGAGACATTTTTACTTAAAAACGCGTATTTGGAATGCTTTATTATCTTGAAAATAAGGACTTACATGAATTAAAACTACGAGTGCAGGGGCCTAATTTTATCATTTTTACAGTCGATACATCGCATGATTCAGTGATGTTGTTATTACAAAAAGATGAAAAAGGCAAATGAATGTCAAATCAGCTTCTTCACTATATAAAATATTTAACGAAGAGAATTTTTATTTCAACCTTTAGCAATATAATACTGAATCATTCTTAACCAGTTAAAAACCCATCTTCATATCCATCACTACGAATAACTAAAAAGCTTGCCTTTTCATACCACATATATCACTGCATCATTCTATAACGCGATACATCGTTAAAAAGTATAAAACAAGGCCCATAAGCGTGATTTTTAACCATCAGAAACCACTCTCCAAACCCTCCTCAAAATCCATTTCCCGCAGCTCGTGTGTGTGCACTCTCCTTGTCGGAGACATGAAACTCTGACCATTGCGAGGCGCGGCACCACCACACACCGGAAAACGCATTTGTACCTGCCTTCGCAGCAGCAGCAGCAGTGTGAACGCATATATAGACATACATTCACGCGAGCGACCGCGCCGGTACAAGCAGGAGTAGAAGCGACTTCTGGAGGGGCGCCTTTTTAGTAGGACGGTGCTACGCTACGCGCGCTGGCATTGCGCGGCAGCGGGTCCGACTATATACAGTTTTGTTTCACTGGCGCGCCAACCGCGTGGAACGACGCTCGCCACCGCCGCCGCCGCCGCTTTTGTTTATCGCGCGAAGCGAGAAGCGCTGGTGTTATACGGTGGCGATGATTTCGTGCGCCCGCGCGTGCTTTAGTTCGAAAGGAGCGCTGTAGGAAGCACGAGCGAAGGAGATATTCGGCGGTGTGGTTGTACAAGACTGGAAGCACTGGTTTGTGTGAAAATCGAAGGTGAAGGAGAAGGTGTGGATTGTTTCTTCGAGGGGGGCTGTTTTGCTGCTGCGGTTTCCATGGTCGGGATGCGCGCCGGCAGGACTATCTTGGCGATATGTGAAGTTTTACTGGGCTTGAAGTGATATATTGTTGTTGTTTAATTGTTGTTTGGTTGTGCGGTTTTTGTTTTGGTTGGTTTTTTTGTTTTCATTGGTATACTGAGATAAAATGGTCTTCGATCCTGTTACCGAGGAGCAGCGCCAGCAGTTCTTCCGGCAAGGATGCGGCGCACATCTTCCGGGGTAACTATATAATGTCGGGTTTCGAGTGTTATCGGCCGGCGGTCTGTTTACGTTGCGATGCTAACGAGCGCACTGCAGTGACAATTGATACGGCGTGTCGCCTGCTGGCGTGCAATGCGCGCAAGTCGTTTCTCTGTATGTTCTTGAATGAGAAAGGACAGACAAATATTTTGTAACCGGGAAATATCAATCAGACACTTTAGTTAATTGGCTGGTTAAGAATTCTTGGTCTGTTTTATGGACCATAAGGTTTTAATGCTCATTAGAGTGACAAATTCATTATGTTTCAGAAATAGATTATACGTAATAAGTATTGTCTTTAAGATAAGGTACTACTATAACTTGATGTTTTAGCGGATAATATGAAAATTTCTTTAAATTTACAAAACGTTACTGGATGCGAAAAGTTATTTAAAATAATCTAAGAAACATGTAAAAAAAATTCCAACAAAAATATTAAAAACTGTAGGAGAAGATAGATTTTAATGTATAATTTATTTTTATTTAGAACATTACTTAAAATTCTTCTACAGCTTTTAATATTTTTTATTGAAACTGTTTTTACACATTTTTAAGATGATTTTAAAAAACTTTTCGCATGAGTTTAGATTAATGTTTTGTAGATCCAAAGATAATAAATAAAAACTGCTAAAACACAAATTTTCAGTAGTCTTCCCCTTAACAGGTTAATTATTATGTAAATTATTCTAAACAAAATTAAAACCATATCTAATTTTTAAATAGTATTTAATTTACTAGTTGCATGTATATATTTTTTAATTATAAATTTTAAATGTTGCAGCCTTAACTCATAAAGTGCTTAATAACTCTTTTTTCGAATAAAAAAGTTAATTAAATTACTTCAATGAACCTTAAAAGTTTAATTGACGATTTATGTTATTAGCAATTAAGTAAGCTCTTAAAAATCAAGATTAACAGATTTATCGAATACTGTACAAACAGTTAAATTTTTAAAGATTATTAAAAGTAACTATATTTATTCACGTATTGTATTACGACAATAATAAATAATGAGTAATAAATAAATAAGCTAAATAAATACATGAGATAAATGTTAAACAAGACCTTTGACAATTTTCTGATATTAAATATATAATAAATGTTTAAAAGCATGCATTGAATATTAAATTATAACAAGATTAATAACAAAGTAGAGTGCAGACAAAATATAAATAGAATGTGACAAAGCGTGAAAATGTAAAAAAAAAAAAAGTAAAGGAAATTATCGATCTTATCACTTTGATCACAGCAACGCCAGTTAATTGAATTCGTAACTCTATTACGGTGCAATGGATAATAATGCATGTGCGCTAGGCGTTGCATAATAGTCGAGCGATTACATATGAACTGAAAAGACTTAAATGCCATCTGATGCCGTTCACGTCTTCTCTACTCATCACGTTCCATTTGGCATTTATATAACACCCAAATATGTATATAATACATCACGAGAGACAAAGATATATTAAAGTTTTACAGTTAGAATCTAATCAATACTTTTCCAGTACCTTTCTAATGATTTTAATTAAAAATCTGTTAATATATTTAAAAATATCAATATAAAAATGTTTTATAATCTGAAAAATTGTAATAAAACACGTTTGGAAACATAATACGTTATTATATATTTAATAAAAGAATAAAGTATATTTAATTTATTCTTAAAGAAACAATAGCAACAGTATATGTAGTCAGTATATGGAAAGTACATCATAGAGACAGGGATTAAAAAGTTGTTTTTCGTTGTAATACTTCAACCCATTCTAAAGATTCAATACATTATGCATACAATGTTATCGTTCCCTCATTATTAAAACCTCGGCTTAAAGTTCACGAATTTTTAAAAATCGTATATTTTTGTTTTTATTTCGAGCCGCAAAACATTTCCTCCATAAAAATCTAATAAATCAGAGACACGATTAACACTCAAAATGTAAATTTCACGTCTGTCACACTTATTTCTGTAGTGCTTCAGCAAAGACCCGCATATATACGTTTGTTTGTACGGTAGTAAAAACGGAGAGAAATAATAAGAAACTGTACGCGTGCGTGTACAATGCGAACGGCGAGCAGAGTAATATGCGACTTCCCTGCTATTTGAATGAGCGCTGCAGAGATTTTCTGACACTATAAACAGTAAATGTGTACGGACGCAGTTTCGCGTATACACAAAAGACGAGAATCGCTTAAGCGTGAACATCCTCTTCTTTGTAAATACACGCCCTTCGAAGGTTTTATTTTTATCTGCTTTACATGAAATTGCATCTAAATAAATTTAAAAAATCTATAGTTAAACAATTTAATTATTTTTTATTTTAAGTTCATTTTTAGTTTATTTTTTATTTGAAGTCGACACTTATTTTTTTATCAGGGATGCAAAAGAAAAATCTTATGTCAACAAAACATTAATTTACATGAATTTTATTATGATCTTATAATTACTTTTGTATCAACAAGAAATTGGAAATAATTTAAAAAGGTTTTAAATATCTTTTCTGTAAAATAAAATTAAAAAACCTATCATAAATATTAAATCCCTTTAAAATTAAAAAAACCTAACATAAATATTAAATCCTTTTAACCTAATTTTACAATAAGCAATATAACAAAACATTAGTGTAATGCAAACAAGATCTTGACACTGTATAAACTTCTCAACATAATAACCTTCGTGCTTTTTCTTATGTAAGCATTAAGAGGCATCAAATTATGGAACTAGTTCGCATGACTGACCATACATATTCAACTAAAACTGGAATTCACCCTTAAGTAGAGCAGGTCAATGTAACAAGTAACAAAAATGCGAGTGTATCAAGCATACTTAAAAATTTAAGACATAGAATAAGGAGTAAACATATTTTATATACAAATTTAAAAGAGTGAACTTTGAAAAATACATTTTGTTATAATATTTGTATTGAATACGTCTATGTAAAATTATTATACTAGATAATTATATGCAAGCAGAGCCTACGTAATCATGTCGGAAGATCCTTGCTAAAAATAAAATAATACACACAAACTTTCGTTTTGAAAGTATTTTGAATCAACTAAAAGATTAATAATTTATTTAAACTAAAATTATTCGATTTAAATAACGATCAAATTCTATTAATTATAGATTTTAAAGTTTAAAGGTTAATGTATCTTACT
This sequence comes from Gastracanthus pulcherrimus, assembly GCA_949152435.1. Lineage (NCBI taxonomy): Eukaryota > Metazoa > Arthropoda > Insecta > Hymenoptera > Pteromalidae > Gastracanthus > Gastracanthus pulcherrimus. The sequence goes on from OX424575.1 coordinate 41,958,007, forward strand.
CGCAACGTATAGAATAAGTCTATTTAGAGCATCAAACTGTTATAATTACATACAATTGCAACTAAAAGGGTCAAAATCCTTAGAATGTCATCTGCCAACAGGTTGTACTCAAAGAGTCCACATATAAATTGTATTACTTTATACATATTTTTCTTATTTTTTTTCAAATAATATAAAAGTACAATTTTAACAGTTATTACATGCATTTATGGCATAGCGCGTTTCTTACACATAAGAATTATACACGTAATTATTATACACAATTTAGCATACAAATACACACACACACACATTCACACACGCAAATATACACATACATGCACGTACGCACACATGCACGCACACATACACACACCTATGCACGCGCACACACACAAAAAAACCTTAAAACGCATAAAAACTATAAACCCTACAAAACCATTAAAATTAATAAAAGTTAATAATCCCATAAAATTATTAAAACCCATAAAAATCACAAACCCCATAAAACCATAAAAATCATTAACCCCATAAAAAAACTCCATACAACCTATAAGATTTATAAACAAGTCCATGAAAACCATATAATATCACGAATCCCATAAATCTATAAACATCAAAAACCATATAAAACCTATACAAATACCCATACAACCCTTTACACCCATAAAAACATAAAAAATTAGAAAAATCCTAAACCCTAAAAACTCGAATAGCCATATCATAATCCCCATAAAAGCATAAAAACAGAAAATCATATAAACCCCATGAAGGTATAATAAAAATCGTTAACCCTATAAATCTCATACACAGTGCCATAAAAATCATAACAATTATAAAAGTTAAAATAAAAGAATATGCAGGCGAGAACGAGGAACAATAATAAAAAAAAAAATAATTTCACAAAGTTAGTAGGGACCTTAAAAGAGTAAGCCAAATGTCGGCACATGGCTTATTTTGGAGTTTTCATATTATGTAGACTAATTTACTGTAAAATGAAGCTTAGCGAGCAGGTTTTGCATATAACTCAACACCTTATCTATAAAATATATATTCCATAGATTCGCAATTAATATCTAAAATACCAGTAAACTTTTCAGACAGTTTAATGAAATTTCACTGCAAAGTTTTAATACAAGCCTTTAATAAACATACCTGCTCAATTTACCCCGCAGTAACTGTATAAATCCAACTCTACAGCATTTCCGAAAGCCAATTACCGTTTGATAAATTCTACACCCGTCACGCACAACTCCCAGCCTATAACCCTATAATCAGACTGTTTCCCGCGCAAGCTCCACGGAACTTTTCGAATTCTTCACCTCCGCAATCGCGCGGCTCGCTTATAAATCCTCATAAAGCGAACGAAAAAAGAAAACACGAAACAATCCGGATCCGCGAACCACGCAGATATATATATATATATATATATATATATATATATATATATATATATATATATATATATATATATCCATATCCGAATACAAAGGAATGGAGCGAGAGAAGCTCGGTACCAGTCGCGGTGCCATGTTACTAAGCTGCTTCTGCTTCCACCCCCTGCCTCGAGACTCCGCACTGCACATACACACACACACACACACACTACGCGAGCCTAATCACGCACAAAGTTAGCCCGTGCCGCGAGTTGGAGGCAAATGCTGGATGCACACGCGCCGTTTAAGTTCGAGTATCGATTCGGTAAATAAAGCGGGCGAGGCGCCCAGGGGCAACTGCAGTGGGTGTTATCAAAGCTACTGTTGCTGTTGCTGTCCGTTGATAGGACGATTTGGCGCGCGCTTCTGAATTTATCGTGAAAATGATCGTGTCAGGTTCAAGTTTGAGATTCTCGTGGGTGTTGGGCGAGTAATTTGTTGTTGGCTGAAGGGGAGAAATCTATTTTGAAATTATCAGCTGGGTATTTGGGACTTTGGATTTGAATTGAATGTTTGATGCGATTCTGGTGAGAATTGTTGTTGGAATTGCTTTATCGCGTTCGAGGTTTCTGAGTGCGGTAGTTAAATACGTTTGAACTTGGGACGTAATTTCACTTTTGAGCGAAACATGCAAGCGTTAACATTTTTTTATCTGAAGAAGTTACAAGGAGAAAGTCAGGAGTTAGGGTATTTGGATTACGTATTATTATCACAAAATAGAAATACGTTTTTAAGATATCAGTTATCGAATTCATTAGTAGGCTTTATTTTACTGGGAAATGGCACATTTAGTTCTGATAAAATGAAAATAAAAATTGATGGACACAGTTTTTGAGCTTTGAATCTTTTAAAAATATGTTTTTATATCAAAGCTATGAACAATCGAAGATGGTAACAAACAGTCATGAAAATTCCAATTGTCATCTCCTTTACATTCAGTGATTTTAACCCTCAACTACCGAACGACTGGAAATAAGACACGACTAAACTTTTATCAAATTTTAACTTCAATGTAACTTTGCGAAAATATTCTCTGTATGTATTTATTCATTATTTACGTTGAAGTATTTACTTTTTTAAATATAGAAAATAACTGAGCGATACCCGGTAAACCTTGATGATAATCATGAAAAGGCATCGATGCTCTTATGATATAATATATTATATTTGACACAATGCCCTAATATATACTATAAATTCAAAGCATAAATATACTTCTATTGTGTATATAACATTCATGTTAAAAAACGATCTTTGGCTACACCAATGTTATCTTTATTTAAAAAAGTAGGAAAAATGTATTCATCTTCTGCGAACCACATAATATGACAACTTAGTATTTTAGCAATATTTTACAATAAAAAAAGTCTTCGAATTCATAAGTATTATGTATTATCTACTATACTAATTTTTAACTTAGTTATAAGTTCTTTTATACAGTTGAGTAAATTGCTATTATAATTATAATTTTAATGAATTTTTCATTTTGGGTACTATAAGCATAATATCTAAAGTATAAATTTGAAGTAATAAATTAAATTTGGAATTTAATTAAATTTCCAACTCTAATTCACGAAACTAATACAGATTAGAATATGTAACTTTCTTAGTTTGAATATAAGATAAGAAATTATTCCGAAAATTCAGCTAACACTCAAAATTCAAGGTTGATTTCAGGTATAATAGATCAACGGAATATCAGAACGATAACAATGGCCTTTGATTCAATCTCATTTTATTATTGAAGTAAATTAATGTAATTTAATTATTTCAACCCAACTTTCATAAAATTAATTTCATTTTTGGAAGAGGTATAGATTGATAAAATATACATATAAAAATGAATAACGAATATATTTTTTAGCTTCTAATAGTATAGTTACAAGTAATATACAAACATTTTTCCAAAAATATCAAGGAAATTGTCTCAAAACATAACGGTTCTAGTTTGTAATCTTTCTGCAGTAATGCTTGCTGAATTAAATTGACCATAAGCGTTTGGAAAAATAACAGATGCTAGACGCACCCGTCATTGACGATTACGAGGATCCACTCTATTCATTTAATATTCAATTTTGAGTTAATATTTATCTGGACTGTTGTTTCAATCAAAAGCAACAACGCTCCAGAGAGATATTTTCTTAAAATTGAAAATTAAATAAAAAAAATGGTCTCCTGTATTCGCCAGTAACAGGAAGCTTAACATCACCATAACCGTCGAAATATTTTGAACCATTTTCTTTCTAAACATTTTAATACTACATTTTACTTTAATGGAATGCGTTAATCACATTACTCGCCGATAATTATATTCGAAAATTTCGATTTTTGCAAAAAATATACATCAGAATCAAATTTCCTTTGCAGGATTGCTTTATTTACGGAAAATACATAGCGAAACACTCGAATATTATTAACAGAATCAAAAGTATCAATTACGTGATTATTCTACTTTTTTTATTCTGATGACCATTCGAGTGTTCGAGTCTGAAAAGAAATTTTGATTCTGATGCGTCTTTTCTGAGAAAAACGAAATTTTCGAATATATTTATCAGCAGGTAAAGTAGGTTTGACGCACCCCTTCTAACAATACATAACAAACACTCGAAATATTATATTTGTACTTATTAATTTTTTACGCTTATAATGTAAATTTTCTGTTAAAGATCTCGAAACATTATTCAACAGTTTTTGTAAAAATTCGTGAAATCATATTTTAATTAAAGCCTACAAAACATACAAAATCGAACACAACGTAAAACACTCTCACCATAATCGCCAAGATTAACACCCTATATAAATCAACAACGCGCATAACCGCGTACCGAACGAAAACGCGAGTGAATCGACAAATTGATCGCCTCGCATAAAACTACAACTTATACACAAGAAACACGCGATAACCCTCTTAAAATCGCATCTCTCGGCCGGAATCTCCAACCGATCTCCTCCAAGCTCCGCAATCCCAAGCATCGAACGCGATCGCGCTCGCGCTGCTGCTGCTGTTGGCTACTGGGCATTGACATTGTCGAGGCCGTATAGACAATGGGAATGGCGGCAAAAAAAAGGTGCCTCGCTCGCGCGAGCACGTATACGTGTATATATATACCCGGCGTGTACCAGCTGGTTATTGAGCCATGACCGTCACACGAAGCCGAGCCGCTTGGATTTAGTGGGTCGGCGCTGGCCCACTTTTGCGCTGCCTATAGAACCGCCGCGTCGCTTTTCTTAATCGCGCCGATATCGTTTCGTGTCCGCACCGTGAATACGTAAATCTATAACTTGGCTGTGTAAGTCGGTAATATAGCTTGTTGGGTGTACGAGCTGATGCATGTGTGTGTGTGTGTGTGTGTGTGTGTGTGTGTGTGTGTGTGTGTGTGTGTGTGTGTGTGTGTGTGTGTGTAGATTATTGAGTTTTGCTGGGGGACGCATCGCTTATTATGTGCATTATTAATTTGGAGCAGCTTAGCTGCTTATGATTGATGATTTTGTTTTTTTTTCTGAATGTGGGAGGAGGAATTAGAATTAAATTATTGTTAACCCTTTCGGTCGCAGTATCCTTTTTAAAGGACGTTAACTTTTCATCCAGAAAAGCTATCATGAATTTGATTTTTTCAGCTTTTAGCTTGATATTTGTATAATCTACTGATATGAAAATAAAACTGGAAAAATGGTTTAAAAAATTAACGTAATTCATAATCTTTCTTTTGTAACTAATTTTTCTTTTAATCTTTATAAATGTATATTAGGTTTATTATGTATTTTCGAGTATAAACTATAAATTACATTGTTCAAAAAATTTTACTCGTATCTGAAACAGCGAAAGTAATTTCTTAAAGCTCATATTCCAGAACTTACGTTTAATAAGGGCCATGAAACCAAAACTTGCGTCAGAATTAAAATTTAAATATTTAGAGGAGAGTACCCCACTACGGATATCCATAGCTATTTTGACTGCAACTTTTGAGTACATAGTTCATAGATGTAAATGAAAATTTCAATATGGAATTTGTTGTATGACACCTATAGTTTAGGAAGGAGTATTCTTTGTCTAAGCATTTAAAAATGTCGCTTCAAAGATGTGCAAAAGTTGTAAAATAGTATGTTGATTAAATCTATTTTACTTTACATCATATCATGTATATAAAATAATTAGTATTTAGTGAGTTTATATATTGGACATGTGTTTAACCTTTGGGAAATTACTTATGACACGGAGAATAACGGCATTTTCGTTATTATTGCAAATATTTTCGGCGGGTTGATTTAAAAACAAGAACCTCTAATCATATTTAAAAGAACTATAACATACATTTAATCCAACATCTAAAATGCTACCATGTAGCTGTAGAAGCCCAATACCCATGGGTGTCCATACTGAGAAATTAATTATACATATGAGGGCTGTCTCTTATACCTTATTACTATGAACAAAAGAACTAATACTCAATTTTGCAAATTAAGAAGTCCGGACTGAGAGTCTTATAAGTACAAACTTAAAATTAAAATATATGTTACGGTGTAAACAATATCATCAGTTATACAATTGCTTCTTCACATAGGAAGCTTTCTAGATTTAGATATAAATTATATTACTTATAACGATATTATTATTTAAACATTTTAGTTTGTATCAGGCTCCTGGCTCAGTGTAATATTGAAAGAACAATCGCTCTAATGCATAACATGATATAGTGTTGTTATGATATTTCGTTTCGTTTTTTTACGAAATCAAATTAGCTTGCGAATACAATTGCATTGAATGCATGAACAATATGTCGACCTTGATATCGGAGATGCACGGCTACACAAGCCAACAAATCGTTAATAATTAATCGATAATTGATGTATTTATCGTCTTAACTATAATTTAGTTATCTAAAAACAGTCCTATCGTCACACGAAAATTTGTCCCATAACTTTTACTTATATAACAGACATAACAATACGGCACTCCCTTAAAAAATTCAAATTATGCGAGGGTAGGTGTATAATGTCTAATAACACTGGATAAAGATAAAATTTCGATATTAAAACTGAAAGTATTTTAACAAACTAAAGTATGAATTAATAAAGAATGTTGGAATAAATAATAAATATACTATAAGTATACCAAATACTAAATATTCTAAATACACTTAAAAAACTACTTTCAAAATGTAAAATACTGCAACATTATACATTTATTTAAATAATGATTAAAGGAGCAGGCCCGGCTTGAACCCAAGAAAAGAATTTTTTTACGAGTCTAGAAAAATTTTTATGTTTAAAAGCAATCATTCTGAAATTTTGTACGCTATCAAACACAATAATATCTGAAATTTTACCATTGTATAACCTAAAAATCTTGATCCTACACGGCGCAATAAATCACTATTTTCAATACCATATTTATTAAAGGAACTTTGTTCCTCACACGATTCTAGGTGACATAATGAACGAAAATTTTTTATCGACGGTTTATCCACTCCTTTTGACATATATTACAAAAGGAGCGGAGAACTTTTTTGTTAAATTTCTTTTATTATTTTTATCGGAGACCCAATCGATTTTATGAAGAGAAATTTTTAATATTTTTTAAAAAATTGATTGGATCTACAAAAAAGAATAATAAAGAATATTTTAACGAAAAAGTGCTCCGCTCTTTTTGTAATACATGTCAAAAGAAGTCAAATAACGTCGAAAAAACATTTTCGATCATCATGTTACCTAGAATCGTGTGAGGAACAAAGTTCCTTTAATAAATGTGGAATTGAAAATGGTGATTTATTTTGACGTATAGCATAAAAATTTTGAGCTTTCACAACGGTAAAATTTAAAATATTAAGTATTGATAGCATACATATTTTCAGAATGATTGCTTTTAAACATAAAAAGTTTACTGGACTAGTAAAAAACAATTCTTTTCTTGGGTTCAACCCAGGCCTGTCCCCTTAACAGAACTATGAATAACTGTGGACCTAAATTAAAAGTAGTTTACTGGAAATCTCATAATACATTCACATAACAGGAATCTTAATAGCATAATTTGCATTTTACAGATACACAGGACATTGTCCGACCCTCAAGTTCCGAGTTGGCAAACGATATGGAGCATGTACCGAAGAAATTATGAAAGTAAACTAGCTCATTGAAATTTAATTACTGCTGACAAATGCTAAATTACTATAATTATTATTTCTAACCTCGATTTTTATGTAGGAGCTCATAGAGAAAAAGATACTCAAAACGGGCCCGTACAGGCCAAGCTCTGGGAAAGAATCCATAGTGACGATTCAGCGTGAAAAAGACATAAGAAGGGACTGGAAAAAAGATGCATACATGTACAAAAGTCCACCCTATATATTAGGTTACACAGGTATGCATTTATTAATCTATTCATATATTATTAGATTAATTCAAGGTGGTCATGTTTATCATGATTACTGTTACTTTTTTATTTAGAGAATCAATAAGAGTTTTTTATCTAATTTTAAATGTACGTGCATGAAGTAATTTTCTTTAGTTTATTGGAAAAAACATAAATTCATTACTTTTTTTATAGAGAATTTGTTTAGGCTATTTTATCGACTCTCTATTCGAAAGCAATATCTTTCTAATAAAATAGTTTACGTGAGCAAAATAGGTCGAATTAACTTCAAAGCTTTCTTGCCGTCGATCAACTTCTTCCGTACAAGAAACTATTCACTTTGAAGTAAAAACGTTGAGAGCTACAGACGCCTTAGACATCGCGCCTAAATAAGTCCAATAGTTTTCTTTATTGAGGAAAACAAGCAGCATTTACATTCTTTATTAGTAAAAGTTGATGTTAATGCCTCATGAATATTTTAAAAGTTATAGTAAGGTTAATTGTCTCATGTAAGGTAGACGTACCAGTGATTGATTGGACACGTCCCAGTGGTTGCACAAATTTCACAATAACTATTAGTTTATTCAACATATATATCATTGCAGATTGAAGTATATAATGTTTAGGTATTCGGTTACTGGGCTTGAGCGTCGAATCATTGGTAGTTTTACCTTATTTAGCTCACAAAATTTAGCTCACTCTCTAAATTAGTAAAATAAACTGGCGTTTGTGGCGTTAATTTTTAACCAAGCTATCTAAAAATTTCAAAGATTCTTTATTACATGTATTTTGAGAGATTATACAGAACTATTAACTTTTAAGAAACTGCACATAAAACCTATGAGGTCAACATGTTAGCATACTTGATAAAATTATTTCTCATAAAGTAAATGTTAAAGAACGACGTACACTCATGTTTATTACTTTAGCAGCAATCGTTATTGCATAGATAATCAGACATGTACTTTTTCAAGTATTTGCATTGCGAACTATGTCAAGAATTTATCCCTGTTAACACTAATAAAAAAAAAGTCTTTATTAAATGATACAAAATTTGTATTGTATAATCTTCTTCCATCCTATATTCAAGAAATATAAGTTTCGAGCATGTGCCTACCACATAAAAAGTATGCAATGCTAAACATCAAGGAAACCAGATTTTTAAGAAAAATAAATTTTTGTACATTTTATTATTTTAACGAAAACCGTGTTTTCTTGTTTTTTAATTTCTGCGGAAATGTATTCTTCTAAAATCGGAATCGAAATCTGCTTCTGGTATAAGTGTGCCACTTCTAGAAAAAATGTTATGAAGCTCTAAAAAATGTTACTAACTGTGCTCCTCGTTTTAAAAGTTGCTTTTTTTGGGCTGGTACACTCCAAATCTATATACAAAGTGTATAAAACCTATTGCTCTATTTTAGTTGTTACTTTTTTTAACGTACTTCACCCTGCTTAAAGTGAATCTGAAGTCCAGACATTAAAAAGAAAACACAAAACTAACAAAATTAAACATTTTTTAAAATTTTTGGTAGTAAAAATAGATTTAAAGGTCCGATTTAAAGAATAAGTCTTGAAAATAATGAGGGGTGTTAAGATTTTATTATTATTTGTGGTCATTAAAACCTTCAAAATCGCCTTTGAAAACTGTGCTTCTAAAAAAACGAATGCTCTTTTTTAAAGCAAAAGTCAAAAGTTCTGTAGAATCTCTCATTTATTTCAATAGGAAAAGTAGAATTTCAAAATATTCAGTTTAAGCGCTAGAGTATTTTATTCAATATCAAGTATACAAATACATAAATACGACATTTCACGGATAAAATTGATAGTTATCGACTAATTTAAAAATTGTTATTAGTCATAATATTTTAAAATTTTGTGTAAATAATTCATGATATATATATATATATATATATATATATATATATATATATATATATATATATATATATATATATATATATATATATATATACATATAGTAAAGTTGGATCCGCAAATGCGTACCTGGTAATATTAACTTTAAATGTTTATACATTATTGTAGGTAATTTAGAGAATTGTGAATTAACTATATTATATACGAAGTAACTGATCTCATCAACTCTTAGAATACTTATAAAGTATCACAATTTTCCTAAAGTATATGTTTGAGTTCTTTAGCGTCAAAGGAAAAGTTTCTAGTAAGACCTTAATCATTTATGCTCACTTATGACTAACACATAAGACTGCTAGAGTCAGATGTATTGTTAATAATATCAATAGTTATGACTCTGCCAAATTTAAGATTGCCTAAAAGTGTGTAAGGTAATAACTTCGAAAATCGAGTTTTTCAACAGATTTAAGATAAGTTGTTATTTTACTTTATCAATTACATTCTTAAATATAGCACTTCCTAAGGGAAATAAAAAAACTAAGCGTATATTCTAATAATCATAAGAAATTAAAATTAAATTTGAAAATTGAAAGTTACTGAAGGTTCGGAGAAGTCATTTCATCGTAAAATCGAAAATTAATGTAAAAAACGAATATGAAAAGTTTTAACAGCCTAACCTAAAAGTTTTTAAATTCTTCATAAATTTGAATTTTATGCGATTTGTATGAAAGTTCAGAAATTAAATATACATTCATCGTTTTACACACTGTCATTTAAAAATCGTGAAAAAGTTGTGGGACCCACTAAAGCATTCGCACAAGATATATCTACGTGCAAAAACTACTTTAAACGCCCATAAAAATGTGAAATCATAAGATTTAAATTTAACTTTACTATTGATTAGTATTACACGTTTTCTAATTGTGTAAATAAAAATGAACCAGATCCGTTCGCGAGAAGTAAGGATATTATCGTGTCTATCGCAACAAAAAACATTTAAAGTTTTGTAATAGGCACGGACATGCTTTTGCATCTAAAACTTCATAACTCGGTTATTAAAATCGGATCAAATCCTTTTCTAGATACATTTTTGACGACCTAAGCTATTAGAAAAATGCAAAAAAAAATCAATATCTTCAAACCTCTAAACTAGAAAATCACGTCAAAGATTTCTTAATCACTTGCTAGGTGCGGTTCTTTCTTCTTTTCAGCCCTTTATAACTTCATTATCTGTCCAAATCGGAACAATTTCTTTTGCAAGTACGAATTTTCGATGACCTAAACTATCAAAAAACGCAACCAAGAAAATCGATTTTTCAAAATCTCTACTGTAATACCCTATTAAACCAAGCTGGGTCCCTCAATAATGGATAAGTAGTTAGTTACGTACGAAGTATAGTAAGACACGTAGTTGATATATTTGGTGCACATCCATTGATAGAGAAGACTCTCCCTCATTAGAACACTTATAAGGATGCTTCGGTATAAAATATTTGTTTAAAGCTCGAATTTTACTTAGCAAGTCTCTGTGTAGAACTTTGAAATAACTTGTAAATTATAAGTAATTCCAAATAATATATACTTAAATACGTTCTAGTATAGTTTAATGTATACTAAAATTATCGATCAAGAATTCAATATTAAGCAATTGAAGGAATTGTACGAAAGTATTGCCTACTTTTATTGTTAATTTTCGAAAGTTTTCAAAGAGGATAGTTCCTTTTTATGATAATTATTATAATTTTTTCATGATAGAGGAAAGCCGTACAGTATGAACACCCATAGATATTTCGGCTGTTCATTTTGATCAAGGCAACGAAAATTGTTTTTTCCAAAAAAGGACTTATTCTTTGAAGAGCCGCTTTAGCAGAATAAAATTGGTTGAGGTCAAATCGATGGCCCTGACGAAAACTAGCATATTTCAGATTTCTCAAAAACACCTAGTTTTTTACAGAGGCTTGTTATAAAAAAACTAGTACTTTTTAGATTTTCTGATAAATACTAAACCCTGTTTGATCCTCTGAGATAATGATAGTTTTTGTTCGAGATTTTAAAAATTATTGATTTCAATAGGAGGCTCCTGACAAGAATTAGTATTTTTCGAGAAATCTGAAATGTGCTAGTCTTCTAAGGGACATCGAAATATAATTGGCATAAAAATACAAAAATGATGATTTTAACCCTTTATCGCCCAAACGCACATATATGACCGCCTATGCCGAAATAAAAGAGCGTATCTTTATTAAGGTTAAATTTTAGGAAATATAGATCACTAAAAGTATTTTATAAATTATTTTTTTGTTTTATAAAAAAAAGTTGCATATGAACAAACTACGAACGTAAAAGAAGTAAATAAAGTGACTTATTCCGGTCTTGTATACATCTGATGACCACCGATTTTGCAAATTCGCTCACGCATCGCAATCTGTCCCAAAGTGTTCGACTCCCCAGGCCAAGTCACGAGGCCAACTGTAACATCCCCTTAACAATCAAAAACCCTTCTCATCAAGCAACAACATCACAACAACAACCCAAATAATCAACATACTCGCACCCCTTGCAGGCTACATACCGGGCTTCAACGCCAGATACGGCCTGACCTTCATGAAGGCGGTGGAGGAGGGGGCGACCGAGTGGCGCGAGGCCCAGAACAAGCTGAGGGCCCGCAGGGACGCGATGCGGGCGCACGCCGAGCGCGCGGACCCGCGCAATCTCCTGTCGCGCGTGCGCGCGGACAACGTCGACGTCGAGCTCGACCACGGGCACGGGGCTGGCAAGAGACGCCAGTACTTCGGTGAGTCGCAATGTGGATAGCTCGATCTGAAATCGATGATCGGTGATGTATGTCGGTTTGGGCATCGGACAGCACGCGCCATTGCATTATGCACCGGTTTATATAGGGTGTGTACACGTGGAGTTCGACGGGTTGTTTGTCGGAGAGAGGTCGGCAAGATAGGATACGCTGGGATTGTGCTGGGGGAGAGGGTGCTATTTAATTCAACGGATGGACGGCTTCTTTATTTATGGAAGGCTTTGTGTGTGCGATTGGTTTGCGGAGAATTGTTTATCTTTACTTATGTTGGCTTGGTCTTTTTATACACTACTGTAAGAGTATTCATTTTATTTTGTGAAAAAAATATTGGAAGGTAAAATTAGAATTTATATTGGTTACATCATTTGTTTTGTGATTATTAAATTGTTGTTATTGGGTCAATTAAAAGTACATGCTTTTAAATAATATGAGAAAAGTATTTGTTTTACTAATTGCACGGAACTTGGTTCAGTCTTACCACAGCCTGGTGTAATCTACTTAAATTTAGTTTTCTAAACCGATCGCACCGCATAATGATTATTCCCTGCAATATTTACTTTTATGCAGGAATCAATACTAAGGGGCACTATTTTATAATATTTTCTTGCAAAGAAGTATAAAAGAAGTTAACTTACACAATCTTTAGTACAATTTAATAATTTAGATGTCAATATTTTATGCATGTTTCTCTATTTAAGTATAAGCACCATCAATTAATAAAATTAAATCTAAATAAACTTAAAAGAATTGCCGATCTATAAAAATCACTACGTTTGTGTCAACTGTGTTGTCTTATAAGTGTCAAAATAATACATTTCAACTGATAATTTCATTTTACAATTGACTTACAGACAGAACCAAAAAGCGCCCAATCGTAAAAAACAGATCAAACAGAGTTCATTATTCAAAACATTAAAAAAAATCATAAAAATTTATTTGTATAATTTTGATCCATTCCATGATGCATTAGGTAAAAATCAAGTCAAATTCGTATTTATAAATGTTTTGAAGGGCTGCGTAAGTACGACTATTGCCGATATACTCTTTGAGTAACCAATTTTTTATTGTTGAATAAAAGTGAGTTAATTTAATGTAAACTTCTTGGCCATTATAAAATTCTAAGTACATAATTTCTTTCATTGAATGTTTCTTTTTTTTGTAAAAATAATATAAATTAAAAATAATGATATACTTGAATAAAGAAAATTACCTTTACAAATATTATTTTGTCAAAATGACGTATAAGCTTGTTTGATTTCAGCAAAATTGAAATATTTTACTCGGTAATGTATGCTTTCAAAGAAGTGAAAAAACTAAAACTTTTTATAATATACAAATTGTTCGAAAAAGTCCACATAATTTACAATTTAAGACTTGAATCGGTCATTAGCAGATGAGTATTTTTAGGCTTTTACTATCGTACATAGTCTGGCCATTAAAATGGAGATTATAAAAAAGTTATTGAGGAAGAGACATAAATTTGCATTTTTGTGGAGAATTACCCATATAACATTATCTTTTTAAATGTAAATTTTTATTCTTATATAGATGTATCACCTCAGTTTATTCATTCAAAACTAGTATTCATCGCTACATCTGATCGAACGTTGTGCATAATTTAAACAGTTACTCTGCTTGTTAACTTTTGGTAACGTGTTAAGCGTCAGCCAACAATTAAATACGCTAAATTAAAAAATTTGGACTTTAAAAATTTAAAATCGTACTGTATTGTAAAATCTCATGCAGTCCATAAAAATATTAAATAAAAAAGAAATAAACAACAGTTTATAACGTAACACTACCATCCTAACCAGCATCTCGCTATACATCTCAAACGTGAATTATTCACCCACATCTCGTGTAAACGAGTATATCATTATATCGGCAAGCACGTATCTTACCCAGCCCATTCAAAGGAATAACCATTCCAAGCCCGAAAAACACTCACCACTCGTCTTATCTCTTTCCCCCTCCCCTCTCGTCGAAACAACAGATAACCAAGTGTCGGCTGAGAGTCCTCCGATAGTCGGCTACACGGGCCACATACCCGGGGCCAAGGGCGAGGTCGCCCTGTCGAAGCGCTACGCCCAGGCGGCCCGCAAGGGCCTGGAACTGATGCAGAAGGAGCGCCAGTCGAGGCTCGGCACGGCGGCGGAGAACAAGGACGCGATCGAGAGGGTCCTCGACGTCGCCTACCTCGACGACACGGGCCACACGAGGGCGTAAGGATGCAGAGGGGCCGCGGAGCCTTGTGAGGATATTGCGTGATCGTTGGATTTCGAGACTCGTATTTTGGTAGATTGATGCGGGGGGCGGGGGAGGATTAATTAGGTCGTATTTGTTCACTGAAAAAAAAATTTGTTAAATCTAAGTAAACGTTTCCTTGAATCGTACTAAGAAAAGATTTATTTGATAATAGTCAATTTTATTTGATAATAGTAAATATTTAATTATGTTTAGACTGATATTCATCAATTCAATAAATATTTACTAAATTTAAGAAATATTTACTTTATTTAAGTAAATCTTTTCTTAGTACGATTCAAGGAAACGTTTACTTAGATTTAACAAATTTTTTTTCAGTGTTTTCTTTCTTTTTAGTTGAAAATTAGAGGGGGTACTTTGAATATTTATAAATGGAAAGCGGATTTGATTGTTACTTGTTTATTTTGTATGTGTATTAATGGATGAAGGATGTGTAAATAGAAGTTATAGGCAATTATTTAATAAAAATAATTGAAAAAAAAAATACTTCGGAAAATAATTTAGAAATTCGTATTAGCCCTTCTAGAGAATTGTTGCAAACATATTTTTTTTCCATTTCTTTAGTTTTCTAGGTTTCTATGCGACTAAAAGTAACTTAGGCCCACCATACGAGATGGGAAATAGTCCACTTCGATCTGATCCAGCGATTAGATTTGCAAAATTTCGAATGTACACGTAGAAATCTAAACAAAAACGCTAAAATCTTATGGTACAAAAATAGACCATACGTCCTTAATGGGTTAAAAGAATAAGTAAGTTATGAACATTTTTCTGAAACTTTACAGTTTACATAAAAGTTCATGTATACATATTATTTGAAAATTAAGAGAATAGTTTTAAAATTGGAAGTTGCTGATAAAAATGTATATCAAATTTATTCATTTTTACTATTATGCAGTATACTAGTGAAGAAATGCCTCCGTTAATTTTCGAATAATATGTACACGAACTTGTGTGTAAAGTTCCGAGTTAATAGGTTAAATTGAGACTTTTCTCAAACACACAAATCTTATGTAAGGAAGTTCTTCAATAAAAATGTTCATAATTATTTTATTTTCTGAAATAATTGTCAATAATTTATTTACATACTTTATTGTACCATCCCAGCTTAAGGAAGTTATAGCATGTATAAAAACTTTGAAAATTAAAATATCCTATAATTTCTAAATTTATTATTTTTAAGAAAAAAAAGAAAGAATATAATACGACTTAATTTTTATATAATATTATCATTCTACCTAATATACGTTTAGAAATTTAATTTCTTATTTTCATGCAACATCCTAATTTAATTGTTTAGTGGTTCCTTTATGGTCGACGTAAATTCCGTTCTATGAGCTTTATTTACGAGTTGTTTTATGATTTTTTTTTAAATTTAGTTCAAAGTCCAAATGCTATAATTTAACCCTTTAGTGCGAAGACCTACAGAACAAAGTAAAGAGTAATGTTTTCTTTCATTGATTCTAGCTAATTTTGTTCCAACTTAGCTAAAACTCTAACTCATCGGTAAAAATGTCTAAAAATATATTTTTCTGAATGTACTTAATTTTATCTAAGATTATTGATGACAATTTAGCAATGGTTATTTGTTAAAAAAACATTGAATATTGCTACTAACTTCGGTACTTTCAATTTTAATTTTCTATAAAAAATTTATAAATTTTATGTATCGATAATTTTATAATGAATTTGTCACTAATGAACCCATATGGACCCTGTGGGCACTAAGAGGTTAATTTAAAGTGCCATCAAATTTTACGATTTTTCACACAACCATTTGCGAGAAAATGTTGTGTTTTCATGTTTATTTACTGTTTTTACAGAGTAAAAATTAATTTCTTTCTAAAAATTAACTGTGAAGAAAAGCTTTCTTACAGAATGATTAATGTGTATATGAAAATTCAACGCAAAATTTATCGCTAAATGCTTTGTGAAAGTTATAACAAATAAAAATAAAAAAATTTATATGTAATGTTATACAAAAAGATCAGGTGATATTAAATTTTTGAATAATACTTTAATTGCCAATTACTTAAAAAGATGCTGTCAAATATGTCATAATACTATTTTTATAATTTTAATTGGATTAGACAAAAAATGGTTAGTTAATCTTAACAATTTTTTGAATTTTGTTGAATATCAATTCTCCTGAAGAAGAATAAGAAGCCGCAAAAATTGTTCATAATTTTATAATTGTAAAGCAACTTGTAAGATACAACTTGATGAAAATGTAATTCTTTTGTAAGAAACAAAATAAAGGCCAATGAAACAGTTTTCATACAGCTGTTTCATATTCCGTTGTCAATATAGCATACCGAAATACGTAAGGATACTAAATTCAGCAATAGAACAAAAATAATTTCTTTATGAGTGAAAGTTATCTATTTTATTAGGCTATAATAAACTTTAATTTATGTAAATTACAACAATAGTTACAAGTTTTACATCTTTTAATAATTTGTTATTAAAAATTATTTGAATTTTTCAAATTTGATTATATAATGTTTTAAATACTTATTAAGAAACAGATAGAACTAAACATAAACATCATTTGCTAGCTTTACTACTGTCATTTTTAGAAGTATTAATTTTGAAAAATTTTCTAATCGTTAATAAAATCATTAAAGAATTTAATAAATTTATAAATTCAGCAAATACGTTAGAATTTAGTTTAATGTATATTATATAGCGCTTTCATATGTGCAGCATTATCCGTCCAAATGTAATGTAATTAGAATTTCATTAGATGATCAAATCATGTTAATAGTTATTAAAAGTATTGCAGATTTCTGCTTCTTAGCTGATTTAGATTATTTTTAAAGCGAAAGTCTCAAAGTAATTTCCGTGGCGAAATATCTTTGATTGACACGTTGAATAGGTATAAGATGTAATCAGCTAATTTCATTTTTGTCAAGAAAAAAATGAAGCTTAGCTAATTTCTCAATTGTTATAATATAATAAATTTCTGTTAATAACTAAAAAATTATTATTTATCGATGTAAATAATGAAAAACATTGTGAAATTGCAATCGTCGAAGGAGATGATAAAGACAAATAATATCATCACATTGTAATAAAAAAGTTTATCAAAAAATAAATAATGTTTACAAAGTTAATAATATACATAATTTAACGTACTTATTTACAATTTAACCCTATCTACGCTTCGGTAATCTACTCATCCTTTCCATTTCCATTTCTAGACTTCTTTTCCACATTTCTGGTTTTAAAGAATTCAAGCCATGTGACAGAGACATCAATCGTGAGAGAACCATCAAAGAATGTAAATTATCAGCTGAGAAATTCTTATCAGCCTGCCTGAGCCTTACGAAGTCTTCTTGAATAAGCTGTAATATTTTATAACTGATATACTGAATGCTAATTAATAATGAATTACAAATTAATACTTTCAGATAACTTACGTCCGTTGTTTCTTCCGTGAATTCAAATTTTGCATTTTTTAGTACATTCACATACTGTCGAATATCATTTAATCTAGTTTCATCCTTTAAATACTGTTTTGCTGCTTCAAGAATTTGGGGATACAGTTTAACTGTTTCTGGATCTGGCTGTATAACAACTTGGTTGTGGCACTAAAGGAAAAAATTCAGTGTCTCGTAAATATCATAATATAATATAATTATATAAATATCAAATATTTAAAAAAACTTACAGGTATGAATGATTTAACATCTGACAGAATCAAAATAGGTATATCTGTTTCGTACTCCATAGTATAAAATTTAAAATCATATGCTAGTTTTTGAAATTGAATCAAACCACTAATAGTACTATAATTTTGCTTTCCAAATGTCGTTACTTCCCCAGTAGTTAAACTAGTTTCATCAAGTACCAAGTGAGTATTTTTACTAAGCTGTAGGATGCCACTTGTTAATCTATTACAATCATAGTCTTTTCTGAAAAAATAAATTTTCAATTTTAATAAAAGAATACATTTTATAGTTATTAAATATAAATTAAAATTTTACATACTTTGGTACGAGACTCATATCATTAAGATTTTCTAAAGTAATATCTAAGAAATGACTTTTAGCAATAATTTGCTTCAAAATTTCATAAAACTCTTTTGTAAAGTTTGCATATTTTTTTGGAAAGTTTGTAATATTGAGAGGGAAAGATCCCAGGCATAAACAATCCTTTCTCAGGTATCTAAAAATGATAATATTTGTAATAATCAATAATCGAAACAATGTATAATAGTATCCTAAAATTAAAAAATTGACATACACTGAAGAGATCAAATGGCAGATCAAATAATCAGCTGCAATTTCATCTCCAAAAAGCAATTGACTCAAGACCATTCGCAAATCACCTCTTATACTCTCTGCTTTTGAAAATATACTGCTAGCTTCAGGAATGTGTTTATCATTTTCTTCAAATACTTTAATTGCATGCAATCTTGGAACCATTGAGGCTGGAGGGTGATGTGTTTGTCTTTCGGGATCTTCTGCCATTTCTTCTGAATCATGAATTTCACTCAAATTTGGATCCAGAGATATAAATCCAATGATATCAATAACTTGATTTAATTTATATAGAAATTCTTTATAAACCTGGAATAATTGCAACGTGTCAGTCAAAATTAGATGTTAAAATTTGTATGATTCTGAAACTAGTGTCTGATTCGTAACAGCCGATTCATCGTACTATGCCCAAAAATTAAATATAAAATGTTGTGCGTCATTAAAATTTGTAAATTAAGACATGCACAGGACTGTTTATTTTATGCACAAGCGTTTTTCTTAGTAAAGACATATTTTTATTCAATCGGCCGCTACGAATCGGCCATCAGTTTCAGAGTCATAAAATTTGTTACAAATATTTTAGTTTATTTTTGAAAATTTAATTTCTATATGAAACATTATTATTATAATTACTTTAACAATGCAAGCTTTTCCATCTTCATTTGGTATTGGAAAATTTAAAATATGATCCTTGGACACTATCCTAAGTGTTTTTGCCTCTTGTGATGATGATCCAGCATCAACATTATCATTGCATACTTTTTCCTTTTTTTTACCTGGTTCTGAACAATCCATTGGTTCTTCCATTTTATCTAATGATCTTTTATTACAATCTTTTGTAGTTGGTTCATTCGATTTTCTATTTTCGTTAAGTGAAGTCGAACAACTTTCTTTGGCCCATTCATTTAATGCTGGAGTAGAAATTACAATCCAAGTTTGTCTTTCTGAATTATCATTACTACTTGAATCAACTAAAATGCGTTCATGAGGCTAAAATGTATACACACATTAAATACAAAATTTCTTTTTTACTTATTTACAATATAAATTCTTTAAAATGAAATATTTATTCCTATAAAGTTTGTTGGTAGCAGCATACATGGGATAAACTAAGCTTTAAGTATCCCACACCTGTAGCGACCTTTGTTTAGTTTTTCTATTGGTCCTGCACTGTCCGGAACGTTAAAAGATTCAACGTGGGATTTTTGTGCTCCTTAATAAGACCTTTATTATTTAATATCACATCCCCTGAATAAGATTATAAAAAGGAAAGAAAATCGTGACACATATATGGCTCACGCCATATTGAACCTGTTAAATTCTGCATTTTTGTAAAACTAAGCAAATAACATAAATTTTTCATGGAATAACATTTTCTTTACTTAAATTTTATTATTGTATTATAGTTTCTCAACTTTTATAACCAATCTTCAAAGAGCATGAAGCAATTTTATCTTTGCAATGAGCTACTTTGCATACAAAAATCAAGTAACAAGGATTTTGAATTGTCATCTTATTCTGGAGGTGTGATATTACATTTTAAGAACTTTTTTACTTTTAATTGACGTTAAAGATAAAGCATAGCTTTTTAAACAATTATTTTTTATTATCAAAACTGAAATTTTTGATTACCTGACATTGTGCTCCGTCTTTGTACATGCCACACCTGGTGCTTTTTTCACCTGTGTCTGTGTTAAGTACTTCATAATTTTGAAAGTAGTATTCAGGATTATACATGTCTTGTAACATCCCCTGAAAGCGAACAAGTTGACCATCTTTAAAGTAATCCAGAGATGTACTGTTGAGCGAAGGAATTTCTCGTAATGCATCTGAATCCTCCAAAATTCGAGTACACTCAGACTCATTAGCCAAAAAGTAATCAACACTCCAATCATTTGGTTTGACTGCTGAAAAATTTATGAAGAGAAATCAAGTGATAATCTCTAAGAATCTATTAGTCTATAACCTATAGAAATTGACTTAATAATATCCATAATATTAAGAACATTACTTACTCATTTTCGATGTTAACTCTTAAAAGCACTTGCGTAAAATCACAATTAATTTACAATCAGCTAAAATAATATTATTTATAAAATTAAAAACATTAAATAGTGATTAAAAGGACTTATTCTGTACTACTACAAACTTATACAACGTGTGGCCATTGCAGTCATGGATGTGAAAAAATAAAGCGCGCCAAAAGTAAGTCTGAATCATACAGCGCTACTAACTATGAATTATTGATGAGCGAGCCCATGACACGCAGTGTATTCCCCTGATTAAGGCCTCGCGGTGGTGCCGCCCGTGCGGCCAGTTTGGAAAGCTTAGGTAGTGGGTTAAGAGCATAAGAAAACATAGTGAAAATGAAAAATAACGTAAAAAATAGATTTAAGACAAGAAAAAGTACATATTGCATTATTATTTAATGTGTTTAAGAATTTTCATTACATAAATTACAAAAAAATACTAATTTAAATTTTTTGTTATTTTTTGGTTATTTGTATAGCTAAAATCCTTAAATAACTTAAATAACAGTTCAATGGCTGAATTTTATGCCTGAAACCAATTTTTGATAAGGGTGACTCTCCAATAGGTGTCATCGTGCAGTTGGCCGTGTCGCTGTGTCGTGCACATGTGTCGCTGTGTGCATGTCGTTTTGTGCACGGGAAAGAAGAGAGCGAGGGACGCTGCCAACTGCAAAATTCAAACTTTTCGTTGCTCCGAAACGAAGAGTAACATAACCATAATATGTCTCGCTTATACGTCAACCGCATATAAGTATGGTTTGTTTGAATTAAACGTATGTTATCTGAATTGTGTTTGTTATCCGAATTGTGAAACCAGTATAAAAATAAAAAATGAATTTGCTATTAAAGCAAGCAGTCAAAAGGTTATTAATATTATTGCTTCTATACAGAGTAATGCTGGGGGAATCCAAAAAGCAGCTGAATCAGATGCTGGTGGGCGAAGTCATATTAATGATTGCACATTAAAGAAAAGAGGCTTATAGAGGAAGAATAACAATCATATTTACTAAGCATTACTCTGTATAGGAGCAATAATATTAATAACGTTTTGACTGCTTGCTTTAATAACAAATTCATTTTTTATTTTTATACTGGTTTCACAATTCGGATCACAAACACAATTCAGATAACATACATTTAATTCAAACACACCATACTTATATGCGGTTGACGTACAGGGTGGGCCATTTTCATCTCCGCATCTAAATTTCTCCGTTCCTAAGCGTGGTATCGAAAAAAAGTTGAGACAAAAGTTGACAAGGGTAAAGGGGGTCAAACATTGGTGACCTTGAACTTAACCTTGAACTTGATCTTCAAGGTTATTTCAAGGTCAACGTGATTTTTTTTAAATGGAAACCCCTAATTTTTATCCCGGAATTGAAAAGAGCGGAAAATTTTACATCGAGAATGTCTTTGAGAAAATTTTGTTTGGTGACCTTAGAGAGGTCAAAAATCAAGGTCAAACGTTTGAAAAACGATAATATGCTTTTTCTCTGAATTATTACGGCTTTCTGGTAGAAGAAAATAACCTCTCTACCTCAAACATTAATCACAACAACCTTGATTTTTGATCTCTCTAAGGTCACAAAACAAACTTTTCTCAAAAACATTTTCGATGTAAAATTTGTCGCTCATTTCAATTCCGGGACAAAAAATTAGGGGTTTCCATTTAAAAAATCAAGTTGACCTTGAAATAACCTTGAAGATCAAGTTCAAGGTTAAGTTCAAGGTCACCAATATTTGGCCCCCTTTGCCCTTGTCAACTTTTGTCTCTACTTTTTTTTGATACCATGCTTAGGAACGGGAAAATTTAGGTGCGGAGATTAAAATGGCCCACCCTGTATAAGTGAGACATATTATGGTTATGTTACTCTTCGTTTCGAAGCAACGAAAAGTTTGAATTTTGCAGTTGGCAGCGTCTCCCTCTCTTCTTTCCTGTGCATACAACGGCATGCACACAGCGACACATGCACGATGACACCTATTGGAGAGTCACCCTTAGGGTGTGTCCAGATGGACCAGATGGAGGACAAAAATATGGTCTGTCCTCTCCAGTTCGTATTCCATCGCTGTTTCGCTGTCCCGTTTTGAATTCAAACGCTGAAATGCATCTATACGTCTATACTCTCAATGCTCCACTGCAAGGGCTAAATTTGCTCCGAAGATCCGGAGTGACTTTAAACGGTTTATCGTATCAAATCCCAACGTTTGAATTCGAAACTGAACAGCGAAACAGGGATAGAACACGGACCATAGAGGACAGATCATATTTTTGTTCTCCATCTGGACATACCCTTAACCCATTACCTAAGCTTCCCAAAGTGGCTGCCAGAAAGGCGCCACTAGTAGGTCTTCCATGCGGATTTATGCTAAGAAATAGTTCCAATCTTCGCAACTCCTTTTACTTCTGCATATATTCGTGGTGCCACTTATCACTTAACACCTCCAATAGAGTGCTCTCTAATTCATTTCTAAATTTCTATAAATTTTACAAAAAATATTTTATGTTTTATTATTGCATTCTGTTCATCAAATCGTAAAATTGTCATCGTAAACTATGGGTTAATATTTTTTGTATATTATTTCAAATACATATCATAATAAAGGGTATTTTAAAAAGAATAAAAATCAGATTATTACTATAAAAATATATTTTTTTAACCATGCATACATATACATATACACATAAAGTACTATATGTTTTACAATTGCACACTTTATAATTCTGTTTTATTTCATCATTCATGTATGTACACAACTATTGTTCAGCCTCGTGTTTTCGTTGTCAAAGTGACAACATAAAAAGGAATAATGATATCAGCCTGTAAAAGTCTTCAAAACTTTCCTAAAATACCACGTTCACAAAAATTACTGTTTCTTCTCTTACTACTCTTATTTTGGCAAGAGTATTTTTATCATTGTTATTTGTCATTAAAACAATAAATATCAGACGAACCTAACAGTTCTAGCGTTATAACTATTTTGTTAAAATTAATTTAACAAGTTTATCTAGTTGCATAAAATTATAAAAGATGCTATAACAAAAGAGTTTATATAAATTCAGTTGCATTAATATTGATAAATAATAAATAATCTAAATAAGTTAAGAATAATTAGTTTTCGTTGTCAGTATTAAATTTTAAAGTTTTCAAATCTCTCTTTTTCAGTTTCACATAATTACTACCTGAAGTTAAATCTGGATCAATTGATACTCCTTTTACAATGTCTTGTTCAGATAAATAAGCACTTGTTTTAATTAAATTTTTTGAATTTTCTTCGTTTAACTGTTTAGATTCCGTTTTTGTATCTACTTTTGGGCTTTCTAATTCCTTTTGTTTTTTAGTACAAATTTCTTTTGAACCAGCTGCAGATTTTTCAACCATTGAATTGTCTTCATTGTCTTCAAATGTTTCCACAAAAAGTGTTTTGGAAATATCAGCTTCTTCTACTTCAGCCTTTCTTTTTTCTCTTTGATGTTCTTCTAAAATATCTCTACCTACACCTACAACATCAGCATTGCTCTTATTGACGTGCAGACGTTCTGAATCTGGTGTAAGTTTCGTCTGGTTATTCATTTTCAGGACAATGGGAATGGAATATTTATTATTCTTCTCATTTATCTCATCTTTAGTTTTTATATCTTCTAAATCAACATTATTTTTCTGGTCATCTTTAGGAATGTCTACAGCTTCATTTCCGTTTGAAATCTTATTTGACTGTCTAGTTAATGCTTTGATGATAGGATCTTCAGATTTTTTAATTAATAAGTTGACAGGTACTTCACTTAAGTTATAAACTACGGAAGTCTTTTTAGTACTTTTTGGACCTTGATTATTAACCAGCTGATTACTTTCAATTGGTTTTTCATTTACGTTAATTGGAATTTCATTATTTTTAATATCTTCATTATTATAAGAATTTCTCACGTTCAATTGTGGTTCTTTATTTTCAACAACCGCCGGTTTTGCATCATTTTCAAATGCTTTTGATTTAACATTTACATTAATTACAATATTATCAATTTTCACACTTTCTAGGTCGGATTTAATAGGTGACTTCAGTTCTTCGCGTTTATGATTTACGTCATTTACTTCCGCTACGGCATTTTTGTTTTTCTGCTGTTCAACTTCCGATTTTTCCGACAACTGCAATTCCTTCTTTTTTTGTTGTTCAATTTCCGATTTTTCCGCCAACTGCAATTCCTTCTTATTCTGTTCAATATCTTTTAAGAGCTCCTTCTGCTCTTGTAACATTTCTTTCTGTTCTATGATATGTTTCTTTAAAGTCTTTTCAAGCTGCTCGCGCCTTTGCACAGAATCTACGTTTGACATTTCTTTATCAGCTGCTAATTCTGTCTCTTCTTTTCTTATTGCTTCAACTGCTATTACGTCATTTTTTTGTCCTGAATCTGTTTTCTCGTTTTCTTTAGCAGGTACTAGACTTTCCTCTGGTTTCTTAGGTATTTCATTAGTTTCTTTATTTTTCTTTAACGAATCATATGCCATGTTAGCTTCTTTGATTAATTCATTATCTATGTTATTTATCTTGTCTACTATCTCTTGAATTTTAGAACTTATAGTCACAGGTTCGAGGGCAATTTTTACTTGTTTAATTTTTAAGTTTTCATTTTCAGATAATCGCTCTACAGGTACAGGGGGTTCTTGTCTCACATTTTCATTATCAGGAAGTTTGTCAGGAACTTTTGGCTTGAGTCTCTCAACATCGTCTGCAAATAAACATAAAGAAAATCATTAATTTACGATGCAAAACTTCCGATTACATTTTGAAATGTTAATAAAATACTAGCAAAAAGTCCTAACTTTATGTACAAATTGATTTTTTGTTTTTCACAGTAAATCAAAAATTCTACTCTTAAGAAGCAGCAGTATTGTTTTAATAGAATATTTTTTTCGAAGTCAACAAACATGTGTGTTTAGTAATTACGCGTATTTTTACATTTATTCCACCGCACTTATTGATTTCAATGCTAAAATATTAGGAACATCCCTAACTCTACATTAGAAAATGATTTAATTATAATGACAAGGTATAAATAAAAGTTAACACGATTTATCCCTTTCAGTCATAGCATATCATGTAATGATACACGTTTTACTATTTAAACACTGCGCTTTTCATTCATTACCCATACACTATCATGCACAGACCAATACCCTTCCATCCACCCATTCACTCCATATCCATCCATTCATACATCTATCTATCTACCTACTCATCCATCCATCTACCCACGCATCTATCCAGAAATTCATCCCTCCACCAACACATTCACCCCTCCATCCATGCATTTATCCCACCACCCACGCATTTATCATACACCCTGCATCCACCTATTGACCCACGCATCTATACACGCATTTACCCCTATACCCACGCATTTATCTCCCAACTTCACATCCATCTATCCACCTACACATTAACCCATTTACCCACGCATTTATCCCTCTACCCATTTATTCATCCATCCACCTACGCATCCATCCATTCACCCACGCATTCACCCAGCCACCCACACAATTATCCCTCCACGCATACATCTATTCATTCGCCCACGCATTCACCCCTCTACCCACGAACTTATGCGTGCACCGCCGCATCCACCTATCCACCCACGCATACATCCATCAACTGACGCATTTACACCTCCACTAATACATTTATCCCTTCATTCACGCATTCACCTATCCACCTACGCCATCATCCATCCACCCACGCATTTATCTCTCCACCCACGCATTTATCGATCCACCAATGAATCCATTTATCCATATACACATCCACTCCTCCATACACGCATTCACCCTTCACCGACACATCTATTCATACACCCACGGATTCACACCTCCATCCACGCATTTATCCCTCCACCTACGCATCGACCTATCTACCAACGCATTCACCCCTCCAACGACGTATTTATCCCTCCACCCACATACGCATTCACCCCTCCACACACACACGCACGCGCGCTCGTACGTATGCCCGCACGCAAGCACGCACGCACGCACGCATGCACACTACACACACACACACACAAACAGACACACATTTATCCCTTCACCCACGTATTCACCCCCTGGTATCAAAAGCATCGCAATTTCGCCGCAATTCTGCTGCAATCGTGCGTGCGATCATAATAATTGCAGCAGCCGACGTGCGGTCTGTTTCACAATTCGACTAGGTTTCTGCTGCACGACGATTGCGGCAGACGAGTGTGACAGGATTGCAGCAGAAGTTCAGCCGACAAAAGCGACTAAGGGGGATAAAAAAATGCACTAGCGAGTGCAGCAGAATTGCACGCGAATTGAATACGACGATTGCGGCAGGATTGCAGAAGACGTGCAGCCGACAAGTGCGACTAAGGGGGATGAAATAATGCACTCGCTAGTGCAGCAGAATTGCACCCGAATTGTGTACGACGATTGCGGCAGACGAGTGCGTCAGGATTGCAGCAGACGTGCAGCCAACAGTGCGACTAAGAGGGATAATATACAATGCACTCGCGAGTGCAGCAGAATTGCACCCGAATTGTGTAGGATGATTGCGGCAGGATTGCGGCAGACGTGTAGTTGACAAAGGCAACTAAGGGGTGAAATAATACACTCGCGAGTGCAGCAGAATTGCACCCGAATTTTGTACGACTATTGCAGCAGACGAGTGCGGCAGGATTGCAGCAGACGTGCAGTCGACAAGTGCTACTAAGGGGGATGAAATAATGCACTCGCAAGTGCAGCAGAATTACACCCGAATTCCGTACGACGATTGCGACAGACGAGTGCGTCAGGATTGCAGAAGACGTACAGTTCACAGAGCCGGTGGAATTAAACCGTATAGTTCATACTATACGCCTAGCGGCGGCGAGCGCATCAGTTTGGGCTCACTCGACTAGTTTGGCGTGGTAGATACTATAAAAGACTGCGCATAAGCCGTCTGGGAGATAAAACTCTTTGGAGCTCTTTTTTTTGTTACCATTCTCGGTGTTCTGAGGATTTTCGCTACGAGGTGTGTGATCGTTTTTGAAGTATATCTTAACGCATTCGCAAATACGTTACATCATCCCCCTTAATCACACTTGTTAGCTGCACGTCTTCTGCAATCCTTCCGCACTTGTCTGCCGCAATCGTCATACGCAATTCGAGTGCAATCCTGCTGTACTCGCAAGTGCATTATTTCATCCTTCTTAATCGCACTTTTCGGTTGCACGACTGCTGCAATCCTGCCACACTTGTCTGCCGCAATCGTCGTACGCAATTCGGGTGCTATTCTGCTGCACTCGCTCGTGCGTTATTTCATTCCCTAAGTCGCACTTGTCGTCTGCACGTCTGCTGCAATCCTGCCGCAATCGTCGAACGTAATTCGGGTGCAATTCTGCTGCACTCGCGAGTGTATTATTTCATCCCCCTTAGTCGCACTTGTCGGCTGCACTTCTGCTGTAATCCTGCCGCAATCGTCGTGCAGCAGACACCTAGTCAAAGTGTGAAGCAGACCGTGCACTTTCGGCGCATTCGCGAGTGCGTCAGACTGTGTTACCAGACTGACACATATATTCATCAACCCATGCATCCACCCATTCACCCACGCATCTATCCATCCACCTACGAATCCATCATTCACACCTCCACCCACGCGTTTATCCCTCCACCCACGCATCCACCCAGGGTGTCTGCCAGAAGCCTGAAAAAAAATTCCCTGATATTTCCAGGTTTTCCAGGATCATTTAAGTGATTATTCCAGGAATTTTAAGAAGCATCAAATAAGAAAAGTTTATTTTAAAAAATTATTTATAGCACTGTGTGGCCTAGATTCGCACTTAAGTCACGCCTATCCGATATCTCAGAAAGTAAAAGATTTCATGATCTGAAAAGACATACCTACAGGTCATGAGATAGTAAAAAGTTACATTTTTGTAAAGTTTCAGATAAAATGCTGTCGATTTACTTTTAGTTATCTAGTTATCGTCGGAAAAAGAAAATCAATTTTTCTTACAGTATTAATTTTTTCTCGACAAAGGAAAAGGTCAAGACTCAAAAATTTGACTGAATATTCTTCTCCATATTCTGAATCATCTCAATTTTTTTCAAAAAATTTTCGTCATATATTTTAGAAATATAACCGTTTAAACAATGTATTACGTTTTCGTGTATAACAAATGAAGGAAATGATGTTATCCAAACTTTAAGGTCGAAAAGTTAGGTAATTTTATGCTCTTTTAAATGCGTTTTCGATGCATCGATGATATTATTTCTAAGATGTTCAAAAACCTGAAAAACTGAAACCGAAATATCGAAAAACTGCTATAAAAAGAAAGAAATATCGAAAAACAAATAGTATATTGTGTACCTAGGGCGCAAAGCCCACTTTGCCCTTGGTGCACACCATATTTTTTGAAACACATGTATTGATTTTTGCGTTTTTCTAACATATTAAATTACTTTTGCGCCCGCTTATTACTTTTGCGCCCATTTATTTACTTTTGCGCCCGCTTAGTTACTTTTGCGCCGGCTTATATACTTTTGCGCCCGCCGGTCTAAAAGATTATCCTTTAAGCCGCTTAATAGGTTCAGAAAAACGCGAAAATCGTGCTTGTGTTACAAAAAAGAATTTATTGTGACGTCTTCCTTTAATAAAAACAAAAATAAATGAGCCATAAAACATTAAGTTTCACCGATATGTGCAGAGTAATGCTGATACACGTCCATACAGACAAACACACACACATCCATGCAGACGATTTATAAAAAAATGTACTTTGATTTCTTAAGACTCAAAACATATTTCTAATATGTTTTTAGTAAAACTTTTTTTTTACTAGCACAAAGCTTCCTCTGTGAGGAAGCAAAAAGCGTTATTTTGAGACGTGCCACGTTTAAAAAGATAAACATTATCAAAAGTTATAAGCGATCGAAGATAGTGAGAAAACATAAAAATACCTCTAAATTTCATGATTTTTCATTTTTGACTATTTTTTTCGCGTTTTGTTAGGTGTCGTGTTTATTTTCTATCTTTATCATTCATAACTTTTGACATTGTTAATCCTATTAAACGCGACACGTCTCAAATTAAAGTTTTATTTCTCTACTTTATATCCTATTACGTGAAACAATTGTTTGCATCCTCGAAAGCCAAGTAATTATAATGTCACTGATGACCGCTTTTAGTCCATAATTCCCATGTTAAATTCCCATAACAGAAACTGATATACCTACGTTAAAAAAACACATAGTCTGTTTTGCATGTTGAACATTTTTTATATGTATTATATGACCTATAGAACGTCTATAATCTATTAATTATTTTTTGAACTGTTTAAGTGCAGATTTCTTGAGGAATTCCTCATAGGGGAGGGTGGGGCATCAGTGGCACCCTAACTTTTAACAAGGATTATATAAAAATGATAGACACTGAGAACATTTGAATAGCACAAAAAGTTAGGAAATTATATCAAGAATCGAAAGCGACAGTTGAATATGTGTTTTCTGTGACACATTAATTTATATAAATCGAAAAGTAAAGTCAGTCAAAACTGCTCTACGTGCCCCACTAGGGGGCAACTGTGGCACCCCGGTGGGGCACGCAGAGCACGGCTTTTCATGAGGTATTTTCACATTTATAATTTTACGTAAATAATCAAATGAAAAATTAATAAAATCAGAAGTACTGTACATATATTTGATTGTATGATAAGATTTGCAATGAAAAATAACGAAATTCGATCTTACAGCGTTATAAACTTTTAAAGGTTAGGAGGCAAACAGGTGACGCGCCGCGCAACAGATTTCGTGTGCTATTCGTGCCCCACCTAGGTGCCCGTCGTGCCCCATTTTCAATGCTTTTTCCGACTGTTAATACACAATTACTGAACACTGCAAGATAAAATATCAAGCAAGGCCTGAAAGTTGGAAGTATAAACTATCAAGTAGACTTTGTTTCAAACGGATACATTCTTTTTTCGCGTTCTACCAGCCAAATGAAAAATTAAACCAACTTATTATTTCGACTTTGAATTTCAAGCTCATTTAATTAATTGGTTGGACTTTCTTTTTCTATATTATGATCAGAGACAAAAACTAGAAGTATTGTTCTTTAGATTTTCACAATTATTTGCTTAAAAATATCTATTAATCGTTTTAATATCGAGGTGCCAAACCAACCCGCCTGCCACACCATGCCCCACCCTCCCCTATATATTATATGTGTGTATATTGACAAAGTAACTTTTGCGCGCTCATAAATGCGGCCTCATGCACGCTTCTTTGAAATGTAATTTTGGTTTAACAATTTTTGCTTTTGTGTCGTGACATAACAAAAAACTTTAAAAAATTGCAGGATTCAGAACGAAATTCCCTGGTATTACCAGGCTTTTCAAGGATAAAAAAATCCCTGATATTTCCCGATTTTCCAGGTTTTCCAGGATCGGTAGACAGCCTGCCACCTATCCACTCACGCATTCACCCCTCCACCCCCGTATTACCCCTCCACTTATGCATCCACATATCCACCCACGCATGTATCCCTCCACCCACTCATTTATCCATCTACCCACGAATTCATCCCTCCAACTACGCATTTATCATACTCCCACTCATTATTCATCCACCCACACATTTATCCCTCCACTAACGCATGTATCCATCCATCCACGCATCAACCAATCCACCCACGCATTCACCCCTCAACACAAAAAGAAACACTCAAAACAAAAAATACAGACGGGTGGACACATTTCAAATCTTAATATAATGTAGATTTAAATAACAGTTAATATTAAAGAAATATTTTTAACACAAACAATTTTTAATTTATAAATAATATAACCATATTATTAGTTGAGAGTTGTATGTTAATGTATTAGAAAGTACCTTTAACGTTTTGTAAACTGTCAGACTGTTTTGGTTCTTCTGGCCTAAGTAGCACGTCATTATCGATCAGAATATGAGGCATATTGTTTATTTGACTAGGAAGCTTCATAGTTGTTGCTGTGGCTCGAGAGTTAGATGACTGTTCCATAGCATATAAATTTGCATATGTTCCAAGAATCATGATCCATACACCAATAAATACAAGAATCTAGAACCATATTGTGTAATTTAATTATAATTATAAAAGACTTATTTTTTTATTAAAATTAAAATAGAAATGTATATTTTTTTACCTGAGCAAGCAATCTTTCATTTGTATTTTTTGTGCTAATTGATATGAAAAATGCAGCTGGGAATATAAGGCATATTATAACACCAATTGTTGATCCAACTATGCCCAATACAAATTCAATATTAGGAATTATAACTCCAACAATTAAGGCTATTGTCACAATAAAAGTAGTAAGACATCTAAATCTTGTTTCACTTATATAGCTAGTTGAAGTCTCATGTGCATAGCCCTACATTTTTACAGCAAAAAATATCATTACTGCTTAATGAATAATAGCTTAATAGAATAATAAGATAAGAATAAGAATAGAATAAGAGTGATTGATGGCTTACTCGTCTGAACAGCAAGGAATTCAGACTCGCTCTACATGGAAAAATGACTAGAGGAAAACTAAATGCCACAGAAAGCACAAAACCTATTTTGATTAATTCAGAGGTCAAGTTTGGTTCAAAACTCATTAATATGTTTCCTGAAAAATAGAGAACAAATATTTTTCTTATCTTTTTATAGCTTTTCAATGCATTAAAAATGTATACAATAATAAAAGAAATACCTGTAAAAGGCTGGGTACAAAAAGCAATGTATCCAAAAAATCCCACACTAAGATAAACTGCAGTGCATATATTTAATGCCCCTTTAACAACTTGATTCATTTTTTCCAAAGTAGCATTTGGCATAGCTTCATAAATTTCAAACAACTGAGTCTGACAAAACAGTGCTAATGCAAAAATAGGCAAACACTGAAGTATGCCTGCTGGTCTCCAATAATGAACTTTGTCAAACCAATCTGCAGCAAAGATATGATGAGTTGATTCAGCTATTACCTAGACACAATTTTATAATGTTAGAATATTTTTTAATGGAGTACATAAATAAATGTTTAGATTTAGAATTAAAAGATTTAATTTACTTACTTTTAAAGCTAGACAGATGTAAAAAACAATAGATGCAGTGCTAACACTTGCAAGGCTATCAATATTCCTTAACAAACCTAATGGTAAGACAATAAAAATTCCAGTCGTAATAAGAAAACTGGTTCTTATATCTCCAGGATTCTTGTTAATCATTTCTCCAACGATTTGTGGACCCAAATCTCCAACTACTACAAAGAATGCTACACAAGTTCCTAGCAGAAACCCTATAATACACAGTTCAACCAAAATCTTTGCCATTGGACCAAAGGCATGAAATGCAAGAAACTCAAAGTTCCTCCGACGAGACATAACTGCTGATTTTATTAGAAAGTGGCATGCCAATCGAGAAAGAATGCTGCTTAATAGAAGTACCAATGTTGCTAAGACTATGCCGCATTGTTTGAAGCAGAATGGCATAGCTAACACGCTAACGCCAATGATGCCATTAGCAAGAGTCATAACGTGTGAGATCATCTTGGTATCACAGTCTTGACCAAGCAAATCTAGTGTCAAACCAAAGGTGAATAAACCTTATGTGAAATAAAATTTTTCATATCGTGGCCTGAAATAATTTTTAATTAATAAACAACGAAAATTTATAAAAAAAAAGTTAATAAATTTTAATTATAAATCTTTTTGAGTGAAAAATAGTCAATAAATGGTCTTAATAAGAAATACTTTGTTGTTGTTAAATATTGTGTCATTCTAATTATATTAAATATTATGTCATTTAGAACGTATAGGCATAACTGTCACTGCACATTTATTAAAATTATGATATTATTTCGACATTAATATTGTAAAATCTACAACATTTTCTTCAAAAAGTTTACTCCAAAAAACATTGATGTAATGTCTTACCTTAAAAAATATTAAATGTAAAAATTACATTTTTGCGACAGTGGTTGTTGATATTCAGTCGAATCTATGATCATTAAATTTATTTAACATACAGTCGTAATTCATGGTGTTAAACTAACACCAAAAGCAGTATTGTATTTCGAAGAATCCTTTGTAGGTTATGAATGAATACTTGTGGAAGGTTAAGAATAAGTAGCACAAAATTTGAGACGTTCGATAAATAATGAAATGTGTAAATTATTATATAACAATATTATCACATCTTTTACAAAAACACTATGTAAAATATTTACAAATGAGAAATCGTAGATTTCAAGATCGATAAACAATAACAATGCAAACGTGTTATTTCGGAGCAGCAGATTCTGCAGATTAACTGATTTCTCGAAGTAAGATGGAAGTTGGCACACACTATAGGTAATAATCAATCGATCTGTATAAAGCGCTAAATTTAAAAGATTTTTTAAGTCTCAAATTCCTATAACTAATTTCTGCAGTGTATGTAGTAAATTTCAATAAGATAATACCTCTTTTGATTACATCCGTAAACACGTAAAATATGAGCAAATCGAGAAAACGAAATAAAAATCACACACTTACGAAAAAGTTATACAGGAAAGAGGACTGAATTGATAAAAAAGATATAAGTTATATAGGTAAAATGAGATAATGATCGAATATAACGAATATGAATATATATTTAACTAAAGAAAAATATTTCAGTCACTTCAGATAAAAATAAATCTGATACTGTAATAAATTTTCTAATACGGATTAAGCACGCGGGTGATAAAAGTATTCAAACAGGAGATTTCAGTTTACTGAATAAGTTCAGTAAATTTTAATTAATTGAAAAATGTTTTGTTATAATAAAAAGAAATGTTAATTTAAATTATCTGAAATGATTGAATATGTAAGTAATAAGAAGTATATCACCCACATTTTCACGTTGTTTTAAATTAAACTACGCAAAAACAAAACAGCTGTTGCCAAATCGCCGACATACTTGTGTAACGTGTTGATTGGTCATCGATTTTGAAAACATTGTAAATTAATTTGCCGGTTGTTGGTGCCGTTAACACTTGTATAAATTCTTATTCTAAATAAATAATATTTACGAAAATAAATGTTTGTGTTCTTTATTTAACTTTAAAAAATCGAGCACATTTTAATTCATTGCATACAACTAAACATGTTATCTTTCTTTACAATTGTGGGAAAAGGTTTCCTAGAACATTTATAATTTAAAATTACTTTTGTTTTGCATACTTTTTAAACTTCGTTTTTCAATAAACAAAACTTGGTTGATTAAACTATTTTATAATCTATTTTTATGTCATTTTAATCTTTCTTACTTTAAGTTTATAATTTGCGTGGGGTTTCTTGAATATAGTGGAGCAGAAATGTCTGATTCAGTTCACAATAATCAAATTGTTAAAAAAAAGCAGTTTTGTACTTGCACAAGTATCTTTATTATTTTATTATAAATATTTAAAAACATTTGAGTACTATATACTTGGACATAAATATTACGATGTTTGTCTTATTTTTCAAAACTGACACTATTATACGCAACATTACACAATATTTTTTGAATGGAAATTACATTATAGTTAAGTAAATTGTTCATAAATTTAATTTGAAACCTATTTTAGATTTATTGGACAGACATCTACTCCGACTTGGTAAATATATAATCAGTACATACCCCGTTAATTACATTTTTACTAAAAATTTATTTAAATACTTTAAATAATTGTGTAGAGATTAATTCTGAGATCTTTACTTGTATGTCTTAAAAAAAAAAGAGTAAATAAAAAAGTAGATTAAAAAAGTATAGTTCCTTGTTTTACTACATATTTTTTCAAAATTTATAGTAAAAATGTAATCAATATTTGTATAAGAAATAATATCAATACTACTCTCACAGTTCTCTCACACAATCAAATGATTTTCAAATGAAGAATGTTTTTACAATTTTTGTGTTCTCATTTGAATTTCGCAATTGAACTATTTAAAAAAAAAATCAGTAAAAAACACACCATACATACTTTCTTCTAAGTCGGACTAGTTGCTGGCAATCAATGCTTTGAAAATCTGTCCTGTTGTAATGCACCTTCAGTTTTATCGATAGTCTTAATTGTTACCTAAACTGTTTTTACTTGACTCGTGATTATTACTAAATTCCTCTCGCATAAAAAATAAAATATACACACTAAAACGAACGTCGTTACCACTCGTATTATTGCGTAAAAGGGGTTCGTTCTTCACAATCGGCTTTAGTTTCATTTTATGTACAAAAATAGGAAGCGAAAAAAATGTATTTAGCTATAGTAACTGAAAAGCTAGCAAAGCGAATTTTGATCTATAATAATCAGATTATTTTTCTTATTTTAAGTATTGAAATAAGAAAAATAAGTATATTTCATTCGATTATACATATAGCCATTGATACAAACTTTTGACTAATGATTGATTTAAAGGAAAATAATTATCGACGCGTAAATATAAATTTCGTTGTAAATTAGTAAATACTATAGAAATAAGATTGTATCATTAGCTATATTGTACTATTTGTACGTTTCAGTGATAAGCAATCAGTTCTTTTATTGTTAAATATTACTTTTTACTATTATTAAAGTTCGAAATTCGGTCTGGTACTATTTCAGCACCTGGCTATCTGATAAGTCTTATTGATCTTTGAGTTGTGTCTATATTATCGATTTTGCCCTTTTGTAAACCTAATTCGTTCGGGCTCAGTCAAAAAAATTTGCATAATAACAATGAGAACTTAATATAGATGAATGCAATTCAACCGTAAAAAGAGACAATTGTTAAAATAATGAGGGTTCGATTTAATAACGATCTCACTAGACTTCACCAAATATGCAAATAATGATATAATGATATCCAAGAAATTGCATTAATTTTTCCTTGCAGTTGAGATTTTAATCCTGAAGTTTGATATTATGATTAATAACTGTATAATGGAAAATTTAACTAAGCAGATTCATGATAGCGCTTTAAATACAAACATTCGACATGGTATTTAAAACGTTTATCCTTACCCTACATTAGAACGGAATTTTTATCTACTAAATTTATCGAGTTTTATAATTTAGAATAACGTTCACCATTCAGAACATTTTCATTCGTGTGCGCATAAAAAGCAAAACAATTATTAGGAAAAATTATTTTAAGCCTTATTGCCGCACCACGAACGTAAATTTGATTAACATGTATATCGTAAAAAATCATTTTTTCGGACTGATCACACTAGTCAGAGAAATACAACAAATTCCAGAAGGAAATTGCATTTGACATTCGTGGCTGCAGAAATTGGCTGTCAAGGGCTATTCACTTAGTAGGTTCTAAATTCCATTCCTTGAAAGGCTGCTCAATATGCCTAAATCAGGGATTTGCTCCTCCATCTTTCTTTGTTTCTTCATTTGTTGAATTTGATTTTTCATCTTTTTCGTTCTCTA
Source organism: Gastracanthus pulcherrimus (assembly GCA_949152435.1). Classification (NCBI taxonomy): domain Eukaryota; kingdom Metazoa; phylum Arthropoda; class Insecta; order Hymenoptera; family Pteromalidae; genus Gastracanthus; species Gastracanthus pulcherrimus. The sequence continues at coordinate 41,995,447 of OX424575.1, forward strand.
AAAATAAAATAAAATTTTATTTATCTTCTGAAAATCAACAGCTTTTAATATATTATATTTTTAATAATATGATTAATACCTTTAACTTCTGATTTGATTTCGTCTTCTTTCTTTATATCACCCTCAGCGTTTTCTTGACCTTTTTCTAATCGTGGCCGTTTCCTTGAGCCCTGCAAAATAAAAATGTAATTTAATAAGTATGTAATGCACCAATTCAAGCTCTGAATTACAAAGAATAAATTTAGATAAATACCTTGAAGGATCGATTGTCTCTCCTGCCACCTTCACCTTCATCTTCACTATCACTGAATTCATTTTCATGTTGTAATCTCTTGTCGATATCACGTTGAGGAAGTCTTTCATCAGGATTTACTTTTTCTTCAGCTTCAGAGTCCTCAATAACGGCGCCATCTTCTGGAATAGCTTGCACTTGAACTCCTGGTGCATGTGGTAACATTCTAAGGTTTTCAAATAATCTTGTTCTGTAAAATATTTAATAAAAAATTAAATATTTTGATATTTTATTATGGTTTATTCAGTATTTTCATAATTTATAATTTTCTCACTTGATCTTTTCTAAATATTCGGGAGTATTCTGGTTAGCCATATTTGATGGGCTAATATGTAGCTTAAAATCTGGTCCAAAATATTCAAAGTAATCATTATATGGAAGTTCATTTGCTATGTCTGATCCAAGTGCTACAGAGGTCTCATACGTCCAGCATCTTGATACATTTCTAATCGTGTATCCACCACCTCCAACCATTAGGAAGGGTAAATTATACTTTTTTACAAACTCAACACACTTTCCGTGCCCTCTCACAGTAAGGTTAAAACAACCTAATCTGTCTCCTGTTAATGACATAAATAACAGTTGTATTAAGTTATTGATATAAATTTCTATTATATACTATGCTTTATTTCAAAATTGTTTTACAAACCAGTCAAGGAGTCAGCTCCACATTGCAATACAACAGCTGATGGCTGGAAAGTTTCCATTACTTTTGAAATGATTGGCACAAATATAGACTCATAACTTTCATCATCCATTCCATCCCGAAGAGGAATATTCACAGCATAATATTTTCCCTAGAATATAAAAATATTCAATGTTAAAAAATAAAAAAAGTGTTGTATAGCAAAAGAATTTTATTAAATAGAAATATTTATAACTGAGATAGGGAAAAATTACTGTTTGAAATTTTTAATGAATAATGTTTTAACGAATTGAAAGAATATATATATATATATATATATTTTATAGACATTTTATAATTAAAGATAAATTATGCGCACATAATAATGATTGACTTGAAACATGTTACATATTGACATTTATTATTAATTTGCATAAATTCTAAATTTTTAAAAAAGGCATTACCTTTCCAGCACCAATATCTCTGAGATCTCCAGTTCCAGGAAAATACTCTCCATATTTGTGAAAAGAAACTGTCATAACTCTATCCGTTGTATAAAAAGCTTCTTCGACTCCATCACCATGATGGACATCAATATCAATATACAAAACTCTTTGATGGTATTTAAGTAATTCTAAAATGCCAAGGACAATATCATTAACGTAACAGAAGCCTGAGGCTTCACTCTTTTTTGCATGATGAAGTCCACCACCCCAGTTTATGCAAATTTCAGATGCTTGCTTGTTTAATTTCACAGCCGCTGCTACTGATCCACCAGCAGATAATTGACAAAATTCATAAAGACCATCGAAAACTGGACAGTCTTCACCAACATTAACTATAAAAAATGGTTAGAAATTATTCTCACAGTTGATAGATACAAATACAATAAATTATTGAATATGATTCATACATCTTTGCATTTGTTTGTTGTATTCAGTCATATTGTCAGGCCTGATTGATCTCAAGAATCTAATATATTCATCACTATGAAATTTCGTCATTTCATCGGCAGTAGCTTTATGTGGTCGCTGTAAATATCATAAAATATTCTTTAATACATCTATTATGATGATTTTGTATTTTAAGCCATAATAATATTTAATTATATTTCATTCATATATATATAATAATAAAATAAAAAATATAAAATTTCTACTTTATAATGTAAGTATTAAAAAGATTAATAAAAACAAATTTGTAAGAATGCAAATTCACTCACATAAATCTCCATTTTACGATAAAGCCCATAATTCAATAATAAATTATGTGTCATCCTTATACGATGTGGCTTCATAGGATGACCTTGTCCATAGTAATAATTTCCAATATCACCTAAAATAAATTTTTTGTTGGATATTTGTATGTTATATTTCAAAGTACTAGAAACAAATTTATTTAACTTTTCTTAGTTTCAAAAATAAATCCTTAGTAACTAAATGAAAATTTAATTTTAAGTTATTGGCCAGAAGTTATCAAAATGGAGTCCTCTTCTGTTCCAGACTGAGGAGACCAAGTACTAATGCTGATAAGAGAAAATCATAAGTTTTGATATTTTTATGTAAATTTCAATAAATAAAAGCTTACTGCTAACAAAATAAATCAAATTAAGATATAAATACACAAAAAATGTAGTGATTCAATGATTGAAGATATGTAAGTATTGCTCAGAAACTTTAATAAATTTAACAATCACACTTTATTGATAGCTTTGTATTAACATTATATATTTTGTTAATAAGTTAAGTTTAATGAATACAATAAATTAAAAAATTAAATAAAAGCATTAGTTATAATATAACATGAAATAAGCATTAGAACTAATTAATAATGATTAATCCCTAACCACCCTATAGATCCCCATGAATCTCATCTTTTAACGTAGATTTTAAATTACTTTTCAAAGGAATTTTCAATCTTATAATAAAAATAAATTTGACTTCTATTAAATGCTATCTAAAATAACAAGGATTTAATTAAAAATAAACTTTTTGTTTGTGAAAACTAAGCCTCTGTAGTCAAAATTAAAATTTCATTGTTTATAATTGCAAAAATTCTTAAAAGTAGTCAAAATTAAAACAAATGGCTCTTAAATGATTGCTAATTGCGTATAAAGCTAGTAAAAGCAAACAAACCAATTCATAAATTCGGCATAAGCCGAGGAACCACGACCATGTTCATTTTCCTTTGGCTATTTTATAAAAGCCTCGAAAAACCAATGATTTGCCGCAAAATCGTCGTGTAACGCTCTATTTCTATCAATAATCCACAATTCCGCTCGAAACCGTCGCATAATCGGCGAAAACAATTCACTATTGCGTCGGAAATACTGTTTTATCGCGATTACCTCGAGAGACTCTCAGACGAACTACGGTCGCACGTAGGCATGACGGACGCCTGGCTCGCTTGGTACAAACTACGGTCGCGCGAAGCCACGTCGCCGAGTCTCTCGGCTTAAAGTCATTCAAACCGTACCCAAGCCTCAAAACCACCCAAAAATCCCAAATTTTCTCTCGACTAGCACGAATCCCACCCAGAAACGCACTCCCACGCCGAACAAACTCAACAATTCCAAATATAAATTAGAGAATAGAACATGCGAAACATCGGCGTCGCTCGGGGCGCGCGCGGCGATCGTGACAATCCGAAAGATCGCCGCACGAACCAATCACACCTTGTAAACAAGAAGAAAAACAAATTGTACTCACTGTCGTAGTAGTAGCAAACGCGCTTGCGGCTGTGCTGTAGTTGAGACATTTTTGGATGTTCCGAGTGTGTATCGTCCGCCGGGAGTGAAAAGCGGAGTGTTGTCCGCGCCTCGCAGGGATGAAAATTGAACGGGAAGCGCGGTGAGCAGCAGCACACGCACACGCAGACTACAGCAGCAGCAGCAGGACAGCACGGCGCGCGGCGGCGTCACTGGCTTCGTCGGGGCCCCGCAGCTGTTGCGCCTGCGCAGTGGCGTACGCAGCACAGTGTGCGCGTTTTCTCGCCCTCTTGCCTCTTTCTTTTCCCAGAATTTTTATGGCCGCTGGAGGGGACGACGCCATTTTTTCGGGACCGTCACGGTACGGCGTTTCCTGACGTCGCCTGACGATCGATGTACGCTGTTCTGATGTTCTTTTAACGCCATTTATTATGAAATATCTATTGTTTATATTTAATTGTTATTTAGAAAAAAAAATTAATTTTTTATCAATTTGTAGGTTATCAAACTTTTGTTAAAAATGTATTATATTTTGTTACTTTTTTAGAAATCAGTACGTTATACTACACAAATAATAATAAAGATCAGCAATTATATTACAATTAAGGTTTCGGTATGAAGTGAGAAATAATGGAAATCTTATTACTGTTATGTAAGTTTTATTCTTAGTAATTGTACTAGAACGGCTGCTTATTGTAGAGTTATAAACAACGATGATAGGATATTGTTTGTGAATTCCTCCGTAGATTGTAATTATTGATAAGTGACGTTCGTGACCGTCATAGCTCCACAAATCTACTTTGCATTTAGAACGCATTCACTACGCAGGCGCAAAGTGATAAAGCAGGAGGTACCGGTTTTGTTCCGGGAATTTATGAAATATTCGTGTTTCAGTGAGTCTGTGAAGTTTATTCTGGTTGTTTATCATAATTAATTGTGTGTTCATCTGAAGTTTTTATTAGCAAGTACTAGAAACTGGTTGAAAACAATCATATGTATTGAGAGAAACTTTGTAACCTACATCAACGTGTTTTTTACGATATTTTTAGGTAAGGCAAACAACAATTCTTTTTATTTCCAATATTGTTTTTAATTAACCGTCCCTAATTTAAAGAATCGTCTAAGACACCAAGAATTCTACATATGTAAATAATTATTACTAAAATAAATATAGGTTACCTATTTGCCCTTTACGAATTTCTTTGTTCGACGTTCCGCGATTGTTGACATTGAACACAGTATCCTGCATAAAACAATGTGCGTCTGCATTTGTTATTTGTTTTTAAACAATATTTGTTCATATTTTCTTGATGCGAATATAATAATTGTTTAATAATTATAGAATAAGTATAAAAAAAATTCTGTTGAATTTTCTATTAATTGTCAATAGATGAAAAATATTTATATCAAAATAGTATTTTATATAATTATCATATACTTCTTTTATTTATTTTTTACATTATTATTCATTTACTTTGTAAAAATTATCAAGCCCTTGTTCCTTGATTTTCTTTTAATGTATAAAAAGCATGCTTTTAATAAAGTAAGTTTTTTAATATTAAAATATTTATGATAAAATTTATAATATAATGTTATGGATAGATATTCAAATGGTATAAATAAATTTTACAGTTAAAGTATTTATATATCCTGCCTATCCAACTCAATGTATATGTTACTTTGTAGTGGATAATCAAATCTCATTCAATTTGAAATTTACAATGATTATTTTATTTTTCATTGAAATTTTAAGAGACTCATTGTTCTAAGATATTTGAATTAATTTATTTTAACTATTTAATTAACATTTTAAACGACAATAAATAATTTTAAGTTCTGAAAGGTATAATCAACTTAAAACATAGGTATGAATATTTTTTACAATAGATTATTAGTAATTTTTATATTTACTATAGACATTTTTGATAATATATAAATACAGTTTATACATACAATCTAAATTATATAAATTGTTAAATGTATATGCAAATTTATTTAAATTAGTTCTGCAACATTTTACAATTCAGGGGTATAAATATAATTACAAGTATATTTTATTTTTAATAATCTTTATTGTTGATATATCACCATATTTTCATAGTCTATAATATTTTTTATCTTATAATACAACATAGTCAACATAAAACAATTTTTCTGAAGTTGAATCAGTAAGCCGAATCTAGATACAGACAAATTTGTAATTTTTTTTCCATTTGATTGATAAGAACTATAGGTTTATATATTTCAATAGACTTAAATTTTTAAGACTCGCGTGAAGTATTAAAATAACGATCAATCTTGTCATAAATATATTTAAATAGATTTTTTTTATTTAAAAGCTTCTTGCATAACATCGCTCTATACACCTCCTATTTAGATAAAATTGTACCGACACTTTTTTCAAGACAATATATTCTTTAGATGAAGCCTACAGAGCTTTTGTGTTATTTCCATTTTTCTTTTTCTATGTGGCTCATCGAAATTGTACAAGCAATAGGTATGGATAATATATTATCATCTGATTGATAATTGATTAGTCTCAATTACAACAATTGAGTTTTTTTGTCTCCAACTTTTCAGTATTGGTAATAATGCCATCCTTATGCTGCACCCTACGTAATGACTAGGTTAGTAAAATATGTAAGTCATGCAACATGTTTTAAATTACAATTAGAAATAAAAAATGCATATCAAAAAGAATTATTTTTTTCTTGGTTATTAACCAAAATTCATAAGAACATCAATTCACATAAATGCAATAGCATCTCCAGTTTGGCAGTATAATTTTCATCTTTTTGAATTAATTTATATAATATTTACCATACACATATTTGCAAAAACTTACGCAAAACATTATTGAGAATCAACTTACTCAAGTTTATCACATGTATGAACATTCGATTTTAAAAAGATTTTCTAGATATTCAAATATTATAAAAAAAGAATGTATACATTAGCTTTAAAATATTCAATGTGCTGCCCAATCTAAAATATTCTTGTAATTTTCAATAATCCAACTGATATTAATGCTATAGGAGTATATCAAAGCATGGTAAATATTTTACCTCAAAATTAGTTTAAAAACTTTTATATTTAAATAATAATTTAAAATTTTGACATTTTATGTGTAATTCAAAAAGATTCCTTTGTATTTTACTTTTACTAAAATCACTTATATTTCATACACAAAAAATTAAAATTTTTCATTATTTCAAAGTATATTTAAATATTAAAGTATTTAAGCTAATTTTACTGTAAAAAATACTTTCCTGGCCCTGGAGTATATTTTAATATTCTTATACGACGTAGTATAAATAGGATCTCTCGAATGAGCTTTACAGGGTATATAAGAGCTCAAGTATGCTGTTTCAGTTGATCCATTTCACTGGGGACACCCTGCATAGGCCAGGGACAGACACTTTAGTGATCTGTCTACATTATTGGACATAGTGGTGTTCTTTATCCGTGCTAGGTTCTAGATTTTTATTAGTTTCGAGAGCCAAAGGACTCATAATGTCATCACAGAATCAAGACAATTTTTAAACTGTCCACTCTTAAAATCATAATACATATGCAATATCCTGTGCCTTGCCAGAAAGCCAAAGAGTTTTTTAGATTAGAAAACCAGATTGAAAACCGTATTATCTATAAATTATTTAAATTTTTTAATAAGTATGATTTTCAAAGAATCATTATTAAGATTTAATAATATACTTAAGATCCACAAATTTTATTGTGTATCATATTTTTATTCATAATTTATTTGCAGTTTTCTTAAAATCTATAATTATTTTTAGCTGTAGAAGTGCAGCAACTCACTAACACACTCACTTTAGAATTAGGATTAAGATTGATTTGAATGTTTAATCATTTTTAAATATGTTCAATATAATTTTTTAGCCAGAAGATTTAAGTTTGCATAGTATAAAGTAAAATATAGAAGCGAGAATAAAGTCTAGAATGTTTAATCTTATGTGTGTAAGATGCATAACATTAGCAGCATATAAACAATGCATATTAACAAAGAATATGTATGTATTAAAAAATGTAAGCAGTTAAATGTCTTTGGCTTTCAGGAAGATAATTAAACCAGTTGTGTAAAAAAACATCATCCTAAGTAAATATATTTCTACAGAGCTACCAAGAGCACCAAAAACGATTATAAACCAAGCTACTTATTGATAAGTCATGTCTTTTTTCATCGACTTTACAAGAATAAACATAATGCAGTCAGTACTGCACTAGTGTCAGTTGATGTTTCGAAATATGTATCAGCAATATGCTTAAGTTACGTTTTATACGAACTTTATGTCCTGGTAATTCGTATCACTTTTATGATTGCAGAGCTCAAATTATTTTCAATCGATTAAGATCAAATATCGATATGGGCCATTATGTACAAGTAAAATATATATATGTATAATGTATTTGTCGATGAAAAATGTATTTGTCTCTGGCAGGAATCATAAATCTTCGATTCATTTATAGTTTTCTAACAGTGTGATGAATTTACTACGCATCAGAAAATAGTTTGAAAGGCTTATTTATATTTCAGTTGTATTGTATTTTCGCGATTAATATTGACGATTGAAATTCAAACATTCTATTAATTGTACAATCAATGAACTAAATTCTAAAAAAAGAATTTGAGATTCATATCAAAGAAAAACTGTTGAATTTGCAATTGAGAAAATGTTTGAACCTTTACTTTAATTTAGTTTGTTATATATGCTAATAAATTTAATTTTTTTTTTCAAATTACTTAATGATGCTCAGTAACATCCGTATTGATATAATCTTTATTTTTCTCGAGAATCTTATCGACGATGTACTCTGCTTGGTTATAATTGTACTGGAATATTGGACAATCGTGTGATACTTGTGCAACTCTTGAACATACAGCAGTTTTAAGTAGTTTTTTTTGTTATTCGATATACATTCTACGCTTACAACTTAGGATTTTCCCACGAACAATCTGTCATTCATGTCACAACAGTCCAACTGAAAAGAAGTTTCAATTTTTACTTGCATATATCGTTTGACTAGCAAAATCGCAAAAGAAAAAGTAAAAAAATCGTTTCGTTATTTCGGTGCTATTTTTCAGAAGAAAATGAACACTCCTTAATTTACATTGGTATTATTTCTGTTATACTTATACTAACATAAGTAAATATACTTATTCATAAGGTTTATTTTAAATGTTATAATCTTACAAAAATCTTAATGCATAGATTATGGAGTAAAATTGTGAATATTTTTTAGAATTAATCGAACGAGAGAAAAAAATTAAGGTTCGACAAAACTTGTTACACTCTTGTTTGATATATTTAGAAAGGTGTTTAAACAATCTTGTCTCCAGATACGAATTTCTTTCGAAGGCTTATTTGCCTAAATAGTTATATTTTAATGTAAAAATAAATTGTTAAAAATATCTAAACTGGTATAAATAAATGTATAAAAGAAATATATCAGCCGTTTAAAAAAGGATTAAAACCACATTAAAGTGTTTTTCTTGTTGTAAGCCAAATTATCACTTATTTAATTGAAAAGCTGTTCTGAAAATAGCAGCAGTTATATCAAAATGTATTCTACAATAAAAAGGAAGCTTCTATATTTCGCAGTGGGAAATGCAAGCTCATCAAGAACGCTCAATTTGAAACCGCAGTCACAGCAATATACCAATGCAACTAAGGATTTTTAAAACTAATCGAATACCGTCCAAAAGCACTATAAAATCCCCTGTCCGAAAAGATAATTTACTCACCCCTTTCGCATATATAATAAAAAAAAAACGATACATCCTACGTGATAACAATAAAATTTTCAAAACCGCGCGGAAACAACGTTCTTTTACAATACTTAGTCTCTGTATATCGATTCTTTCTGTATATCGATGTCACTCCAAATACCTGCATCAGCGATCCTTCGCCTCATAGGTATCTCTTTTCTCCACTCCACCTCACTATTATACGCAGTCTCTGCTCACGCTCTCTCACAGCCGCATCACGCACACACTCTCGGTTACATTATTACATCATTGCTGCACAACGAACTGCGCATCGACGTTTCTTGCTCTCACTCTTCGTGTATTCTCTCTCTCTTTCCTCTCTCTTTCTCTCTCTCTCTCTCTCTCTCTCTCTCTCTCTCTCTCTCTCTCTCTCTCTCTCTCTCTCTCTCTCACTCTCTTTTGTATTTATTCACAGCGAGAAGAACTTGAGGAAGGTCTGGGGGGGAATCGGTACGTGGAGGGAGGCTCGGTCGACGTCGGCGAGCTTCTCCTGGAAGGCCGGATCCTGATCGGCGATGCACGGGTGGCCGAGCGATCGCCAGAATAGACAGCGGCAGTTTCGGCATAGCTGAATCATTTCCGCGTACTCCTCGCGCAGTCCGTAAGACCTTCGAACAAAGCAGAAACACGTGGCTTGGGTTAGTTGGGCGAGGGATTTGTATGCGCCGGGGCGATTATTCGGGTCGTGAGTTCAGCTGGAGATTAGGAGAGAAAGCAAATGAGATAATTATCGAAATTGTTGGGCATTAACGGTACACAAAAGGAACTAGTCGTATAATGAAACTTATAAATAATGGTTAATATTTTGGTATGGAGTTTATCAGTCAGAAAAGAGCAGAAAGTGGATAAGAATTCTAAAAACTTTATTTTTTTTACAGAAATGTTAGTGTTATTTCATTTTTATGCGGCTAACAAGAAAAGTATCACACCTCTGTGTCTGTGTCTTGTGATACCTACAAACGAAGACTTAGACTGGCCAGAGAGGCTAACGTTACGCATATCCTGAGATAATGATAGAAACATTAGTAACATTAGTATTATTGCCCATATACCTAATGTTAAAATTATTGTATACTTAGATGTACTAGCATTGTCAATGAACCGCATTGTATCTCAGAGGTAGCACAGCATTAGCCGCTCTGGCCAGTCAAAGTCTTCATTTATTCTAACAAGGAGAGTCCACAACCCGCGGTAAGCGACTTTCGCTGAGGCTTCAGGAAGTGGTTTCTGGTACCTAAAAATGATGCTTAGCGTGCGTAGTTTCGTCTCATAGGCCCTTGGGGTCAAGATATGACTTTTTGTATTCAAAATACGCATTATTTCAGAAAAAATGGTACCTATACTTTGTATCATAACTCTGCAAAATATTAGTCTGTTGCAAAGCTATGATCAATCAAAAATGATGAAAAATGCATGGAAAACTACTGAATTTAAAGAGCTACAAATCCTTAAATTTTCATGCATTTTTTGTCATAATTTTTTATTGATCATAGCTTTGCAACAAAATAATATTTTTATATGGAACAAAGCTTAAATTAAAGCTCTTTTAGTCAACTTTTTATACTAAGTACAGATACCATTTTTTACTAAAATATTGCGTATTTTGATTACAAAAAGTCATATCTTGACCCCAAGGACATATGAAACAAAAATACGGGTGCTAGGCATAATTTTTAGGTACCAGAAACCATTTCCTGAAGCCTCATTGAAAACCGCTTCCTGAAGGTTGTGAACTCTCCTTGTAAGTACCTGAAAGACAGACCCTCCAAAAGCTCATCAAAGAGAGCTCATCAAGAAGGTGTGATAATCTTCTTGTAAGTTAGCAAAATAGAGGCTAAAGGACCACGCACAAAGTAAATGGAAATCGGCATCCGGTCAAATTGTCTGAAAATGAAATGTGTTATAGTTTATGATGTGCTGAATAAAAGTTCTCATGGGTCCAAGACCCAATAATGGCCAGTTTCGGCACTAAACGGCACTAAATGTCAGCGAATTTGATAGTGTACACACGCAGCGGCTACAGCCTCTGAGCGTAATTATTTCAAGCCGTTATCATTTGAAGTCCTTGAAAATCAATAAAAATACAAGATAAGAGGTTTTTATATCGCATATCACAAATCTGGGGTCAGATTTACTATTTGATGCCCCGAATGGGGTCAGTGGGCTCCTAATCATGCAATTCATCGAAACCGACCTCATGGTCGGTTTCGGGAGGTTTTTGGGAATTGCTGAAGACTTTATTTTCGAGGGTTTTCGTGGTCGCTGATCCCGAATCTGGGGTCAAATGTACAATAAGGTGCCCCTAACAGGGTCAGGAGGAGCTAAGTAGTCTTCTTAAGAATGGCTGATTTATTTTTGAGTGTTTCCATAGTCGTTGATCACGATAGGTGTAAGTAGTTAGGTAGGTAGATAGGTAAATTCGCTGATATTCAGTGCCGTTTAGTGCCGAAACTGGCCATTATTGGGTCTTGGATCCATGAGAACTTTTATTCAGCACACCATAAACTATAACATATTTCATTTTCAGACAATTGGTCCGGTAGCCGATTTCCATTTACTCTGTGCGTGGTCCTTTATTGCTTGGAAAAGCATTTTTGAAAATGTCCCGTCTGTTCTTAAATATTAATTTAAAGCTTTCATTAAAAAGTTCTATTTATGTACTACTTATAAGGACATGATCATGGATGTGGCTTCTGGAATCCTCTGAAACTTTAGATTGTTTTATTATAAAAAATATGACACGCGTATCTCGAATCAATATTCTTTTGGATAGGTCATCGTTATTCATATATTATAACTGTTCTACTACAAGAACACATTACTTTAGTGAAACATTGAACTTACAGCTTTTGAAAATAATTCTAAAAGTTTTTATGCTAGAAATAGCACCAAAAAGAAAGTAAAAATAGACAAAAAGAATTTTAATTTGAACTTTGTTACATCTAAACATGTTAATTCGTTTCTATCTTATGAATAATCGGAAATAACAAAGAAAGAGTCATGAAAATTCAACCATTTAAAATTTTTTTATTCTTTGATTTTTCATGCATATTTCTCACCATCTTCAATTATTCGTAATATTAGAATAAATTGATATTTTTAGATAAGCTAGATCTCAAATTAAAACTCATTTTATCTAATTTTATATTCCGCTGGATTATTTTCGTAGCAAATAAACTTGCAGTTATGATAACAAATAAAGATGCCATTTTTCACACTAAAATAATGCATTCTTGTAATAGAACTAACAAATTTTATAAACTTTCAAGGAATCCCAGGATCTGCATCGATTATCATGTCTTTGTTTAAGAACTCTCCGTTTACAAACAAACTTTTTTCATAAAAAACTTTATATTAAAATTTCGGCGACTACGCGTGTACTCATATGAGCAATTCTACAGAAAATCGGAAACAACTCGACCAAAAAAATAAAAATAATTTTTTTTGAGTGCACACTTACGAAGCCCGACATCAACGATTAAAATATATCATTTCCATGCAAATTATACGTAAATAAAGATAGTGATAAAAAAACGTCATAAATATGTGAAAATGAATGATTTCGTATTATTTTCTCGTCATTTTCGACTTTTGATATTTTTGACGTTTTTTTATCACTATCTTTGTTTGCGTATAACTTTGCATGGAAATAATATATTTTAATCCTTAATGTCTCAAATTTAAGCTCTTAACGTCTACTTTAATTTTTTTACCAATAGGAGCCGAGTTATTAACGACTAAATAAGATCCTTTATTAAATACAAATTGCTTAATGGTAATCTGACTGCAGATTAAACTTGGCATTAGAAAGGGTATTGTTCACTGCTTATCCCGTTTTTAGAATGTCAAAAGCATTCGAAAAAACTAGGTCTGGTAAGTGTGCACTCAAAAACTTTTTATTTTATTCTTTTTGTCGAGTTGTTTCTGATTTTCTGTAGAATTGCTAACATTACTCTATTACTATTTTCTTGCCACATTCGACAAAATAGTATATAGTTCAGTAGGAAAGAATACTGGGCTTAAACGAGAGGACTTGTGCTTACCTTCGGGCAACGGTGAATATAGTTTTCCAGTCTTTTTCGGGATTGTTTTGTCGGGCAGTAGCAATCTGCTGGGGCGTGAAGTGATACTGGGCGAGCTCCCGCCAGATCCTCTGCTCCTGCGCCAGGACGGCAAGGTGCTCGCAGGCCGCGGACGAGGCCTCGATGTCGCGCGGGTCGCTCAATCGCAGCAGTACCTCGCGCCGGCACTCGGCCGGCAAGTCCGACCACTGGGGCTGCTGCTCCTCGTCCGGCTACGCAAATCGTTAAGTAGTATTAGTCAAGCTAAACATTTTTCTACTGAACCAGGTTTTTATAAAATTTCGTGATTTAGATGGGAACTGTTAGTTTCGGGGTCTCAGATTACGAATAAAGTCAGATTTTGAAAATTTAAAATTTAAAGATAGGTATCTCTAATTTTTGTGACAACTGAGATCTGATTTCAGACTCGTAATTAGTAACCTCAAAAATCCGCGATAGTTCAAGTTTTCGTGTAAATGTTTTTATAACAAGAATTATACAAAAATTAAAATAAAAATTAAATACAAGAAGAAAAAGCCAGAAAAACAGATAAGCGGGAGTAAAATATTGTACATTAAATCAATAAAAGTTTATTTTGTATAAATTAGTAACTTATGTAGTTTTTTTTCTTAATTTTTTTATTAAAAAGAGCACAATATGATAAATTCGACGTAAAAATAAAATATAAGAGGATAATCTAGAAAAGCTAATAAGCGGGAATAAAATCCACTATTGCCGCATTTGCGGAAGTAATGAATTTTATTCCTGCAAATGCGGGAGTAATGAGTCTTATTCCCGCGTATGCGAGAGTTATGGATTTTATTCCCGCAAATGTGGGAGTAAAGAAAGTTTGCGGGAATACAATATAAGGGAGAATAAAAATCTACTTTTATTCCACTTTTCAGGTCAATAAAGTAAAGTGGCTATCATCGTTAAGTCGCGAGCAAAACCATTACACCATTTTGGTTGTACATAATAGTAGTAGATTAAACAATTTGTAAACTGTTTATCGAATTATAATTTTACAAACAAAGAATGTAGATCATACGACAAAAGAATGTTTAATACTGAGTTAAGGGCTAACAAGCAGAGCGCCAGTAATGCGAGTCTTGGAATGTCCTGAACCTTTGGAATGTGACATTATACTTATAATATTAGCTGTTCTATCCCGAGTATGCATTATTTTAGTGAAAAAGAGACCTCTACTTACGATTATAGCTCTGCAAACCTTTACGCTAGAATAATTATATAGAAGAATATAGAAGTAGATGTAAAGAGCTTTGATCTGAGCTGTTCTTTGTATAAAATTATGATTTATTCTAAAGTCATGAACAATAGAATTTTACTTCAATATTTTCGATTATATTGATATAACTGTAAAATAAATTAATATTTGCATATAAATAAAGATTAAATTTCAGCCATTTCAATCTATTTTTCTATCTTTGAATCATCTTTCTAGCTTGAAAATTTTCAGAGTTATTAGAAATAAAAGAATAATTTATCACTAACTAGGAAAGTATTAGAGATTTGTAAACCGATATTTGTTGAATCTTTAAAAGGTGTTTTCTGACACCTAAAGATAAATTGTAGCACCCTTAGTTTTTTCTAATCGGGCCTTATTCTCGAGATATTTACCAATTGATCTCAATTGTGCGTTGTTTTAGTAAAAAATGTTGCCTGTGTTCATAGCTCTATAAGTTTTTACGCTAGAAAAAATCTCTCAAGCGTAAATAAAAATACACGAAAAGAGATTTAATTTTAACTTTGTTTCGTACAAAATATAAATATGGGCCAAAGGTATTAACTTTCAAAGAAAGCGATGAAAATAACGCGAAAAATCATTGTATTTAAAAGAGTAAAAATCCTCGAATTTAGATGCGTTTTTATCACTATCATTGGAAGTTAATAACTTTGGCCCAGATTAATATTTTTATACGAAACAAAACTGAAATTAAAGCTCTGAAATTATCTATATTGTCTATTTTTATTTATGTCTTTGTAATTTTTTCTAGCGTAAAAATTTGCAGAGCTATGATCAGAAGTAGTGACACCTTTTTTTACTAAAATAAGTCAAAATTGAGACCAATTATTGAACAAAACTAAATGTGCTATATGCTTCATTTTTAAATATCTGAAAGCACCTATCAAAGTTTCAGCAAATATCGGTTTCCAAACCTCTCTGATACTCTCTTAATAAGTAACGCATTCTAGTAGTAGAACAGTTGATATCTTGGTAACAAGGACCCACTCAAAAAATTTCGAGACACGTGCCTCATATTTTATGATAATAAAAGATATTCCAAAGTTTTACGAGACTCTAGGACCCGTATTCCTGATGATCTCCTTTATAAGCATGAAACTTGATACAAAGATGTAAGATACAAGGTCTTCAATCGATCAGAGCTTATATTTGAAATTTGATTATCGTTTGAAAGATCATCTCTGATTATTTGAGCACCTTCTATCTTTATCAAGTTCCCTGCTTAGCTTGTAGCTACATAGCTTAGTAAACTCTTAAATTAATTAAAAGATCTTGTATCAAATTTGTACCTGTGTGATTGTGATGGAAGAAGCAATCTGTAATATTCTGTCTAGGGCAGCTTTATGTTTCTCCCAAAGAATGACCGAACCCAGTGGCCTTCCACCCCAACAGCAACCTGCGCTGAAAGCTCGGACTCTCTCTATAAGTCTGCGCAGTTTCCCGGTTTGTTGCTGCGATAAGGACACTGTAACGGGCATAATATAAACCTTCTTATATAATCTACCTTGAAAGTACTGGAAATAGCTCGTAACGTCACATAATTTTTATTTTTAGTGAGTAAATAATGTGCATTTATTATATTAATTATTACGAACACAAGAATAATAAAATACTGCTCTATTTATAACGTAGATTCAAAAGCAGCTTCGATTTTTAATCACAATAAATTAAATTACTTTTAATTTATGATTCATGAAAAATTTAATTTATGATTCATGAAAAATTTAATTTATGAAAAATCAAATTAAATATCATAAATAAAAAATAAAAGAACCAAGCAATAGAGTCTTGGTACTGAAACAATCACTTAAACTAACGTAATAAATGCGCAATCGCTTTAACAAAAATATGTTACTTCTCATATTGACTTAAATACATGGCGTCACAATCATTTTCCATCAAAACCAACCAACAACGCCACTTGAAGCAATGAAGCGAGATGCCATTGACTCGACAATTTTTTTTCCGACAAAGAGGCAAATTGACCCCAGCGTCTCGAGGCAGGATGCACGTTATTCGAGGGTGCAATTAAAAGAAAAATTATTCACTTTGCGGCGAAATGACGAAATGACGAAATGCGCAACGCGATGTTTTATAAGTGGACCTTATAGTCACCTTCTAACGCGACCTCCTCGAGCATGTTGAAGAGCACGCGCTGCGCACAGCCGCTCAGGCCGCCCATTCGGTGGCTCACCAAGAGATCGAGGAGACGCACGATGTAATTAAAGCGCCGACAGTCGTGCACCGCCGACAAAAAGTCGAGCCTCTTGAGCGCGTCGCTCAAGCCGTTGAATCCTGCGATCTGGGAAACAAGATATGTATGACGGACGTATTGTTTGGTATCTTGGAAAGAGAGAAAACTGATAGTATGCTAGAAATGGGGTAACGCAAACTTTTTTCTGAAGTGGTGCATGTGATAAGGGTAGAACATCTAAGCAGATTTGCAGATATTTTTATTTTTTTTCAATAAACGCAAAATTTAAAAAGTTATAGATAAAATTGCATTAGTTTCAATGGCGTTAAGGTGATGTTAAACCCCTTTATTATTGGTAAATACCGGAAACTACTTTTCTCGTGTAATTTTCAATTTTGAAAAAATATCTCTATGGAAAGTGATTGTTTTTGATTAGGACAACAACGTTCCATAGAGATATTTACTAAAAATTGAAATTTAAATATAAAAAGTGGATCCTCGTAATTATCGATGACGAGTGGGTTTAGCATCACGTTACACCGTAGTTAGTTCAAAGGATACATTTACGATACAGTGATAAGAATTTTTAAAGCGATGTATCTTATGTAATTTTGGACGTACTGCACAAATTAAGAAAAATTACAAAGAAAAGTATGTTATAAAATTAAATTAATCGAATTATTGCACGATGCGTCGTCATTTTTTAATTTATTATATATATTTACAAATCTTTCTATAAATGTACTTATGATTCTAATCAGCATAACAATATGGTTAGAACAAAAACGATTTTTTTTAGATTTACAAATCAATCCAAGAGTCTCTGAAATTGTACTCGAATACGAATACCGTAAACGTTCCTTTACTTTATATCGCCCTTAAAGCCATTCAACGACTTCATTTCGTTGAACTTCTCAGCAGTTTATTTGATAATTATCTTCCAACGTCACGCGTGATATAAAATCAAAAAAAGCCCTTCCCAAAGGTGAGGCCACGATCATACGTCGTGAAAAAACATTTCCTCCCCAAAGATTTAACGATTATCCTCGCCGGAAAGGCGGCAAACCAAAATTAGACCGCGATGTATTGTCACAATTAATGAATTCGTCGGTTTCTTTGTATACCCTTAAGGGAGACGGGTAACTGCCGATCCCCAAGCGCCGCCGCGCGTGACTTTCCAGTGTTTGTATAGAGTCGACAACGACCGAATTTAATCTCATTTTCTTTTATTTTTCCCCGGCATGGAGGACGATCTAAAAATAAGAGACTTGTGCAGCAGCAAGCAGCTAGCTAGTACACGTCGGAAGAGTCACTCACCTCGCGGGTGCACTTCAGCGTGATGTGACAGTGTGGCTGGACGGCATCTTCTGGAATGGCAAAAAAAAGGAAGAGTGATGGCGCGCGTCTTTGGCTTCTTCCGAACTCACTTTTCACGCTTTCTCTCCTCTCTCTCTCCTCTCTCATTCTCTCTCTCTCTCTCTCTCTGTCACTCTCTCTCTCCTCTCTCATTCCCTCTCTCTATTTCTCTTACTCTCTCCCTCAAGGTTCAAGAATAAACTTCCGCAATTTCGGTGACAATTAACGCTCTCTCACTTTGAAGAGTCTGTTATACAGACACATTTTATCTACAGTTACTATGAAATGCCATTTATAAAAAACGTTATCCTTTCTTATGTAATGAAATAAACGAACATAAATTTATCTATACAAAATAACGGTTTATTTTTATTTTTGCATAATTTTGCTTGTAAAATGTGGTAACAAGTTTGTTGTTCAACATCAATAAATAATTAAAGCAATTTATATAAATATTTATAAACTATTATTAAAATTGTTTTCAAATAGCTCTTATGCTAGTATAGAAACTAAGAACTATTAATTATTCGAGGCAGCAGTAGGTCATGAGGTTCATTATTTTGTGCTTCAAAATATCTTCTAGATCAAAGTGTAAAGTCTAAAGCATGAGACAGAATTGGCTTATTAATGAACACTGCATCTATGCAGTTTTTTAAGTTTGTATGATAAATTTAGAAATAAATTTAGAAAGAAATAATCTACTGTTTGTATAAAGTACAAGATTTTGCAATAAGGTCACTGTACCCAATATGACCCCTATATCTGATATGGCTCATTATGGCTATCCTAGCTATTCCGCGACTTAGCCGGTAAATAGCTGATACATTATGTATATGATGTCAATAAAAGCTATTTCATTAGAAAATTTTCTCACAAGAGTAAAAGAGACTAACCTGAAGTGTATTTTGTCTTGCGACCGCTTAAGTAAATTCGACACTATAATGTTGAGTAAGTCATTATATATTTACTGTGATATTAAATAAAGAAGTTGGTTTAAGTCTACACTGTCCTCAATGTTACTACGTCAGCTTTTCAGTAGCATAGTTTATTTCATCATTCGTCTATGTATTTTTTTTAATATAAAAGTTTTTTAGTAGTTATTTTTTATTTTTTAGTATACCTAATACAGATCACGCAATAGAAAGCATACAAGATTTATATTAATGACCACCCATACATTTTTTTAAGCTTTTTACGAATAAGAAATATATGTTTGTTACAAAAGATAAGTATATTGTTGATTAATTTATAAAAAAGACATAAATAATACCTTTGTATTTAAATAATTTAAGCATTTTATACGTTATTTATATTCTCAAAAATTCCCGTAGATCTTACTACGACCGACAAAGATGATTGTATATGTCCAGAATGCCTAAACCTTATTTAATCGAATGAAATATATTACTTTTAACATTTATTTATATATTTTTATTATTTGTAACCCCTTCCGGTATGCACATTAGCTTTTTATTAATGATTAAAAAATGAAAAGTAATGGCGAGCCATGTTGGGTATACGTGAAACTCAATGTCTGATTAGAAGTTTATTCTCAAAACTCTATAAAATTGCCGTATATGCATAATTTCAAATAAAAGAAGTCTTATGTTACTTTTATGCTATATATTGGGTACACCTCACATATTTTTTTTTGTTTGCGCAGAGTTTTTGTTGAATTTGATATAAATTAATACTTGCCTTTCTTCTTCTCTTTTTCCTTTTCCTTTTCTTTTTCCCTTTTGTCGCCATTAGTTTCCGCTCTGAAAAACAAAAGGAAATTTATCAGTCTACTGTCTCTGGCATTTCAACCCTCATTTTATTTTTCTTTATTTCATCATTAAGATTTTGCTCTTAAAGTCTCAACGAATTATTCTCGGAAGTGTGCGCTTTTTTGTCTTACTCCTAAAGCAAAATAATAGTATAAGTTGCTACAAATTTTCCAGTCTCGTGAGTTTCCTGTTAAATGAAAGCTCGTTACTACTATATTTAGAAGCTTGTTAAATCGGATTCTGGCACATGTATTTTGTGAAGCGAAAATTTGCATAATTTGTTCGTCATGTATTCGCACTGTCAATTTTCGACTCGAGCTGACAACTCTATGAATAATTTTCTTCGTAATAGTGATAGATCGTACAATATTTTCGTTTATCATTGCGCAGTTTCGTAACTGTGCGACAAAGAACTTGTGCGTGACTCACAAGTGCGCCAAGAGGCAATTTATTCCGGCGAATAAAGGCTAACGGTTCGTCAAGACCAAATAGCAAAATGCAAAAACAATATAATTGTCTTACCAATCCACGTTAAACATATTATTATGTATTTATTAACCCATGCATAAAAATGCTGACTCCCCTGGTAGAAAATTATCTAGTTTTATCGAGGCCCTCGATTATTCCCATGGAAAACTAGATAGATCTACATAGTTCTAGATTAATTTTCCACCAGGGTCGCTTTGAATATTAACAAAATATAAAATTCAAATAAATATACTGTTCTCATACACAACGTATTATGCATAATATGTATAACAGTGTGCATCAAGGATGTCAAACTTACATGAAAATTAATAGCGCTTTAAAGATACAACCAATGTCATAATGTTGATTTTAACAAGTGAAATTTATTTTCACAGTATGTTAAACGCATGTTTAACGTATATTCTGTAAGAATATAATACTGTTTATATTGATGACGTTGATTTTAAATAATTATTTGTTGTTAATGAATAAATCTAAGTACGATTTTTCCATTATTTTTTACCTAACAATGTATTAATTAATCTTTATTCAAATATAATAAGTTATCATTATATTAATTTAGAAAGGTCATAAATATGAATTTGACATTTCCTTCCTATTCATCATAGGACTAGTACGATCTACTTCTGCTTTAAAAAAATCACGAAATCACTAAGCCACTCGAGATATTTTCTATAAGGCGACCAAATATATAATTATAATATATTAATTAAAATATGACCTCATATGAAGTTGTATGCAAATATTTGATGCAAACTATACATTTTGTATATCATTCTCTAAATATTTCAAGAGTTAAATCATATTTGATTACACTGTAGGTATAATTAATTTAGATATTATATTTTAAGTAACTATAAAATATTTATATTATTAGAAACGTTTCAATTGAAGATAAAAAAAATGTTATATTTCATGCATTTATCTTTATTTGGATTATCGATTGCTATCTTACAAGGCTACACTCATTCATCCTCGCTTCCAATATCTCATCTCCATTTCTACAAACGCATAAGCCCTCCCCCCAAAAAAGTATAATTTATTCGCTAGAATCGTTCGAAGCAGAACCTCGCTTCTGCACATTTATCGCATTAAAGTCGTTCTTATTATACGATGAGTCGCGTGTGAGCAATCAAGCGGCCGTCGACCTTACCCGCATCTCACGTCTCCCATTCTCTCTCTCTCTCTTTCTCTCTCTCTGTCTCTCTCTCTCTCTCTCTTTCTCTCGTTCTCTCTCTCTCGCACTCTCTCTCGCAATCTAGTATCCACAACAAAAATACAGCCGAGCGCGAGTTTGCTCTGGTGCACAGCAAGATACACACACCTCGTGATTTTACCTGCGCCTCCGCACACTTTGAAAGACTAACAAGCTCGGGGTTTGTTCCGATAGGAGCTTCAACAGTTAATAGTAGTTGTGAAGTTGGTATTAGCTGTTGGAACTTGATGGGAAATCATTTCGAATAAATCTATCAGAAATAGATGATGATTCGCGACTGCAAGGACGCGTCTTGTTCATTCGAGATATATTTTATTTACAAATTGTTTTTCCATTTTTCTTTCTATAAAATACAAGTACATATTTAACCTGTTTCATTTTGACGCAATAATAATACCGAGTTCTCCACTTAAGCTAACAACTTAATTGTTCGACTTAAGTTTGATCTCTTCGTGTTTACAATATATTGCCTTGAAAAACACGAAGCACACTAAATCAGTACCCATATCATTAGCTGTTTCTGATCATTCTATTCGGAACGATTTTGCAGCATGCTTCAACAGTTAACACCAACGCATTCAACAAGTAATAATTCATAGTTTTTACCTATGTTTTGGCCTAATCAAATGAACTTTCTTTGCCATGAAAGCACGTTACAAGCCCTGTGACGCAATGACTGTTTCATCTCAGTCTGACTCTAACCGTTACGTCGAGTACTCATTTCTCGCTTGAAGCACTGTGACTGAAGTCGTCTCCGACGATGCCAACCCGGTTGAAAGCGTTTGTGTTTATGTAAATAAGAAACTCGCTGGATAACACGTCTATACCTTCGCCCAGTTGTCTTGCTTTATCAGTACAGAGAGATCTTGCACCCTTTACCAGCGTATTGCGCTGAACAAATGGTTCAAAGTATGTCAAGATGTCTTGCTGTTATGGAGGCCAACGAGGGCTGGTCCATTTATTCGATATCTGTGTTCTAGTACTTAAAACGTACCTTCATGTAAAATAAACAAATAATCTGATTGGGTCAAAACTTTAGCAAAAAAGTGATTCTGTTGATCTTGCTGAAGAAACCAGCTGGCTCTCACCATTGGATAATGCCGGATTTCCGGATTAGAAATGTAGGTCCTTTTTACAGCTAGATTACCTGCTGGGTTTTCTTAAAAAAACTTTTTACTTTAAATGGGAATCACCATTCAGTTGGTAATACTTGTATGGAAACCTATTTACGCTAAAATGGGCTTTTCTAAGAAACCCAGCAAGTAATCAATCTGGAAAAAGACCTGAATTTCCAACCTAAAGATCCAGTCCAATCCAGTGCAATCCACCTGAATATTCCAGTTGGACTTTTCCAACAGAAGGAGCTGCTATCGGAACGAACCCTCGCTCGAGCTGCGGCAACAGACGGCAGCTGCATCGGCCTATATGCCAACGCGACCGTGATCGCGTTTCTATCGTTATTATTTTATAATTGAATAATCCTCGTCTTTATATTTCACGGATGCATAACACAGATGGGTGTACATAAAAGAGAGAGAGAGAGAGAGAGAAAGCCGCGCGAGTGCCACTTTCCTTCCCCCGAGTGGTGTGTCCGCGCGTCAATATCGATCGACCTACTGCGTCCCGGCGAATATTTAAAATGCAACAAGTGCAGCAGCCCCGGTTATTATAATGCCGCCGCGTGTCTCCGCGACGTCCGCGCTTCCCATCATCGCTCGCGCTGGATTAGAGTTCAACGGTGATGGAGGCGGTTAGGAACTGGTTCTTTTTGATTTCTTTTTGCTCCTTCTTTGGAGAGACAATTTTTGGCTGACGAGGTGATTTCAGGAGATAGGGGACATTCGTTTTTGCAAACTTTGCGACCTTATATCTAATGGCTGAAGATAAAAGACAAAGACGATACTTAAACTTTTAGCTTGAACTAGATTTGTAGCCCTGTTTTCATACGTCAAATGTCGATCGGTTTTTAGTATAGGATTTTGGGATGTTCATAAACTTATTCCTCTGATAACAACATGAAAGAAAATAAAAATAAATTTACTTGGAATAAAAATAGTTCACGTAAATTTAATTTGATAATAACTTATTTAAAATGCATTACTAAATTTTAAAAAACTTTTATGTTTTATAACTATTGTATTTTAAGTCAAAACTATTTTTGTAATTATAAAAAATGTATATATTTAGAATATAAATTTGCTCTCTGTTGCAACTGCATTTATTTAGAAAATATTGTAGAGTTGCGTTACAAATATATTATTTATAACAAATATTAAAAATTATACAAAAAACATTAACAACATTAACAAGTGGATGAAATCTTATCGTAAATAAATTTACACATAGTAAGTTGGGTCATATATATATATATTTTAAAAGCCTTTATATTTAGAGAGATCAAATTTGATTAAATGCACTTTCGAAACAAAATAAAGACGGTAAAGAAGTGGCCCTTAGGGTGATGCTAAAGCCACCTGTCACCGACAAATACGAGGATCCACTTTTCTCATTTCATTTTCAATTTTGAGTAAATATCTCTATGGAAAGTTGTTATTCCAATCAAAAAGAACAGCTTTTCAGAGAGGTATTTTCTTAAAATATAAAAATGAATGAAAAAAGTGGATCCCCGTATTTACCAGTAACACGGGGTTTAACATCACCTTAGTTAGACAAATTTCGAGCGAAATCTGAAACGTTTTAAGTTTAGAACAGAGACTACAATTTCCTTGTTACAGTAATAGATGAAAACAAGTCTTTTTGCTGGAAATGTAAAGTCAGATTAATGAACATCCATTTATCTTACTTTTTGTACTTATGAACACTTTCACTGAAGAAAGTAAAATATTAACATTTAAAAGAAATCTAATATACTGAAACAAGTGTAAAGGAAACTTATCAATAATTAGACGTATACTAACAAAAACTTTGACACTAAACCATTATACTAATGAACAAAATTAAACATCGCATGAAAGTGAAAATACATATAATTTGCGTGCTCTAACACATCATCAGTACTCTGTAAAATCTCTTTCATGTGCCACAAAAAAGGGAAAGTAGGGTCTAAAATTTGTTACACTCCCTCAGTGCAGCAACAGCAAAAAACGTCAGTTCGATACATAACGTGCACAGGTATAAGCACGCGAACGAAATGAAAATCCGCATTACCAGCGTCCTCGAGAGAAATCCCGCTGTTCCGAGGTGCTTGTATAATTGTCGGCATTTTGCTAAACATTTTTCACGGCACGCACTGCATAGACTGCGCTATTATCTTCGTGAAAAGCCTTTGAGCAGCACTGCCTTTCGGAGTATTGCAATTTCGGGAGTAATAAGTATACATAGTTTATTGGTAAAAATCTAAAAAGTCACAAAATTAAATCGATCTATCGATCTGATTGAAATCAGATATATTAGGTTTAACATGACGAACATTAATTAATGCACAGTTTCAATATTATTGATTGATTTTATTTCTAATTTTTATAAATATGTAAAATGTAATACATAAAAGTCTGAACTATTTTGCTGTTGCACTTCTGTGATATTGAGTACATACACAGTTAAAGCTATCGTGTGATAGAATATAATAAGCTTCTCTGAGTTTAGTATTTAATCAATAGTTAACAATAATAAAGCATAATTTATTATTATTATTGACGTGACATGATTTTTTATCACTTTAGAGCTTTTTCCTTAATGTTCTGCTACCTTTCCACGTAATCTTATACATTTGACTGATCCTGAAGAACGTTTTTCTTAGTTCTGTACTAATAGCAGATACAAGAGTCGTATATAAGAAACGCAGAACGGCACCGTTATGAGTCACTAAGACGCGAAGTAAAGAGATCTGTCGAAGGTGAAAGAAAGGAAAAAAAGAGTCGGGGAAGCGCGTGGGCGAACGCACGCGTCGTATAATATGTCAGGATGATTGGCCGACACCTCGCGCGCGACTATTCGAGCTGTTTTTACGGCGTATTAAATGATTTCGCGATTCCGCTTTGTTCGGCCGAGAAGTCCTTGGTAGCGCTGCGGTATTACAGAATTATTGAAAATTACTAAATTGCGAGGTTTCGTGTACGCAATGTCGTTGGTTTTATTACCTGACGTTTAGCCGTGACTATGAGATATTTTTCATAATCTGTAGGTATGATGTTGCTATGTTCTTAATTCTAAAAAGAATAATAATCTTGAATATTTTAGATTTGAAATATGAATTTATTAACTTTCTCTGGTAGAAAAGTTGTCTTAAAAATGCTTATGTTTTGCAGAAAACAATTTTTAATGTTAAAAAAAAACTGTGTAGTAAAAGAAATATGATGAATGTTCTTTATAAAATAAAGATTACTTAGAAGATACAGTGTTAAAAATCATAAATTAGAGGGTGGAAGGTTTGAACAACTATGCTTCGACAATTTGCCTGGGTTAAAGTAAAATCACGGACGACCATGGAAGCTTCAGAATGATGGTGAAATGTATTGTAAGGATAGGGAACAATAGCATTTCTATCACCTTTCTCACTGTTTAAAGCATTTAGGCCAAATATAATTATAAAAACTCTTTTTGGTAGTATAAAAAATATTATACAAATCATTATTATTTATTAAGAACATCTCAAGGTTCTATGCAGTGTAATAAAATTGTGATTTTTCGTATCCCTGCAATATGCATTCTACCATCATTCTAGAGCTTCCAAGACCGTCTGTCTGGGAGTTTTACATTACATTTGGCGCTAGATGTTACCCTTGCCAAGGTGAATAACATTTTAGTAATCAGTAAGCTAATATAGTTCTTACAATATGGCATACCCGAAACTTTAACTACCTATTTGTACCTGTCGATAAGTAATGTATGAGTTGTACATATATTTATAGTTGTTGCAATTCTAAAAATATTAGAGTCAGTTCAATGACTTACGCGAAAGTTCTACGCTAAAGTTAGAAACTTATAGTTAGCGCTCGAACTAAACTTGTCATTAGAGTAATAATTGATGGACTGTTGCTTCAGTGTGTATATGAACTTCTATATTATAAAATAATAGCTTTTGCTATATTTAAACATATTTATTGATTATTAAGATCTATAATTAGAATTCATTTTCTTCTTATAGCTAAATGGATGCATTTCAACGGTGTAATTATAATCGACTAGATAATTAAAATAAAAATCGCTGAGTCAAAGTAATTTCCTTCTTCGTAAATTAATTGATTAAATTTGTTTAATACATTTGAAAAGATTTTACGTATATTACATACTAATTTAAATAAATATTATTATTATTTAATTACAATTATAAATATTTTAATTATTAGCGTTCATGTAATTTACAAATTATTTATTATTAATTTTGCGTGAGTTACTAACTGCAAATCTCTACGTACAAGTAGCCTATATCAAAATCAGCTTTTTCATAAATGCAGAATATATGATTCATAAAATTATTTAATGCTTTTTCTTTGTAAGCAAAGCGCCCGGTCACTTGAATTCGAGCATTATTATTTATTTTTCTGCGATCATTCTGACCCATGCACAATTTGCGTACAAAAATCCACAAACATAATGCGCAGAAGCACATTTCTAACGATCCACCAAAGCTTCATTATCCCCAATTACTTATGTAACTCGTTCCACAGCGTTTTACATAATTCAACCAGAGCCACATTACGAAAGTGAAACACTCGTACTTGCGCCTTATTCCTCACACTCTCGATCATTAGAAAAAAGCAGGCTTTAAAGAGACATACCTTACACTAGAGAGACAGAGATAGACACAGAGAGAGAGAGAGAGCGTGTAACGCGCGTCAACGGCGCGTGCATCGGATCAGCTGGTCGGCTCGTAGCTAGCTGGGAAGACCTTGGACCTCGCTCACTCTCCAGGGCACGGAGAGTTGGAGAGCTCTAGAGAGAGACGGAGAAACCCGGCATTTCCGTTAATCCGCGAGCGAGAGCGCACACTCTCGCATTACGTAAGTCAATTAAGTCGCCGCGGTAATTTATTTACGCGCTCTCCTCCGTGCGCTTCCTCTATGATGCGATGTGAGCGTTCCGTCGACTGCTCTCGCTTCAGCTGCTGCTGCTGCTGATGATGATGATGATGATGCTGCTGCTCGCGGGATCCGGAAGTGATGCCGAAACGCGCGCAGTGCGTTGGGGATATTCGATGCGTGACTGCTGATGATGAGTGAATTGTACTGTCGGCTGGATGGTTACGTTAGTTTAGTGGATGTCAGAGGGTTCATTTGGAATATGGTGAAGTGAACGATTTGACGCGCAGTTAAATTTGATTTTGATATTTAGTTTAGTTGAATATCGAAGGTACAATAATAGGTTGAATCAAAATACGTATTCTCTGCGTGATTGCACATATTGCAGACAATTATAGTGCTAGGGTTATTTCTAAAATTATGCCAATATGATGTGCATCAAATAATTTATTACATATTGCAATTTATTGCATCAAAATTGATATAGTCGCGTGAGGAGTACTCCGCCAATTAGAGTATACACTGCATAATCAAACCGTATCTGCCATAGACGGCAGGAGATATTAGAAACTCGAAAACTATAACATGCTTACGTATCTATGTCTAAAATAATACTGAATCGCATTTTATTGAAAAGCAGACAAAGATGCCTCGTAACGCTATTCATTTGTACACATTCACGATATATTACGAGTTCACTCTACGATCTCAGCAATAATTTTCAATAATTTTTTTTCATAGAAAAATTTATTTAAACTATTCAAACTTTTTACACATAAAAGAAGAGGTTTCACACTTATAAAATATATTTTTTATTTTTGTTTTGTATGTAAAATCTGGTTGATGTGATATCTCCACTTTGAAGAGCCTGAAAGCAAAAATGTGGACGGGTTATTAAAAAATAAGCTTTTCGCTATAGCCGGTAGCTCAATAAACAAAATTTGATGAAAAATAACAAAATGGCAATAGCAAAAAAAGGTCGAAAATTTCAAATGTCCGTCATTTTGTTATTTTTCATCAAATTTCGTTTATTGAGCTACCGGCTATAGCGAAAGGCTTATTTTTTAATAACCCGTCCACTTTTTTGCTTTCAGGCTCTTCAAAGTGGAGATATCACGTCAACCAGATTGTAGTAGGGTCAACTTCAGGCAGCCGGACCAGCCAGATTTTACATACAAAACAGAAATAAAAAATATATTTTATAAGTGTGAAACCTCTTTTTTCTGAGTGTGAACCTCTTCTTTTATGTGTAAAAATTTTGAATAGTTAAAATAAATTTTTCTATGAAAAAAAATTATTGAAAATTATTGCTGAGATTGTAGAGTGATCCCTTAACATAAGTCGAAACTCGAAAAATATTCTAATTGATATTTGAATCTTCAAGTTTCGTGAAGTTTTGGAACTTAAATACTTTTACAATTATTATTGAACAAGGATATTCATTTATTAAAAAATATACTATGTCTATCCGTAACACAAACATTACACAGTCTCACTATTGGCCTCACGCGCAGATTCGTGAAGCTTTGTGCAAGCGGAAGAGTTGAAGGGCCATCATAAAAAAATGACAATTTTGAGCTTGCATGCATAACGTTTAGACTAGAATAGAATTTCAAAAAACATCATTTTATTAAATTTTATAAGAGATTTTATATTTTGTGGTATTCTCACTTCTAGTATTCATGGCAGCACATTTAATTCTTTAAGGTAAAACTTATCGATTAATTTTGAAAGCACCTACAAATAATAAACGTTGGAATATACTACAATGGGCACTAAAGGCGGATTAGATCCAAACTGCCGTCGCCGGTCTGGTTCTTCGTTTGTATATTGCTTCACGTTATTCTCCTTTTAGTACTACAAACAAAAGTTTTTATACCCTAACCTAACTCAAAATTGGACCACACCACCAGTGAACCGGAAGTGCCTTTTTATTAAATTAAGGTAATCGAAATTGAATCAAAATTAACCGGACGTAATCCAGAACAGATGACTATTAAAATCTATATTTTATTATATAATATTTTTTAGTTTTATGAATTAATAATAACTGTTGTTACTATTTCCTTTAGGAAATATAGGCAATTCACTCCTTCCTGGTAGAAAATAAACGAGGTGTGGCTATAAATTGGTTAAAAACTCTTTATTTTTGACAGATTAATTAGCACCTGGCTAGAAAATATATATATTATATGTGTGTGTATATAAAAAATAAAATTAAAAGGGAAATAAATATCTGGAAAAATTAATTATTGCAACTGCATCTACGTAGCTTGCAGTAGTATAATAATATTTCCTTGTATCAGTGTATATAAAAAGTGTATAAACAAAATTATTCTATGCTAGCTTTATAAAAAGATAGACAGGTTCTAGACTTGTACATTTCACTTTTTTGAAGGTTTTTAAACTCTTAAGTCATTCTTTGACCTCGAAAAATTGATCTAAGGTCGACCTTCATAGATAGAGAAATGCATGGAGGTAAATGTTGACCCTTTTACTAAATGAAAAGCTATATTGGCTATAATCTTAGCTTACATGCAAGTAATTAGTTTCACAGCTTTTTAGATACAGTAAGGCAGATTGTGATAAGAGATTCTGGATAAAAAACTTTTATTCGACAAAATACAATCAAGATTAAGGTTTTAAATATTTTACCGTCGAACTGAACGAAAAATGTTATCTATTTTTAATAAGTTTTCTGCGCGGTAAATATTAAATCCTGAAATCTTGGCTGTTTGTCAAAGTAATATGTCTAGAAATTGTGTCAATTTAACTTTATATTTGTTTAATATTATCATGTACGATATTATTTCAGAATAGATTCTCTAACAGAATAATCATACTTCCTGCATAAGAACATATTGCACCCCAGAACAAGGCCATGGCAAGTTAAAATTTTATGCTTTTGTAAAACTAAGCAAGAAATGTACATCTATCATGAAATAAAACTATTTAATTTAAATTTTAATATTGTATTAGAGTTTCTAAACCTTTTTTATTCACTTTTCAAAGTATATAAGGGATTTTTAGTTTCATATGCGCTATTTTGTGTGCTAAAATCAGATTGAAAACCGTTTATTTAGGGTGGATGCCCGTACTACTAACACCCCACCCAACTACTGACCCAACTACTGACACCCAAATCTATTTTATTATAAATAAAATATAAACTCCATCAAATAATATCTGAAAAAAATATATAAACAATCTGTAACTGTAATGAGTATAATGAACAAACAAACGTGACATATTTTAATTTCAGAAACTTTTAAAAATAATAATAAAATTTGAGGTTACGAAAACGTTTAAAATTATGTCTGTGTTCAGAGTGAACATGAAAATATTGCGAAATATAGAAGACTATTATTTTTATATTAGAGCGATATATGCAATAAAACATAGTTTAAGAGGTAATATTTATATACCAGATGTATCTACTAGATAAAAAAGAAGAATTATCAAAGCCATTTTATTTAATTATTGGATGGCAGTGTTAGGTACAATCGTTTCAGACGAATGATTTCAAATATTTGTGACAATACATTTAAATTTATCATTTAGATACCTATACGTAAAAGCTTAAGTCCAAAGTATACTTTAAGAATTTTATTTAATTAATAGATATAAAATCAAATATTATTGTTTGGGTGTGAAAGTAAATGGGTGTCAGTAGTCGGGGTGTCAGTAGTTGGATCCGGCATATTTTCGGGGTGTCAGTAATAGCTCATGAGAATATTATTATTAATTTCATGAATTTATAATGAAAAATAAATAATCTTTATTGAAATTGCAACCTCGTTTTTATTATCTACATGTAATATATAATGATAAAGAAATATAAAAATACATATTTTTGTTTAACAAATAGTATAAACTATGCAATAATGCAACAATCGATCCGTGGGGTGTCAGTAGTCGGGACATCCACCCTATCATAAAGTTGTTCAGGGGTGTAATATTTACGAAAATGTTTGCAACATTTCTAATGTGAAATAGAAAAAATAATCTTTGCTTTAATTATATTGGCTTTGTGAATTCCATTTCATGATTAAACTTAACAAATAATGAACAACAATGATAAGACCGAGAGAAAACTAATGAACTTTCATTAGGTTGATGAATTCAACAAATATGTTTCTGAAAAATGAACAAGTTTTAAAATTAGATTTCAGAAAGTAGTACTGTAACTTTTAGTGGCCTAGTTTTTCATCCGTGCAACGTAAACAAAGCCAAGTAATTGCATTTTAGAAAGTTATAAATGTCAACTAAAATAGAATTTTAGCATGTTATAAAAAACTCTGGAAAATCTTTTTCATGTGGTTTGCATGTGTATGACATTATGCTACAGCAGGTCACTCGTACTAAAGGATTGATACGATATAACAGAATCGAAAATTGACCAACTATCTGCAATCAATACAGCTTCAGATTTAAAGTGCCATACGATATATGTATTCATACCGACCGCAAATTATTTTTCAAAGTGCTATCCAATTATTGTTCTGCGCTGTTTTTTTAACAAACTAACTATTAATAAAGTAATAGACGAATAATTGAAAAACCATAGGATTATCAATAAACTCTATAATATTGTAAAAAAATTGAGATTTAGTAACGAAAGCTAATACATTTCCAAACAATTTAAACCTGTCCATAACGCTAACGAATTTTACGCACTCTCGGCTCGCTGTCGCCTATTCCGCCCGGATGCACGGGAATCTTTGCATACACGTGCATGTACGTATATGCGTAAGAGATTCTAGCGCACGACGCGTATAGCACGGTGCAGCGGAGCTGAGCTGCAAGCAGCTGCGAAAATAGAAAAAAAATGTCCTGGTGCGCATTGCCGCGGTGCCGCTGTCAAGGACATTTTGGTGTGATGCTGCGCGCGAAAAACGCCGCACCGTACTCGTTACCGGGATAATTCGCGTCGCAATCCTTTCTTTCTTTTTAAATTGAAGCTCTCCGACCCTTGGTAATTCGCTTCGTCGGCTGGAATTTGACATTGAAGTGTGCGAAAAAAGTACTATGAGGAGCTTACGGATTGTTTTATATAAATTGACTGATATATTTGTTAAAAAGTGAGATCAGCTTGAACTTTCTAGTTGTTTTAAAGATTTTTCTTTGTAAAATAAAATCGTTATTTTAATCATCTTATAAATTACCACATCAATGCTTGATTCGATCATCAGCTTTTTACAGTGTCCTGAGCAAAAAGTAGAACGAGTACTTTATTTAACATAAAAATTATTATGATTTAAGAATCGAATGAAGAATTTCATAATGAGACAATGAAATTGAATTTATCTCTCAAATCAGATCACATCTCTATAAAACCGAGTGTATCTTTACGTATGAAAGTGTCCACAGCCACCCCATCCCCTCTAAACCTCTCTCAACTTCAGCATCTGCTAATAAACAAAAGAATCCAGAGATAAAAAGGGTAGGCGCGCAAAAGCCCTAAGCTACGCTCCGGTTTCTTCGAAAAAGGCTTCAGTATTCCGGCACTGCGGACAGCTATGTGTGTATATACGTGTGGTATATTGAAAGCTCCCATTCGCTCTCCTCGAGGCGCAGCAGAAATGGGATGAGAAATGGGCACACGCGCTAGCTGCTCTCCTAGCTGGGTCGCGACCCACTTTTATGTTCGGGTCGCGTGCGCGCGCGCGGAAGAGAGCTCAACGGTGGGATCCCTCGTTGCCGGGACATCCCCGTGCCCTCGCGGGGCAAGGGCGATCCTCATCTTTATGGATTAGACTGTGCGCTTTCCGAATTGCCCTTTGTGCTCTGAGATCCGTTCTTTATCCGCTACGTGGACGACGACTGACCGAACGTACGGGGGAATATTGGGTAATTGCAAGCCGCGCCCTCCGGAGAATACCGATGTTATCGCGAGAGATTGTCTGAAGTGACTCGATTGGAACATCGGTTCGGTGTGTATATAGTGCGATTGGAGTATGACTCGGAACTTACATGTTACATTGTGTAGACGAAATAATGAAGTGCATAATTATTCAACGATTTTTTTAAAATTAAATATAGGGTTGAATTATACACAAAAGTGAAAAGAAAAGTTCATTTATACCGCTATTTCAGAAGTAGCATTATCTCTTACTACATGAATGAAAATTTAAACAATGTATGCACAGAAAAAATTAAAAATTTATCTTCGCAGTCCCGCGCATGTTACAGTAGTTTCGAGATAAAGTAGCTACTCCTTTTCTTCTAAGCTGAATTCCCGGATTTTGAAGTTACATTCAATTGTCCTTAGTTCAAGTTCAATTAGTTATATTATTGTAAATATATTCAAATAAAATTTTTTAACAATAATTATAACATAATATAGAGGCATTAAAACATCAAAACCGACATCTATGAAATTTGTTAATGATTTTCTACTGTAGAGAAAATCAGCTGTATTTTTGGTATTGTGTTTCTCTCCTACTAATGTTCGGAATGAGAAATAATTATTTATTGGTGTGCTTAGGTTTCTAATATTTTTACATATATAGTGTTGGTTTTGACTTGTTGGGAAAATAATACTGCAATTTTCTTGTGGCAATTGTGTATATTACGAGAGCATAACTGTGTCATGGTCATGGGGTGTCTAATCATGTAGAAATTTAATGCAACCGAACGATCGATAATGGCTAATTATACGATGAGTTTAATAAGTAATTTTATATGCTATAATTGCTCATACAAGCTATTAATTTGTCAATGCTTAGATGGAGAACATTTTAATTTCATCAATGTGCAAAACGTTACTGTTCATATTTTTTTAATATATGCATTATTTCATGGTTCTTCATTACTTGATTATTATAATATAAGTAAATATAAATATGTTGATATTTGCTATTGTAATATAATTAAGTATTATTTAAATCAGCAGTCGGAAGCGACTTCAGAGAAGAGACAAAAATCGATCGGGTAAGTTCAAACACCGAAATTGAAAAACCAAAACAAAGTGAAAGATTAAAAATACCTATTCAAATAAATGCCAATAGATCGCATCCACAAATCGAAGTATATAGTTCCGTGGTGAGGACAAAATAAACTTCGTATCGTAGTAGTAATCATACTTTCCATCTGGTCGCTACCGCGCCTCATGATTAATATTTTGTAATAATATTAATAAATAAAACAAAACACACAAAATAAATTAAATAGAAAACTAAGGTATAATAACAATAAATGCTTTTATATAATTATAATGTCAGGTACGTATCTTATTAATTTCATGCAATTGATTAAAAAACTATTAAATTATAGTGAAAAATCTTTTTACATATATTCTATTGACGGATAATAAAAATACAAGAAATTGAGTCAGTTTTACCGCCCTAATTCACATTTTAGAACGCTATCTATAGTTCTTTGCGCGATTATCCGCGCATTTACAAGGTGCGTGAAAGCGTTACAAAAGAAGTTTACTTAATTTTTCTTATTCGCCATTAACCAACGCATTTGCGGCGTGCGAGATGCGAACGATGTTCGTCAGATAAGATTTCATTAGACGGAATTCGATGCGTTGCAGTCGAGCGAGTTCGCGATATAAGCTCTCCGCGCGCACGGTAGACGCAGCGAGTGAAAGCACGCGTTGTTTGATTTCGACATATTAGTATTCCAGTTCGATTAAAATGCAAGTATATCGATACGTAACTTCATTACGTGACATTAGAATGCACCCAGTCATTTTCCAAAATTATACTTTTTCTTTCGTTTCTAATGCTAGTGTAAATTCTTAATATATTTTACGTTTTAAAGTTACAGCCAACTGTTTATAAGTCGTGCATGTGTTTTACAAACAATCGGACAACATTTGGAAATTTATCAATTTTAAGTTAAGTTCAAGGTAATTTACCCTGAAACCGTTCAAAGAACAAAATGAGACCTTAATTAATTCTAAAAAAATTTTTTTATCACTTGAAGTATCCTTTTATATTATCCTATGTCATTTTTTATATTATAATACGAGAACAAATTATTATTATATAAATTTGTATTCTTAATTTACATGTTTATGCAGGAGCCATCTTAACTGTATTTGTCCATTATAGTGGATAAAATGATTTTAAAGTGAATATTTAATAACTATTAATACATCAAAAAATAAAATATGCAATTCGGGTAATAGTGCAGACATCTAAGACATACTTTCTTTGCGAAAATAAGTTTAAAACTTACTTAATTTGTTGATTTTGATATTTTTGTCTTACTTTATACATAAACATGATTATGACGTATTGCACCTATATTCACTTAAAAACACATATACTGTTGTATTAGAACATGATTTTGAAGGTAAAGGTTATAAAAATAACAAGTTTGTAGTGTTTTTACAAAACAAAAAATATTAAAAAGCCGCGCTAATCTTTGTGTCATGTTGGATATTTTGATCATAAATGCACGCAAAACATTTAACATCATGCAAATTGCATTGGATTGATTTCACTGCCCTACCAGACGTTTTGCTGATATGTATCAGAATGCTAATGATCGCGTCAATCCATTTATTTGACTGTACAGTTGCAGTTTAATAATACAGCATTTGTCAAGTCTAAAAAATGTTACCTTATAAATCTATTGTCAAATCGAAAAAAGAAAGAACGAAAAAACTCAATCCGCATTAATTACAATCAGCTAAAACGGAATTTCGCAACTATTAATTCAAAATTATTCAATCTCAGTGCAAAATACGTTAGCAACCGCTTACTTCTAACCGAGGCTTTGAGTTTCTCGCGCAAGTACCGTAGAAAGTTCAAAGCGCCTGTATATATACCTCCGCGCGCGGATAAGAAATTCGACTACCGAATCGATCGCAGAGGGAAGAGAACTAGCGCGCGAAGCGAGTAGAGGTTGCAACGAGCGCGCAGTCTATGCGGCATATAATGCTATAGATTCGGCTAATCTTTGCACGCAACTCGCGTGCAGCGCAATATATACCCCGTTCCCGATTTAGAAAAGATAACTTTATATATATACATACGTGTATAAGCGTAGGAGCGTGTGTATAACGCTTTTATCGTGGCTGCACTTTATTCATAGGCGCGGTACTGCACTGTTGTTGGAAGGTTAATTTTTCGCGCAAATTGCAAAATGCTCGCGGCGTATAAAACTGGACGTGCAATGCCCGGGGAAATAGTTTGTAAATTGACGATAATTGCGGGTGTGTACGAGGTCTTTATTTTGAAAACGCTTATTGTCATTGTTATTTTCTTAAATAGCGCAGTTTCCTACGTGGCTTTAAATTATTATGGTCATCAGGGGTTCCAATTTCGAGGCATTTATTGCGCGATTATGGAAGTTCTCGTTATTATATTTTTTTTAATGTCGCTTTCACTAATTTGTTTTACTGATCAACGAAAATGTTCATTTTCTTGAAAAAAAAGTTGTATATCTATTTAAATTGAATTTTATCGAATCATGTATACAGTGAAATGCTTTTATCCAAGAGTTTCAAATAGGTATATGAAGATTTTTAATAGGGTGCATTAGTCCCATTGTACCAACCGAATACAATCAACTCGAATTCCTCGTCCCAGTCTAAAAACACGCATCAGAATCAATGTTCCTTTTCAGGATCGCTTTATTTAGTGAAAATGAAGAGAGGATCAGTCCAATTACAAGGAAAATTGAAAAAAAGAAAATAATTTACTTTTGATTATAATAACCTGCTTTGCGACACGAGTGAAGTTAGCTACGCGATCAGCTGACTCTAGTAACGTTGATACGCATGCATTTTTTTATTTCCCTTACAAATGGACTTATCCGCTCTTTATTTTCATAAAATAAGTGATTCTGAGAAGGATAATCGATTCTGATGCGTATTTTCCAAATGGGACGATGAATTCATGTTGGTCGTATTTGGTTGGTACAGTAGGATTGATGCACTCCCTTGATTTTAAATAATAAAATGTATACCTGTGGATCTTTTTATATTGACATTAATAACATGAAACTATTAATATTATATTATTCTTTTATACATCACTTGCAAGATATTATTTGAGCTGAAGTAATATTGCAAAGGAAATTAAGCCATGAAATAATTCTGAAACAGTATATGTTCCACATTTTGTTTCTATTAATATAATTTTATAATCAATATAAAGAAATGCGTTATTAGCTCGACGTAAAGAAAGCAAAGCTATTAATCAAATAGCTCCAACATAATTATAGAAATATCAATAAAGAAATGTTTTTTATTCTTACATTGAATCATTTACATAAAACCTGTATAAATTGATTGGTGTTTTTTTGCAATTGCGAATATTGATAGTTCTGTTTTAGAAGTTATTATGGTGACATGTGCGATATTGAATATCAAGGCGTGTTTACATATTATTTTTTTTTGAAAACATTAAATTTTCGTAAAAATCATTGTAAACATGGTACTTACGTGGACTTTATGGAAAAAATTACCCGTATGAATGGTAAAATTTTCATTATTAAACGGTAAAACTTTTCTCATTCAGGGTTAAGATTACCATTCTGATTGGTAAAAATTATAATGAATAATTTTAAATGATTGCTTCTAAGTTAAGTTTTACAGCTCATATTATTTTTTTTAATTTTACTTCTATTTTAAAGCTAGTATCGTTGCATGACTATTTGCTCTAAAAACTTAAGGAAGTTAAGCGTTTTTGCTCAATAATGTTTGAATCATTTTTTACTAATAAATATTGTCGAAAATTATTAGCCTTGATCACAGAAATCACTTTCTGAATTAATTAAAGAAATTTTAGTATAGCCAGCAGTCAGTTCGAAATATTTTTTTCCAACAGCGTGAAACTGCAGCAAAAAATAATTAGGTCTGACCTACTGGAAGTAGATTGCAACCGCAATATTTTTACGCCTTACGCGTAAGAATATATATCCAACACATCACCGATCATTATAAAACCGTCGTGCGATAAAAATAATTGTCGACGAAGTCATGGCTTAAAGCACACGTGAGTTTCATACGCAGTTAAGAATTTAAATAGATTAAGGATATAAAATAAAAATTCAGAGGTTACAAATCGATTATTTTTCTGAAAATCTTTATTGTTTCTAAATGACTAATTGAAGTTAATGTTGAAAATATATATATTAATTTTACGTAAGATACAGCTCATGTTTAAACTGGACATGAAATAATAATCTCAATGCAGTAATTGCCAATATTGATGAGTACGTTGCCATAGATAATTAGCTAACTATCGCTCAGATACCTTTGGACAGAGAAAGTTTACTAAGCGTTAATCAAAATGAGAAAAATGAGAATAACGGAACTGATGATGATGATGATGATAAAGTAAAAAATTCTCTTAGTCGACATGTTAATAGTACATAGGCACTATTTGGCATTTTAGACATAAAAGATGAAGTTTGTTATTACTATTATAAAGCTAAAAAGAATAATGTCTTTTAATGCCATTTAAAAAACCAACAGGATATCAAACAATCTTCGATTTTACATTACTTTTAAAAGTCGCATAAATAATTAACCATTTTTATTGTTATAAATTCTTTCAATTGAGTAAATCACATCTATTTTCAAATATTTTTATTTTTTTTTAATAAATCGATGATAATGAGCAAATTCTTCTTGGCTCTTGTTATACTTCCGGATTCTACTGTATAGGTACTATAATGTATACGTAGAATTTTTTGAAAACATTAAATTTTCGTAAAAATCATTGTAAACATGGTACTTACGTGGACTTTATGGAAAAAATTACCCGTATGAATGGTAAAATTTTCATTATTAAACGGTAAAACTTTTCTCATTCAGGGTTAAGATTACCATTCTGATTGGTAAAAATTATAATGAATAATTTTAAATGATTGCTTCTAAGTTAAGTTTTACAGCTCATCCAGGTTAATTGTTTCCTTAAGGAGGTTGTATGTGTATAGATATGTGTCATAAAAAGCAAACAATTTTTACTACAATTTAATCTCATATAGTGATATGAAATGTTATTGTAAATTAGATATCGTCAACTTTAGACTTTAAAAGAGAATAAGTTTACAAAAAAGTGAAGACTTTTTAATTTGTTATACAATTATAATTTGAAAGGTCTCATTTTGTTCCTTGAAAGATTTCAGGGGGCCTTGTCCATATAAAAATTGAAAAACATAGAAAACCTGCAGTTACAGCCTATAGTTTATACTTATACACGCTCAAACTCACAAAAACACGTGTATGGACTCATAAACATTGACTGTAACCTTGCAGGTGTTTCGATGATTTCAATTTTTATTACGGCAAGTCCCCCTGAAATTATTCAAGGGACAAAATGAGACCTTCAAAATTAAAATCGGATAACGAATAAAAAAAGTCTCCACTGTTTTGTCAACTTTTTCTTTTCTAAAGTCTAAAGTTGACAATATCTAATTTTACAATAACAGAATTTCGATAAAAAAAACTTTTTAGTTGGATAATAACCCTTTATTTCATAATATATTGACTTTCATATCATTATGTGAGATTAAATTGTATTAAAAAATGTTTGTTTTTTATGACATACATCCTCGCATACAGCCACCTTTAAGGCAGGATGTCCCACATTTACATTGATTTTTACGGTAAGTCTTATCAGAAAATTCGCTCTATGGAAGAGTTTGTTATAAAAAAAAATTAAAACGCAAAATCTGTCAGTATCTTAATACCCCATCACCAACAATCGTTTTCATAGCACCTACAACTGCGTCTTTGCAGTTGTCGCCAGGCACGTGCGGATGCAACTGCGTTGCGAAGCCCGCGAATCACCCGCGCCCAAGACAAAGGACGTCTCTCTCTCTCTCTCTTTCTTTTTCTGCTGTGCGCCGCGCGCGCTCACGATGACGGGAAACAGTAGCTACTTGCTGGAAAAGCGAACGACGCTACGATGTATGTACCTCACTTTTATTTCGGGACTTTCTTCCTTTGCGTGCGCGGAGAGGCTGCCCGAAATACGCGGAGGTAGACTTTTCGGAGCTTTCGAACTTTCGGGGAGGCGACCGCGCGCGTATTTAGATTTTTGTGATAGTGCATTCCGTTCTGCTTTTCGTGCTTTGTAACTGTCATTTGACGTCAAAGGGAGCGTATTTGACTCTGATGGAACTTGCTTTACAATTCTGTTTGAACTTTAAAAGTAAGTTATACATTTAGTTTGGTATGAGTTAAATAATTTTATTAGTAATGTATGGTTTGAATTTTAAATTTTTGTCTGCACAAAGAACGTGAGAAAATATCTGGAATAAAATAAATTATATGCAGTTATGCAGCAAACAAATACTTTCACTTCTGTTTAGTATCAATAATATAATCGTTAAAATAATTTTGTAAGAAATGCTGGATATTACTTTTTTCTGTTGAATTTTGGAAATATATATTTGGTTATAAATATACTAAGATTTTTTTAGAAACGAATAGAGTAAAATTTAAATTATAAATGCTTATATAAACATTAACGTAAAACATTAATAAATTATGAATATCTTTCATCATAAATGTATATTTTTAAAAAAAATTTCAATTGGATTTTTATTTTTTTATTTGTTAAGTTTATTGCCATGTATAGTTTTTTACGCCTTTTTACGTATGAATCTTACAAAATTTGATTTTTATTTATGAATGGTATTTTATGGAATCATAAAACTCTTTTAAAAGGTCTAATTTTTCTATTCTCTCTGATATATCATCCACTTAGAATAAAACATTTCTCTCTGTGCAGAGTAATACTGATGCGACAATCCTTGCGTAGAAGGTTACATGCGTGCAAAATATGAATTTTCACGACTTCAAATATGACAACTTGCACTGAAAATCTCTAGAGCAAAACGAGTGAGTTTAAAATGTGAAATGGTTCTCTAAAAACTTTTACTCTCCAAAGTTCTTAAAGAGAAAGTATACTTGATGAGGGCTGGAATTGGATCATCCGTCATCTCTGTGATGTAAAATTATACTCCATTAGAGTGAATTTGTAAAATTAACTAATTCAAGAGTTTAGATCGATTATGACAGCGAGTAAAATGGGTTTCCTCTTTTTTTTAAATGTGTGTATATATTCAAAGGCTGAGTAAGAAGGAGATATTCACTTTCAAGAGACTAGCGATTAGATATTTTATTACAACAGCTGATTTTTAATACTTTATACTTAGAAAGGATTATATAAATATTTTATTTTAGTAAATTATCAACGCAATACAAATGAGTCACGCGCATTCTATAATAAAAACAGTTTTATATTATCAATTTTTTTTATAACTTTTATAATTTCATTATAAGTTATACAGCTGTTTTTAACATTGTATAAGTTCAAATAACCCAGTTAATAACGTCGAACTAACAATTTATCGAATCTTTATCGGGTAATGAAAAAACAATAAGGCCATAAAAATATTGTGAAAATCTATTGTTTATAAAAAATTACTTTAACAATTTATAATAAAAGATCAATGAGAATAATGGCGGTTTTGTTTTAAATAACGATTAAACAGTTATTATCTCACAAAACAGAATGCGTATATGTTCAAATAACTTTTGTAAACAATTGATTATTACAATATTTTCTGCTCATATAGTTTTTCCGTAGTCAGAACGATTTCATATGCTGCTTTGAAGTATTTTCAATTGATCTGTTAATGAAATGGATATTTGACCAATGCTAAATTGTACATGATTTTGCAGTAATTATTTTCATGTAATAGAAAAAGTAATTAAAAATGTGGAGCTTTTAGTGTCTAGCTTTTGACTATCCCTTTAAGTATACTTCAGAACATATAACAGGGCTGAAATTGTTTTAGAGTGATACAATGCATCTAGAAGATGTTCCTTTAGTTTTGAAAGCTTAAATAAACAAAAGGAATATCTTCTATTTCATCAATTATTCGTAATGTCACTCTAACAATCTTACTACATATTACGTATATTATGTAATTCAAATACCAAATCTGTAATTACGAAGATGACAATGTTTAACTGGACAATGTTATTTTTGTGTCATTTCGAAAGTAAAAGAACAAAGACACCAAAAGCTCAATTTTTTTCTATTATCCATATATAAAAATCGTAGCATAAATTATTTTATATATTGATTTTTACCATTCATTTTTGGTCATATTTTTTTATCTCTATCCCAAGAGGATTAATATGTTAATATGTTAGAATGCATTATTAGGATTTAATATGTTAGTTCAATGCTAACTTATATAAGCAACATCTGCGAGAACTAATGAGTTTAATCCAATCGCTCCTCAAAGCTTGTGATAGAATTTAATACAAAATTAATCTTGTTACTGACTTACTTGTAAGCGTTAACTAAGTTTACAGAAGTTATAACCTGATCAATTTTCTTCGCGACCATTAGATATAGTTTACAAGAATGCCGCTCTAAGACATTAAAATTATCTCAAAATTTTTATTTTGAATTCAGAAACCGGACTTTTCGATTTCTTTCAAAATTATTGAAAATTTGTATATGATGAATTTCACAAGAAATTTGCACTTAGACGGTTCAAAAAATAATAAAAAAATAAGTTGAGTCACACCTCTGGAACCACTCTTTTCTCGTTCTATAGGTTATATAATATATGTAAAAAGTGTCCAACACACAAAACAGACAATATAATTTTTTTAAAACGTATATCAATTTCTCTTATGGGAGTAAACCATTTTTTCACGCAATAGAATATAAAGTAGAGAAAAAAATCTTTAATTTGAGACGTACCATGTTTAAAAAGATTAACAATCTCAAAAGTTATGAGTGATCAAAGATAGTGAATAAATTCGAGAAACGCGGAAAAATGGTCAAAAATGAAAAATCATGAAATTTAGCGGTTTTTTTTCGTGTTTATTTACTACCTTTAATCGTTTATAACTTTTGATATTGTTAATCTTTTTAAACGTGGTACATCTCAAATTAAAGCTCTTTTTCTCTACTTTATGTTCTATTGCGTGAAAATATTGTTTATACCCTCAAAAGCCAAGTAATTGTTATATCAATGATGACCGTTTTTAGCCTATAATTTCCATAATAAAATACCATAAAAGAAATTGATATACGTTTTAAAAAAATTATATTGTCTGCTTTGCGTGTTGGACATTTTTCTCATATATTGTATGATCTATAGAATGCGATAAAAATGGTTGCAGAGGTGTGCTCAACTTTTTTTTTATTATTTTTTGATCCGTCTAAGTGTAGATTTCTTGTGGATTTCCTCATATACGTTTATAAAGGTACCCTTTATACGTCGTTAAAAGCTTGAACTCTCAAACCACATGCAATTTGG
The DNA here is from genome assembly GCA_949152435.1 of Gastracanthus pulcherrimus. Lineage (NCBI taxonomy): Eukaryota > Metazoa > Arthropoda > Insecta > Hymenoptera > Pteromalidae > Gastracanthus > Gastracanthus pulcherrimus. The sequence continues at coordinate 42,039,452 of OX424575.1, forward strand.
AGATATTAAGCCTCGAAATTTCATATTTTAAAACAGGAAGCCTATTATACTGAGTTCCATAGCGAGAGACGTTTCGTTCAATTGCAAAAAAAGTTTTTTTTAATTTTTTTTATAAAAACTAGCTTATGATGTAGATTAACAATACGAACCCTGGAGAAAAAAGTTTGATAGGGCAAGCGATGTTTTTTTTTAAATACAGCAGTCCAAAATTTTAATCCCATGCTATCAGTATATCTATATAGGTGTGCGATGTTTCACTCTATTCTGACTTTTGGGAATATTTGATACTCTAAACACTTTCTGTCGACATTTTGATGTTGGATACTATAGCTTGTAAGGTTTTCACATTAGATAATACTGTATAATATCTTAGAAAATAAATTTTACAATTTAACTCTGAGTTGAGCACCACTGCTGTCGGAGAACTACCTTAAAGATATTTTGATTAAAAAGATCATAGCTTTATACAAATTATTTAAATAGTATATTATGACACTGTTGTGGGAGATGGTTTTCTACCTTGCTCGAGGGTTTTCGCAGGAGCGAAGCGAGTGAGAAAATCGAGCAAGGTAGAAAAACACCTCCCACAACAGTCTCATACGATATTTTATAGCACAACAACCTCAAAATCGACAATAAAGTTGGCATTTTGAGGTTAGTGTGCTATAAAAATATTTATGAATGATTTTTAACATCTTTCAGGCGCCGATTAGAGCTAATGATTATTTTAGATAGTTCACAGATCTTATTGATAAACCCCCTTAAAAAATCCTAAGCACGCCATCTGAAACTCGAATCTCGCGCATTTCCGCGTGATACCGTGCGTGATACCAAGCTCATCACTCGCACTGCGCTTGAAGCGCCAAGCATCACCAACAGCTCTCACTCCGCCACAATGTAAACAAACAAAGAATATCGATGTATGCAGCAGCAGCAGCAGCAGCGTGTGTAACAGCTGTGCGTGCAGGCACGCGAGCGCGCGTGCGTATACACACCTACACAATCTGCGCGTGCAACACCTACACACACGTGTACGCTTACTCTCTCGCATACTCTCTCTTCCTCTCTCTCTCTTTCCAACATGCGCGCGCTGCCATTTTTAAAAAGACACAAAGCAAAGAAAGCTCCCATCCAAGAATTTGAATACATTCTCACGCCAAGTAGCAGAAAAATCGACCCCGAGATTTTTCGAAAGCAGCGTTCTTTTTGACAGGTGCAGGGAAGTATACAAGCAGATCGGGCTGACATGAACATCGCGCGCGCGGATTTTCGCCTGCGGAAGGGCAATAAATGGCGCCGGATACGACCACGGAGAGAGAGAGAGACGAGAGACTGGAAGAGGCAACCTTCGACGACGTTCGATCGAAGCGCACATACACATACACGCGCGTATAGTACACACCACTATACCTATGTGTTGCGTGCCTCTTTTCTTTGTCTCGGAGTCGTGGTGTATGTAACGGCTTGCGCTGCTTTGTGCGAGCGCGAGTGCACATAATCGCGAAAATCCTCCCACCTATCGTAGCATTGTTCGGGATTTGCGCGAAGCTGTGTGTGTGTGTATGTTGCACACACAGCCGTCCGTCTGCTGCACTGTTATGCTCCAGTGAGTGGCAACAGATGTATTTTTAGAAGTTTAGACTCGGTGCTCCGATTTGATGGATTTAAATTTGAGTATTGGACGATGCTTCGGCATAATGAAAACGGTGGACGACGACTGTCATGTAATTTTGTTGTTGTTACAATGCTTGTTACAGAGGCGAGAATCGTTAGAGCGCGGCCATCATAGTTGCGGAAAACCTGTTTTCACTCTTGCACTATCTATCTCTCTCTCTCTCTCTCTCTCTCTCTCTCTCTCTCTCTCTCTCTCTCTCTCTCTCTCTCTCTCTCTCTCTCTCTCTCTCTCTCTCTCTCTCTCTCTCTCTCTCTCTCTCTGTCTAAGTTCATTATACTGCATTATTTTTCTACTTGATATTTTAACCACAAGATCAGTGTCACATTTTTGAAAAAAGGGTATCGCTTACGAAATACACATTCTGTGAAAAGATACTCTTTTAAAAGGTTATAAATAATTTTCATATCAGCAGCTTACTCTTTTAAAAAATGAAATTGCACCTTTAAGTCTCTTAACTTGAAAGTACAAGCCTGTCACCGACAAGCTCGGAACCATTTCTCTCAAATCAACCAAAGTAGCCCGGCGAAAAAAGCTTGCCATCCGATTTTCCATCCTCCAACCCGGGTGAAAAACACAAAGCAATAAAGAAACAGGCAAAAAAAGAGATCTCCCGGCAGTCTTGTCAGTGGCCGGGGGGGTACAAGGAGCGAGAGATGGTCAACGCACTCACCGTAGCAACAGCGAGAGCGTCTTGTTGTTGGCGCACTCGAGGATCTTCTTCTTCTCCCAGCCCTCGACGGTCTTGACCCATTCCTCGCCCGGGCTCCTCCAGTCCTTCGATATGAACGGCATCACCCGCACTCCTCCTGCGATCCCCCCCCGCAAAAGAACACTTCCTCCTCCCTCTCAGCTGCTGCTGCTGCTGCTTCCCCTGTTTCAATATATGACTCGACCAGTCCAACAAAAAACTCAAAAACACGTCAACCGCGCGCGCGCGCACGCTCTACCTTCCTTCCTACTTCCTCGAGCTAGGGTCGTCGTCGTCGTCGTCGTCGTCGTCGTCGTCGTCGTCGTCGTCGTCGTCGGCTCGCGTCCCTGCGCTCAAGCGAAAATACAAAACCGGAGATTGCGCGCGTATGGATGGATGGATGGATGGATTTTTTTTACGCGTTTGCCCCGTCGTGTATTTTATGTGTATAATAAAGAGCCTGAGAGCAGGGCAGCAGCAGCGAGAGGTATAGCGAATGTAAAGAGAGTGAGAGAGAGACTCGCTGCCGCGCGCGACGGTACGACGACTGAAAATTCTCTATCTCCGCTGGAGAGTCGGTGCTGCTGCTACTGCTAGCGACACGAGGATATGGGGGGAGCTGGAAAGTCTATGTACACTTTTCTGCCTGCATGTGTGGGTATATGTACGGACGGCGCGCACTGCGCGCATCGACCGCGCATGCGGCTTTGTTTCCGTGACGTCACGCGGACACACATCAGCTGTGTGCAGCATAGGAGCGCTGTCTTGCGATCTGCTGTCAGCGTTGATTGTTTGTTGCTGCCGTGCGTTGGAGGGGAGTCGCTGGCGCCATCTGGGGATTTTGAGATCGGAGTCGTGCAGGGTTGCCGACTGACGGTCATGTGTTGATGGTTAATGTTGTGTCTGGTGGATTTAGCGGGGGATGAACTGGAAGAAAGCTGAATTATCACGCGTGGGTTCGAAGTGCTGGAGATGAGAGCTTTTGTTCATTGATTTTGGCTGATAATAAACGATTATGTTATTTTATCAAAATTGTATAATTATTATGTTACTGCTAGTTTCGTGTAAAAAGAACATTTGGCGATAGTCTTGACTAAAATATTAATTTTGATTAAATTTTAAATGCATTTTGTAGAAACAGAAAATGCAACGCAAATAATATTCCCACAATGATATTAAATGATCTTTAAATAGGCTACGTTTGCTTTTTAAAGCTACACGTTTTCACTTGAGATTGTGCTACATGTTGAAATTTGGATCTTCTCTAGAACAAGTGTGCTCATATTTAATCAGATAGCAGCACTTATATCGGCTTTGTAGAATTATATTCCAATTTTAGTCATTCTAGATCGAAGCTGATAAACGAATCTAATTTGTTTTAAATAGGTATTTTATTGAAATTTCTTATACTTTGTTTTATCAAAATTCTACGCATTAGTAAAACAATTTACATTAAATAACGTACACTCGACGTTACAAAATTCTGCTCGAATTTATTTTAGTTTTCTTTAAATGCTGCAACTTCATTGGATCGAATGCTCGTTTTCGCTAACCTCATAGGTACGGGGATTCCAAAAAATTCAATCAAATTCGACCAGATATTTTTAACGTCGAGTGTACAACAAAATTGAAACTTTAAACGGGCTTTTCTCGCAACTAATTTTCCTAACTTTACAAATGGGGCTTGCGCATGAGGTTTTTATGAATCTTTTTGAAACTTTCAGAAAATATACCTGGGAGCTTTCAGATGGACGTTCTTTTTCGGACGGAATAATGCCCGAATTTCATTGGAGCCAGTAGTAACGCTGCAATGCACTTTCTACCTTTCTCTTGCAAGATTATTATTGGTTCCGCTATTGCTCCGTCTGGAAAAGTCCCGTCCGTCTGAAGGCACCATATGTAGATCATAAACTGTTGATTACATTTCAATTTTTTTTCTTCTTATTTCATTTTATCCATTAGTCAAATGAAAACTAGCTTATTTTAAGGAAGTAGAAGACAATTTTTTAAATGCTGTCTACAGTTTCTTTTGATGGCCAAAAAAAAAGGGACCTATTTTTTCAAAGCTTTTTCTCAAAATTCTATGTGCAAGTGACGTTTTATAAACTGGTAATTTTCGTTTAAAAATAATCGATATCTTGAGCTAAAAATTGGTATAGAATCTATTAATATCATCATACATACGACTTTAACATTTTAGCTTATTAGACTGATTAATAAAAAAGTTTATCTTTTCACCATAGTCCTACCTTAAGACATTGGGTTGGGTTGGGTTATATTGATTAAAACCTAATTCGAGATTTTTTTGATTGTTTTTATTAATTTTTGAGAGAATAAAAGCATTCTTTCATAAGTTTGTTATTTTAAAAGTTTAATCTTAAAAAGTTTTTATTTCGTATCTTTGCATCTGTACAGACAAAAATTCGAAAATTCAGCTGTATTTTCTAAAAATAACTTATTTAATATTTTAGACAATTAAATAAAGGGTCATATAGTACGAATACGCAAGTAACTGCAATAACAACTCAATTCAAATTATTGCACCCAACGCTTCATTTTTGAATTTAGATTATTCAAAAGAGGAGTGGGTGAATGAAATATCATTCATAAATATATATTTTTATAAAACATAATTTATAAATATTATATTTTTAATGAAGTTTCTACTTTTAAAATAAAAAATAAACAGATTAATTATATCCATAGTAATCAATTTATTTGCCTCCAAAAATCAACAAGTGGCCCATTATGTCGTAATTATCGAAAATATCAAAAGCTTTACAAAACTTAAAGATTTACTATTAAAACCGAATAAAAAAATAAGTAAAAGATTAGGCGAGAGTCATACAGTATGACAAAGCATACAAAATGACAAATTATGTATTGCTGGCTTCCACCAACAGTTGGCGCCACTTTAGCACGGGGATTTGATGTATTCTAGTGTTATATTAAATATACTTCGCGACTGGTAGATAAAGTTTATTGCTTCAAAAATTCTTTTATAACCAACGATTTATTCAATATTACAAGTGACGAAAGTTATTTTATGAGGCTGTCCTCTTTTTTCCTAGGTAAGTTTATATCTCCCTAACAATTTTTGTATCAAGTTTAGCCCTTAATAAGTCCATTGAGATGCCGCTGAACTTCTAATTATCATTATCCGCGCATTATAACCTAAAATGCTATAATGTACGCGTGGTACACTATCATACACACGATTAGCGTGCATTATGACATATGTAAATTGAATGGTAAAATATAAGAATAATTTACTTTTATCTTTTTTCAACAGAAAAATGTCTACTAGGATTTTTCATATGTGTTGAATATAATCTGCAAACATTTAATAAGTGTTATTTGTTATTTTTCGTTATTTATAACTAAAATTCTATATTTTAGTAAATATATGGTATTGTAGTTTATAAAGCAATTTATAAATGTCTGCAAAGCTATTTTTTAATAAATATACATATTATACATACATATTATATTATTACTTATAAAACTGTTATGAGTACCCCTATAAATCATTTAGACCTCAAAATTGAATAAAAATAATAATTTGTCATACTGTACAACACTTCTTAGAACTCCCAAACTCGTAACTACGTTAACTACGTAACTTGTACTTACATTTATATTGGTAATTAATTTTTATGCTTAAATTTGACTTCAGCCAATTTTTTTCGGATTTTAATTTTCACCGAGTCAATTAAAAGTTCTACCCAAAACAGCTATGGGTTGTCATACTGTACGATTTATGACTCTCCCCTATATCATAGGAAAAGTACGAAAGTCGATTAGTTCGCAAGTAACTTCAGACTGTTTTTATACAATGTCACTGCAAAAGTTTTCGTATTGTAATCATGATAAAAAATTAAAATTTAAAATTGAACATTCTTTACTAGAGCATGGGCCTATGGCCCGTGTGTTTTTTACTCATTGCTGTTGCATTTTTCGGACATGAAAAATACAGGTATGTAATTCACACTGTTTTTACACTGATAAAACGATTGTATTGGTGATATGAAAATATTGTTTGACTAGTGTGTGCGCTGTAAATGTCTTAGGAGACGAAAGAAACACTGGATCAGTCTTATTTGATAAAAGCACCTCAAGGAATCATTGTTGGACCAATGAAGAATTTGTCATTCTCAGCAGTCGTAAAATGTTTCAAGATCTTTTACCCAAGGTATTTCTAACCTACTAATCAATTCTTGTATAGCTCAAAAATAGTCGTATATTAACATTAAAATAGTCAAAGAATAAAAAGTAGGTTAGATCGCTGATGTAAACATAAGCATAAACATTAAAAGTGGCTATTTCCGATTTACAGATTGAGGCTTTGAACATTCAAACCGATGCGTACATAGCCGATCTATTAAATTATTTTCACATTTGCCTCGAGTACGTGTGCAACATGTCGGTAGGAAAGACAAAGCATCTGATGCTAAAGTCATTCGCGGACACCATGGGAGGTTACCTGCAATCGTACGTGCTACCCATCACCAAAGTATCATTTTACGCCGGAACTGTCAAGTACTGCAATACTGAAAAAGTTTTCGAGCTCCTGGTCGAGCTGAAGGACTTTTTGCACACCAACGGTGATGGTTGGAGAAAGCCCATGCAGATGGAAATGTATATAAACGTGACGCCTATCACTGTGCCTGTTCAGGATGCCTCTACTACTGCTTGTAATATGTTGATCGTTAATCCTACAAGTATAAATTAGTTTTTATTTCTTTATTCTTTTAATGTTTTGTATTATCTTAACTTTAAGTTCTTATTACTGTTTGAAAATAGTTTCCCGTAAAAGAAGTATTCGTAAACGAAGTCGCTATCGTTTGAAAAGGAAAAGATTAGCTTCGCAATATCATGATACTGCAGGTGTGTAAAATAACGCGTAATATTTACATTAGTCAGTAAAAGTTTTATTTTATTTTCTAAATTGTTTAATAAAAACTTCCAGGGGAAAATAATAATAATTATAATCAAGAATCTTCTCACATGTTTCTACCCTACTTGGATGATAATATAAAACCTAATAGGTGATTATTAAGCATCTGTCCATTTTTACAGCTTAAGAATCCTTTGTAACGCGTATAATTTTCAGCATAGCTTTACCATTTAAAGATCATAATCTGTGGTCGTTGTACGAAGAAGAATCAGTTGCCGTATTATCTAGGTACTACGAAACTTGCGTAAATTGCTTATCTTCGAAGGAGAATTACAAACAGATGCTCGCGGATTTCAACAGAGATTTTTATAAATGGTTGCTTCAATCCGTACGTGGTGAGATTTTGCCATTAAATCGCCAATGTTTTTATTAAAAAAGTAAACTGATATAAATTCGCATACAGGTCTATCCCCGCTTAAATGATGATAAATGGTACCCGGCCTTCGGTGGAGTATTGAGAATCATAGCGTTTCTAAAAGATGCAGGTTGAGAAATTCTTATAAATTTTAAAGTTTTCTTTATTTCAAGTACAATAAAAATTGTATACAAAGTTAAAATTATTTAATTACATTAGTGGAAAGTGAGGAAGGAAACAGTGAATTACGAGTGGACACAACGACGACTGCAGCAACTCCCCGAAATGTGGAAATTATTCTGACAACCTCAAAACCCAGCGAAGGTAATTATGACTAGACAAACATTTTTTGCAGATTTGGTATTCTTAAAAATCGAAGCTATTGTTAAAATATGAATATTGTTATTTTAACAGACAAAAATGAAGCTGGTTCATTCTCGACAACAGATATGATAATTATTGCAATTTCTAGTGCTGCACTCATATGGTTACTCGTCGGATTGACTCTCGTTTGTTATAGATATCTTCGAAAACATCCTGATGAGTGTTCACCTTGCGAATCTCCGAGATCAAAGTACGTCTAAAAATCATAAATCATAAAATGTTTCAATATAGAAACTCATAACACAAATTTGTCTTTACTTTTTTATTATTTATTGATAATTTGCTAGTACTTATCTTGATGATTTCTAGGTTTAACTTGTCATTCTAATTTCTTTTGTCAATTTTTTAGTTTTGCAATGCTTTACAAGAACGACGGTTTCTGTGATCTAGACGCATGTCCATCGATGATTGCTCGAAAAAGCGTTGGTGAAAAAGTTAAAGAATGGTGGAGGCAAAAGTTCAAAACCTGTCCTGGTGGGTGTGATCGGACTGTAGAGAAAGAAAGATATTTATCTGCTTATGAATATAAAAGTAAAGATTCACTGGTCAGTAACGCAAGCAGAAGATCTTATAAGTAAATATTATTTTTATTAATAATATTTTCATAGTAGAAGGGTTCCTACTCTTATTATCTTAAAGTATATCACATACATAGTTATAAATGTAGTAATGTTTACTGAATATGAAGTATTTCATATATTTACTTGGTGTAATAAGAGCGTTAAATAATAATAAAAAGGGAATTCTAAAAATTCAATTAATTTTATAGATATAGAATCATTATATTTTTATTTAATTGTATTTTACTGTACTATAAAACTCTTCTACTTGTGTACAAATTTTAATTTATATTTAACAATCTAATATATTTTTAGAAGAAGAAAAAAGAAAGTTAGATCTGTATCCGTCTCAGCTTCTCCTAGCAGTTCTCCTTGTGCACATTATGAAAACAAAGTAGGAAATACTATATTTTATTAGTACTCAATAATTTTATATGACTTTTATGTAAAAGAAGAATTGTTTTCAGAAATTTCACTTTACCTCAGATATAACAAGTAGCGATTCAGATAGTTCTTACAGATGATAACAAATAATATCGTAGATTATACTGAATTTGAATATGTATTTTTTAATTGATACAAGAGCAGATGAAGATGTATGATTTTTAAACAAGTTAAAGTCCGAATTAGTGTCATATAAACATTTTAAGAAGAAAACCTGTACATATTTGATAGAAATATTTACGTATTAAGTACATTTGTAATAGTAGTAGCTATATTTTTTTATAATAAATCATAAAAATATACATTTTATTAATTATTTTAACTTTATAATTTATAATTTATATGATAAGGACCAATTATATAAATTGGTATTAATCTATCTAAGGTATTTTATTCTCGACTGTTCCGCAGAAATTATTGCATATAAAGTATGATGAAAAGATGTCAGCAACGTCACTATCTTAAAGAGAGGGTGAGACACACTCACATAAATTTCTCGCATAAGCATTTATTCAATTGGCCAACAACAAGGGGCAGAAAAGTTCTCTTATACTTCCTTTCATTCTAATTGGTCATTTTATTATTTTTTTTCTCCCATTCGAGTCGAGATTTATTTATTAACCCATTAGACAAAATGCCTTTACGAAAATTCATCTGCACTGTGATTGTAATAGACTTTGATTTGATGTTGGAACCGAATACAATAATTTGCTACTATCACAAAATTTCATATTATGTTGATTAAGAATTATCTTATATAAATTAGTAACATTACAACGAATAAGATTCACAATAACAATATCAATTGTTCGATTGGTGGCTAAATAAATAAAATTAAAAATATTTATTCGAAGTTAATAGAATAGAATATACAGAATGGATATTCATATTTGACATTAACATATGTCTGACTAATCGTCGGTCACTACTTAAATATAAATAATAACTCATTAATAGATTTAATAGAATAATTTAGTTGAAAATTGGTAACATGTGTGTTATCATATAAATTATAAGCAATATGCTTAGATAATTTATTTAAGTAGAAGAAATTGTCAAAGATGTCATTTTACACAGTAGCATAGCATAGTAGACTTACATTTTCCCGAGATTAATAAATACGGTTTTCGCATATGTATGAATGATTTTTTGAAAACGCGTATATTCTATATAAACTCCGTGGCAATTTTAAAATTATTTGTATCTAATTTTATTCATAGGATGATTTTTATTCATGGGAATGATGCGCATTGTTTTCCTAATGTTTGCGAGATATAACTGTACTAGATAAATACTTATTTACTGCTGCGGAGTTTATTGAAAACACACTTCAATATAGAGATGTCTTTTTTTTATTAAAATCACGACTAGAATCGTTTTATATCAGCAGATTTAAATTATTTTATATCAAATAATTGATGCCTTAAGGCATCAATTGAAAAAGTGTTTACAAAACTTTTTATGAGATGATGATTGTTTGGGTGATTCCTTGAAGTTGGAAATTTAAGACAATAGGTCTTGTGTAGTATTAGTTCTTTTGAGATTTTCACTGTTGGGTAATGACAAATTGACTATTTACAATCGAATACATTTGTCTTACCAATGCAGTTTTGATTACAAAAAGTTATTGAGATTAGATAAAAATTTGTATTTTCGTCAGAATTCACCAATATAATTCAAATTATACGCGTCTGACTAACCAACTGTTACTACATACACATATGAAGAATTCTACAAAAAATCGGCCAATAAGTGGTTCGAAAAGTGACGAAAACTAAATTATAAGGCACGCCTCTGCAACTCGAGTTTTCTTATTGTATAGCTCCTAAAATGTATGTGAAAAATTTCCAATAAACGAAAAACACCTTGAGACACACTTTTTTCTGTGCATCAATTTTTCTTATGGGAAGTTAACATGAGAATTATGGACTAAAAACATTCATCATTGATATAATAATCATTTTACTTCTAAGGGTGCAAACATTTTTTTCACGTAACAGAATGTAAAAAAAAGAAAAAAAGCTTTAATTTGAGACGTACCGCGTTAAAAAGATGAATAATGTCAAAAGTTATGAACGATCAAAGATAGTGAATAAACACGAAAAAATAATCAAAAGTGAGAAATCATGAAATTTATTGTAGTGTTTTTTTCGTGTTTATTCATTATCTTTGATCGTTCATAAATTTTGATATTGTTCATCTTTTTTAACGCGGCACGTCTCAAATTAAAGCTATTTTTCTCTATTTTACATTCTATTATGTGAAAAAAGTACGTGAAATTTGCACCCTTAGAAGTAAAGTGATTCTTATATCAATGATGACCGTTTTTAGTCCATAATTCTCATATTAACTTCCCATAAGAAAAATTGATACACAGAAAAAAGTGTTTTTCGCTTGTTGGAAATTTTTCTCGTACATTTTAGGAGCTACCTGTACAATAAGAAAACTCGAGTTGCAGAGGCGTGCCTCATCATTTATTTTTATCACACTTCGAACCACTTATTGGCCGATTTTTTGTAGAATTCTTCATATACATGATGTACTATTAAATATTACAACTATTAGTTGATCTTGAAATAAAAATGTTTAAATAATTAATTGAAAATAGTAGACTCATCTTATCTTTTGTGTTATAATTATCAATCTGCATTCATTATTCATAATCCAACTAATAGTATCTCCATGTTTGTCCAAAATCAGGAAACATCCCTTCCCCATATACATACCCACGTACAAAATCAAATACCCCGCATCTGACTCTATTAATAATTTAAAAGATACAAGATCGTCGCGCATCACTCAGACTCCCCGCGCGAGTGTTCGTGTTAATGACCTTCGTCGCGGCGGGTGTTCCCGAAAATCTCCCTCGTTTATTCACGCACTACTCCTCGAAACAGAAATCTAAATCCGTCTCGTCTCGTCTAACGTACACACACCCACACGTACACATCCTCATCCTGCACTGCACACATCACACACCAAAAACCTTCTCTCCAGCTCTGTATACACTATCCTATCTATACCTACAGTTATACACACACACATATACATATATGTACCACCGCCAGAAGAGAGAGCGCGCTATATATATGCAACCCGGCGCGCGCTCCGCTGCAACTTGTTGCAAGGGCGGCCGGCGCAAGAGCAGTGCCATCTACAGACTATAAGCCCTCTCTCTCTCTCTCTCTCTCTCTCTTTTTCTCCCCTCTCCTGCTGCAGCCCTCAGGTGCGGCGGCGGCCGCGGCGGTGGCGAGGGGAAACTAGAGAGGAGGCGCGTGGCGCAAAATCTGTTTGATGGGGGGCTCGAGCGCGCAGTGTCGCGCGATACGTCGACGCGTGCGTATCTCGTCTCTTCGCGTGTCCGTATTATAAAGCAGCTGCAACAGCCTTTCCGCGGTTGTTGTTGTTGTTGCCTCTGGCGTGTATGATATATACCGTGGCGCTAGTCTAGCGGTCTCTAGTCTTGATTCGCTTTGCACGAGCGTATAAAGAAGCGTTCGATGAACTTTAGTCGCCTTTTGGTTTTATCAGTGATTGATGTCTTTTTACTTTTAAAGGGTTGCGACAAGTGTGACAACAACTGAGTTTTAACACGCTTCTGATTCCTTGCGATCTGAAGTACTGATTGTAATTAGAGTATAGATTAGCGAATTCGTGTGGATCATGACAGCTTCGAAGATGCCGCCTTTTCTTTACCTTTCTGTTACATTTTGAGGACTGTGCGACAAGTGTGACAAGTGTGACAGTATCACGTCGAACAGTTCATTGACTTCGCTGAATTATTATCACAGCGTTTCATTTCGGCGGCGGAGAGCTGCGCGCGTGATTGGGCGCGCGCCAGCCGGCTTTCTGTTGTTTTTAAAAAGGCCGGGGGCCACGTGACTCGGCTGCGCTCGCCGATACGCCGACTGAACAGGTGTTCCAAGCGGCTTATTATCGCAAAGCTGTTTTGTTTGTCTCGGAACGACTGCCAGCTTTTTTTTACTATTTTCGTACCATAACCACACATTTTGATACGAAATTTATACGTCAGGATTCAAACTTTTACTGAAGAGCATCACGAGTGTTTTCACATCTTTTTTAAGCATTTGATAGTATTGTCACGATATAATAGTATTGTGTGTTTATATCACGGGATTTTTGCACGTGGAATCGTCGTTTTACAAGAATTTTCGCAGAGCTTAGAGTCTTGTGACAGTGTTGTGTGTTTCACTTCGAAATTTTAGACACACGTTTCTCAAAATATAAGCTTCTTTGTCCTTACAAAAAAAAACAATTTTGACAGTGTTGTGTGTTAACCTTGCAGGATTTGCACGCGTTTTTGAAATTGAAACATCATCGCCTACCCAATCTTCCACAAGAATTTACTAAGTGTGTTTCCAAAATCTTGACAGTGTGCAGCGTACCATTCACTTCTCCCGATTATCACATCCATTAATCACAACAATTGTCATGCGCCACGCGATGATCCTCGGCACAAATCACTTGATCGTGGAGTCGCTCGAGCGCATCCTTCTCTGAGTCTCTTTTTGATATACGAGTGCGCGCGTGTGTGTTTTTTCTTCTTCTCCGTGCATGTGCGTGGGTGCAAAACGAGAAACAGGAGACAGCGGAACAAATCAGCGCAGCGGAGGTTCGTCTTTATTTCGTCTCGAGGAGATAGCCGTCCCGAGGGTGAAGATGATTCCCGGAAGACGTCGTCGTCTTCGTGGCGACGTCGTCGTCGTCCTCTTCGTAGCCGCCGCCCTGCTCTCGGCTTCTGTTTGCAAAGGTTCGTGTCCTCAAATAGCGCGCATTGCGGATCTGACACTTTTATTGCTTGTTAAGCTTGCACCCGTCACTTTTAAAACGTCTATACGAAAATATTCAGTATATTGCTTTTGTGGTTTATTCAAAATAGATTTGTTGCAAGAGGATTTTATTAAAGGCATTGTGTTTAAAATATGTAATGCAATTAAAAACGGGTAAAATTAGCATTCTTCGAATTATAAAATTGAATAAGTGGCCACAACCAGTTTAGCACTCATTTTTTAAAGCTATCATGACATATTGGTGATTCGTAGAACTCCTACAAAGAACAAGTGTGAGTCTTTATATTGATAAAAAATTTAAAAACAAGGATTTCTTTAATAAAAATATCCAGACCTTTCTTTGATAGTTATCGTGGTATTCCGATATATTTTATAAACCAGTCGTGTACGATAGGTTCAAATATTAGTAAAATTTATAGGGCGGATGTTCCAATTACTGACGCGTATTTAAGATTTTCAACTAATAGCAAAATACTAACCTTAAAAATTATGAAGATCAGTTATCCGGTAAAAGAGCAAGTAAAAAGAACATTTTATCACTCAAATAATACTGACCAAAACATTATTTATCAATAGTTCTATGTTTAAAAGTGTCAATAATCGGATCTGTCGTTCTGCTTTAAGGTAGAAGCCCCATCACTCCGTATTGCGAGAAACGCCGAATTTTCGGATACGCTAGTGTATACCATGTGTCCCACACCAAACCGTTGATAGACGAAGTATCCGATTTTCGTCATTCAAATTTGATTTTAATCGGCATTTTTTGTACATTAAGATGGTTTCTACCATTTTTGTGTTTACTTGTATATACAAACTTTTAGCAAATTTTTTTTTCATCAATGGAAAAGTTCTTTCTCTTGATCGGTAGCCTCAGCCCCGACCTTTCCTCCACGGATTATCCTCCCTTCATTATGGGTTGTAAAATACGAAGACGGTCTCCAAATTTTTTCACCATGATTTTTCCCGGGTAAATTTTTTCCACCTACACTTCGCCTATCAACGGTTTGGTGTGGGACACATGGTATACGTTGCCCGTGACTCGCCTTTTAACCGACTCCATTTTTTTCTCGATCTCTCGCTGCAGGGAGGTTGCGAGGAGGCGAAGTTTATATCTGCAGGCGAGGAGTGACTTTTCTCTCGGCCGCGCGTATGACGTGTTTTGACGTGGGGTTTAAAGGATGAGCAGAGCGCCTTTTTCGCGGCACGTGGCGGCTTGGCTGTTTATACGTGGTGCTCGGGGAGCTGCGTGCACAGGATGAAACGTGCACGATGTTTGCGGATGTTTGGAAATCGTTCGGTTTTTATGGCGTTGACGAGCTGCTTTTCGTTCATCGCACATGGTTTACGTGTAGTTTGTGCGATGGGTTTTGGGTGCCTTCAAGTTTATGGAGATTTAATCGTTCTGGTAGTCAGGGTAAGTCTGGCGTGTAGATGGATTATTTAGTAGGAAATGTGTGAAGATGATGGGAGTTAAGTTCAATTTTATGACTTCCATGAATAAAAATAGTGTTTTTTTATTCATGTTCTTTTAATAAAGTTTCAACTGGTATTGATTGTTTTGAGCACAGCAGCATGCAAATTTATTCACAGACTTATTTTTCTTCTATAGCTGCCTTTTGTATCAAACTAGCGTAGGTGTCATTATCTTGCGCGGAAATGATTCACTCATTGTGTAAAGTAGAAAGTTTGCTGTTGTTAATTCTCACCTGACGTCTAAGAATATTAGCAAATTTATTTTTATAGTTATAATGTTTCTGACATTTTAAATGCGTTATTTATAAAAATGGAATTTCTAAAGGATTTTGCACTTGTTTTTTACCGGTAAAATTATTATAATTTTTTGGAATACTTTTTAATAAGATAAATCGTTTCGATAGTAAAATTATTTTAAATGCATGCGCATAATATTTATAACGACAAATTTTATTTGCAATTATAATTAAAACTAGTATATCCATTTTTCATGATATTTGAAAACTGTGATTGCATAAGCAGAACAGCGTTTAAATCAATCAATGTAATCTTGGACATGTTTACAATAACTATAGGAAATAACAGAAACAGATTCAAATTCTTTAGATCATATAATATTTTACTTGTTAAAAGAAGAATATTACTTGATGTATATCATAGGTAACATTATTTAATTTTATACACATTCGTCAATTTAGAAAAAAATAATTTAATATGAATGTTTTAATAAATCTATTAAAGATATTATATTCAAAATAAAAGAAAATCAGCTAAAGATCATTGAACAGATTTTATTTATCTATATAATAAAACAAATTGTTGGATAGTTTTATTATTCGAAATTTGTATCCTATATAACGTATTAGTTTAAATTAAAAGTTGCGGGGAAATAAAAGCATTTGCGACTTTTAAATATAAAATGACAATAAAAGTAAAATTAAGCTGTTTTGACGACCAGCTGAGAAGTGATAGTCATATACTCGCAAATCGCATGGAACTTACGAGCAGTTTGCAACCTGCATCGAGTTTTATGGCAACATGAAGCCTACTAAATTCACGGACGCGTATATAAATAAGCTCTAGTTCTTTTGAAAAAAAAAAAGAGTGCTTGCTATAATAAAATATTTTATGTACTTGAATTTAGTATTATACAGGATATAATTTATTATCATCTATAAAGTTTCTAATTTTAATTTATTATTAAAAAGAGTGGTTTAATAACAAATTTGTAGAATAGTTGATTCATATATAGTTATAGAAAAAAAGAAATAGAAAACTTATTTGTAATGTGAAAAGAGATAAAGATGAACTAGTCAGCCATACAAATATAATTTCGCCATCAAAGAGTAAAAATCTCGTTGCTTCGGTTTAGAGTTATGCATAAAAGCCATACCCTTGATTACGTTTGAGCGCTTTGTAAGAACAAACCATTTTGAATTCCAAACCTCTGCTTTTACATTTACCAAACTAAAATTCATTATTCATTATTTTAAAATAAGTATAACTTTTTAGGAATTCAACCTTATACAGATACCAATAAGTAAATTTAAATTAGTATTCTAAACTAGGATCGTGTTGAACTTCAAATTAGCAACAATAAGTAAATTTAAATTAGTATTCTAAACTAGTATCGTGTTGAACTTCAAATTAGCAACAATAAGTAAATTTGAATTAGTATTCTAAACTAGGATCGTGTTGAACTTCAAATTAGAAGCAAACTTCATTCATTTTTCAACGCAAGAGTCCATCGATACCAGAAACGCATATACACGTCAAGAGCTGTCTTCACTGCATACTTTAGCAATTATCGCGGCTAGGCACAACGACAAAGTAAACTTACCTCGTCTAGACAAAGCCACACACACACATCTATCTACACAGAAACGTAGGTGCCCGCGCCATAGCGTCGAACGGCGCGCATCGCCATTTATGCGGAAACACCTTAACGAACGAATTCAGAAGCACTTGCCGGGAATAATAAGCCGAGCGTCCCCGGGCTCACGCGCGACTATACCACCGTCACTACCACCGCTATAGTAGCTGACAGTTATTGTCCTCTCGGGCTTCTTTCTCGCGCGCGCGCGCCCTTTTTCCCGTGAAATTTCTCACTTCTGCGTAAACCAGCGGTGACATTTATGTCACGATCGCTCAAACGAGAAGCTGCGCGCGCTCTCGCCCGTGAGAGCGCGCAGCAGGGGACTTTGTTTGCACAGAGGCTCTCTCTCTCTTTCTCTCGCGCTCGAAAAGTGATATGATCAACAGGAATTTTGCTCCGAGAATATGCATTATGCATTTTCTGTGCGAGTGCATTTTCTACTGCGTTTATAATGTGGGAAGTTATGGGATAAGGTTAGAATGATATATTATTTGTTTTATAAGGGCAGGTGGGTGGTAATTCATAGTGGAGTTCAAGATCGGTGTAAACCGATAATGTTTAAATGGCTTTTTCATTAATTGACTGTTAACTATAAGAAAGCTTTCAGATATCTATTAAAATGTTCAATATTTGGAGCGTTCAGAACCGTAACAGAATAACTGCATTTTTTAATTTAGCTAATGGCTATAAAACCTTTACCTTTTTAATGTAATAATATAGAATGATTGATCATATATAAATTATTCAATTGATGAATATCATACTTATTCGAGTATCAATTGAAATGACAGAATTAACCAATTTTCACTTTTTAGTTAGCGACATCTTCCATATTTTCCAAAATGGATTTCTTTTGTTATGATTCTAAACGCTCTAAAATGAATTTAAGTTGTTTATACTTAACCTTGCACATTTTTGGCCCCTGGCCACTAGTGACGAGTTGTGTCTAAAATCAAAGGGTACTTTGAGTGCGTTAAAAATTTCAAATAATGGTCATAACATGGGTGTTAACAATCAACGATTCGACGCCCATTTTTACAGGAACAATGACTAAAATTATATAGGGGTGTCCTGTCAACTATTCAACCGAGGCCCAAAACCCATTAGAAAATGGATAGGGTCATTATTTTTTTTGCTTCCTCATAGAGCAAACTTTGTAATGGTAAAAAAAACGTTTTGCTAAAAACATGTTAGAAACAAGGAGTCAAAATACACTATTTTTATAAAAAGTCTGTATGGATATGTGTGTGCGTGTGTGTATATGTGGACATATATGGATGAAGATTACTCGGAACATTTACGGTCAAAATTAATGTTTCAGGACTCAATGATTTTATTATTTTAAAGGAGGGGGCTGTAATAATATATTATGTAAAACTTTCAAGCGGTTATCCTTTTCCTTTTTCGAGAAAAGAATAATTTTGTATCTTTATTTTTGTCTTTACATTCAGAGTTATTTAAGGATATGTTTCTTTTTAAAATTTTTTTTATCGTTTATATCTCCAAAACGACGTGGTCATTCTTTGCAAATCGGAGCTCATTTTTTTCAGTTTTTTTGAGAAAAAAAATCTGTTTTTGTTTTATAATGATTTCTTTATTTTACGATATTTTACGATATTACGAAATCGATAAGGTAAATTATTTTTGTATTTTAGAAATAATATGATTGTTTAATTCTTTCTTTCTTTGTATTCAATGGCCATGTGTTCCCTCTTTTTTGGGACTCGTATATGTCATAATGCATATATGATTTTGTATGTTACATTTGTATTTTATATATTTGTTTGTTATGCTGTGTGATGTCGGTTGAGTGAAACTAATCACCTGCTTACTAGCGTCTCAGACACATTTGAGAAGGGGACAGACGTCCTGCATCAATGCACAATGCGTAGTCAGAAATCTTTTCCAGGCGAAAAACTCGAAGAAAAAATTCTCGAGAATTTTCACCAGGAATCATATCGGTAGGCAAGAGTCTCACGCACTGAGCCAAGAGGGGCTCTATGATCGCTTCATTTTGCATTTAAAAGAATAGGGTGGACGTACGGTTTCTGGCCACCTTAAGCTTTTTTTGACTTTCGAGAATGTATTTACTACAGTAAAATATAATGTTTAATCATTCAACAAATGTACATATATTCTAAAATACATGTATTTGATAAATTCATCGTTTATTTTATGAAATACCCCGAAGACATGTCATAAATGGAAAAACTAAAAGAAAACTCGTTTTTCACCGTTTTTGGTCACCTAATCACTAGTTTTGACCATAGGGATGTACCGGTTTTGGCCACTATCGAAATTCATGTATACTATATTTGTGTATTATCAATTATTACCAATTAAAACACATAAATTTAACAATAAGACAGTTCGTTCTTGAAACTGTTTGAATTTAATCTCTTTTAAAATGTTAAATTATATATCTTTTGTATGCTAAAGTACAAATATACGTAAAAGTCATTTAATATTCTAAAAATCATTATACAGATCACTTTTCTTTCTCAGAACAGTTTTTCCTTTAAAATTGATTCAATTCGGAGAAATTTTGATGAATGAAACGTAACCTATTATAACCTAAAACGAGCTTTTAATGTCTCTAGAATTTTACTTTAATCAAGCCTATTACTGAGTAAAAACGTAATTTGAAATCATATTATCTATTTCTAAGACTTAAAAAACTTAAAATAATCATGTAAAACGTAAATGTGATATATTTTTATGACGGGATACCATGGCCAAAACTGGTATAGTAATGTTTTTGTTGTACCACTTCAGGCCACCCTTAATTTTCTATAAAATTGCAGTTTTCTTTGTAATTTTTTAATTTATTCGTAATATTTTAACCTAATTAATTGTACCTGTGCAGTTATTTTTGACCGTGAATGATATTACTGAGTAATATGAACGTTTTAGTCATCTGATTCTCTTGTCGATTTACGTAAGAAAATGCCATTTTCGACACACCTCATATTATAAGTATTTTTTCTGCCAAAATATACTGCGATAAGTGTACCTTCATTATTCTACAATGTTCTAAAGTACTTAAGAATTATGATAATTATTAAGTTATATAGAAATCGACAGTTAAAACTTTTAAAATGATTAAAATTATGTTAGATTGCCAAAACCAGAGCACTGGCCATAAATGGTACATCCACCCTATAAAATTACTTATAAAAAGTGATATTTCTATTTTTTTTATAACTTTTCCATTGATATTTTGAAATATGAATTGAAAAGGTACTTGAAGATTAATGAAATAATGTAAATCAGTTTTATTTCTTATAAATCTAATTATGTGATTTTAGATGTTGTTAAATTCAAATTCAAGGTGAAATGTATAAAATTGAAATTATTAATTAAAAAAAATAATGGTACCGAAAGCTGCTTAAAACATATTTAATTTATATATAGATGTAAATTAAGAATATAAATGTATAATAAAAATATGATTATGGTTACAGCTAGTTGAATTAACTGTTGTGAATTGAACCATTAATGATAAATCAGCACACATTTTTCGAGCTCCAATTAAAAAGAGATATAGTAGTTTAAAATTAATTTATTACAACAAAAAAATTTTATATTAGAACAATTAATTTAGTTTGAGGAAGCTAAGTGTCAATGAATTGGCATCGATTTATATTTTTTATTATTCTTTTTACTACCTGTATACTTTTCGAGTTTTTACAGGATACCCCCACCACCTTTGTGTTGATGTATTTGATCCTAACAAACCCATCGTAATTCCTCACACCGTTCCCACATTTGCCCAAGTTAACGACAATGGCAGGTTTCTACCTATGTCTAAACTTGTTGGTCAAGTAGCATTCCTTTATACCTACCGGAAAAAACACTATTGTTGATACCCTTGGTTGTGCGAGCGGTCACCCATCCAAGTACATCCACGCCGCAACGCTGTTGAACTTTCGTGAGTGATCCGCCACGAAACCACTCATCCCACCAATGGTGCCGGTGTGGCAGGGTTTTTATAACTATATGTTAGAAATTAAAATAAGGTTAGGTATTAAATTTAATACAATTTGAATTATCGAGCTTGAATTATCCACCCAGAACTATAAAAAGAGGAATAAAGTAAATGCATTAATTAAAGAACTAGGATAAAATTAATGAAGCTTATAGATATTCGAAATGACGGGTTATTTCTTACAATTATTTATTAGCTCCTAGAAAATAGACATGTAAAAAATAACAGAAGACACAGTGGCGAAGGGAAGGCACGCCAACTGCACGACATTTTCGATACTATTTTTCTTCTCCATTCGTTGGCGCACAATTTACCAAAGCACGCAAGTCAATATTTTGCCAATATAACAGTGGCGAAGAAACAGGCCGCTTAATCGATCCCCACACGCCGCCAGGCCGTATTGAAATTATATTCTCCCCGCTTGTTGACTTAACATGATAGATCGAGCCGTCGAAGAAGAGAGCAACGCGAGAGAAGACAGAAAGGACGCGACAAGCGAATCCATCATTCAAGCCCGCGTGAGTTGACACTTAACGGGGCGAATTTGGCGCGCGAGGCGTCGAATATTTCGGCTGACGTGGAATAATGTCCCTCGGAGGTCGAAGGAAAAAAAAGAACCAAGAAGGAACAGTTCTTCTTCGTCGCAAATCGCGAGAGAAATCGAATCTCGCGCGAATGCAGTCCGCTGTGTGTCGTGAAACTTTTGATTCATGTCGATGACAAAAAAAAGCAGAGAGGAAAAGTTGCAGCAAAGCTCCCGCGGACTTTTCTCAATTATTACTTTTGTTTCCGCCGTGCGGGGAAAGATAATTTACGATGGCCCAAGTGCTGCACGCTGCTGCGTGGCACCGGAGAAGGAGAAGGAGAGGGATTTACGTTAAGGAGGCAATTCCGGACGAGTTTTTCGAACTCGTACAGGGGGGGCATGCGGGTAGAGAACAAGACGCTGGTGGTTGATGAGACCGCGCGGGCACACGACTTTCGACTGATAAATGTGCGGCTGATGAATGGGCCATTAAAGCGATTCTCTCTGCCAGGATTCTGTGAAAACGAAAAAGTAACGGATCATCTAAATTTTTAGTTGGAGTCGCGCAGTGGGGAAATTATGGGAGCACCAACTTTCGATGATTTAGATTGGCCTATGAAGAGCTTCAATTTAGTGGAATATTGGTAGGGTGATGAATTTGATAAACGTGTTTTTAATTTCGACAAATGTTATAGTTATATGGATGTAACAATCTGAATTATTTTCAAAATAAGATGGAAAATATTGTTAATCTTCTACCTACATTAAATTAAAAATTAAGCAGCAGTTTGTTTTAGTATCATAAAATACTTTTACACGGAAAAATATATCTCGTTATATTTACATGGCAGTAATTTGGGTACGCAACATGTTGATTCCTGTTAATCTTACAGGCTCAGTTTGTAGAAATCCCAATCTATAAGCGCCCAAGCAACCTAACCTTTTTTCATCACACACGTGAATCTGCTTAAATTTGTTGGAAAGCGAAGAAAACTAATAATGAAATTGACTTTAAAATATGATAAATATATGAAAGCAAACAATAAGTAGATTGTTTTTCAACTAATAAACAGGCGCAAGTCTCCAAGCCGCTGGATTGGTAAAATCCCAAGCCGCGTCTGTAGAGTATCCAAGATCACGCATGGGGGCGATACCAGCGACACTGTTTGGAGAATTAACATGACTCGGCTTGGAGTATTCACGTTCTTTATTGTAGGAATAGCCGGATATTTTTTTCCGTGTAACTGTGATACCATTTCCAGAATAATTCTAATTATGCTATTATAAAAATTTACATACAGTGACTCGATTTAAAATTAATGCACGTAATAACTATTCTTTTTTTATACAAAAAGACAAGGTAACAAACAGTCTTTATGAGTATTATTAATACCAAGAAAATGGCAGTACGTCAACTGTTTTTAAGTAAATCAAATGTTTTAGAAGATATTAATTAAGAATATGTTGTTGAAACCGTCAATCAAATTTAAAAAATGAATATAATGCATTTTCAAATTGAAACCTCTGCTGTACTTTGCAATCCTTTTTATTAGTTGATTTCAATTTTAAATATTGGTATTTATGGGTCCTATATATGTACCATATAAAGAAAAGGGATGAGTATTTATTGTCCAAGAGTTAGACAGTTTTTGTCCAAACAGACAGCTTCTGGTTAAGAATATGTTAAACTCCCATGTTACCGACAAATACGAGGAACCACTTTTTTCATTTAATTTTCAATTTTTAGTAAATATCTCTCTGGAACGTTGTTGTTTTTGATTGAGTCAACAACGTTCCAGAAAGATATTTACGAAAATTAAAAATTAAATGAAAATAGTGGGCCTTTGTAATTGTCGGTGACGGGTGGGTTTCGCATCAACTTAAGAAGTGTTTTATAAATACTCACAATATGTGTTTTATAAATACTAACAATTTTCCCCGGATCGACAGAAAATGTTTTAGAAATAGATAGATACTTCGATATTTTAAGGGCCTCCGATAAAAACAGAAATAAAACATATTTCTTTCACATGCAAAAAAATCCAATCAATAGTGAAACACATCGCGAAACACGATAAACATTTTCACAATGCATAAATCATCAAACTCGCGGGTTATATACGGTGTATATACCACCTCGACATAAACGCTTTAATCGTCCTTTCATATCTTCGCACACCTGTAAACAATAAATTTCGCATGCGCCCGCAGATAAAGCGAACTCTTTCTTTCCACACTTGACGTTTTATTATACCCTGCGCCATATACATCTCTGTCTCGCTCTCTAAAATTCCTCCGACAAAACCTACAACAAAAACCAATTTAATAACATCTCGAGATACATCTCTGCGCTGCATCATCGCCAACTATCGCGATAATGCTCGCCTTCCCTTGTGGAGCTCGCTCAACTTTATTGACTTGTAAATAACGGACATTACGCCGCAAGACCGATGAAAATATATCCTTCTCCTCCTCGGAACGTTCAAGTGCGTTGCTCTCGCCTACCCTCTGATGAGTTTACGGAAGCGCCTAGGTGCCATTTGATGCACATTGCATATGTGAGAGTCGTTGATGTAGGGTGAAAAGCACTGTGCCTATTAAAATATGGCTTTTTAACGATTTTAACTGCTAAATTTACGATAATGTTGATTAAAATCTTATTTGGGTTTCAATATAGAAGTTTTTGCTATTTAATCAAAATGCGATTAACTATACCAACATTATGAAAGTGCACATCGAAAATATGTTTCATTTACAACTTTAGAGATGAGTCAAACTTATTATTACCTTATTTAATTTATCTATAATAAATTCAATTAATTATAAATATTTAATTTATCTTTAATAAATTAAAGAAATTTATAGCATACTCATTGTCACTGCGAAGCTTGTGAAACGAATATTTGCAAAGTATCTTTGATAATTTTTCGTTTTGTACTTCTTTGGGTAAAGTACGCCTTTCTGGGCCTGTTTTCAGTATATAAAGTAGTTTTTTTACGCAAAGGCATACAATAGTAGGATGCAGCACGTAAAGCGAAGTTCCACCTTACGCACTATGTTGCAATAATTTATTATTACGTTACATATCTTTTTACGCATTTAAATTGTTTGCCAAAGTCGCTAATTTTATGTCTTGATTTTCGGGATTGGACGCTTGACTTGAAATGCCTCGTACATACCTTTAACAAACAAAAAATCCCTTAAAATACCGTACTTTACATAAGCACACGGATACTTGCGCGTTAGACCAGTCACTTTCAACTTCACCTTATGGACTCTTCCGGTAGATGAGCAACTACCCGACGCGCCGGCTGCTAGCGTTATTTAGAGAGGAAAATGCAAATGGCTGCAATCGAGCGAGCGAGTGACGGAGCGCCAGCTCTCAGCTCCGTCACGGAGGACGTATAGCCCGGATTAAAGTTTCAGGAGCAGATGCGCGTCGCCATTAGAGAGATAGAGAGAGAGAGAGAGAGAGAGAGAGAGAGAGGCCAGCGTCCAGCGATAGCCGGATAGCCGCGCGACGAGAGCTAGTCATTTATCACCCCCATAGCGTGCTGCTGCTCACCCTCCTTTTGAGGGCTGTGATCGCCGCTTTTTTCGAATGTTTGGACGGAGTTCGTATATGCGTGGGACGAAAAATCGGTCGTACATGAGGCGCGATTTCGCGCAATCGCCACGCTTGAGATTGTGTGTGTTTGGTGGATGCGGTGTTTAATTGAATTTGGGGGATGGTTGTATCGATTTTTGGTTTGGGTTATTTTTTTTGTTCTTATAAAGAAAAGTGGATAATGATGGAGATTTAGGAAGAATAATCAACGAGAACTAGTTTTATTGTTAAGAATAGTTTTTTGAAGATATTTAACATCTATTGTAAAAGTACCTACTATGCTTCGAAATACTGAAAATATAAGCACATTTTCATAAATTTGCAAGTAATTGCAAGTCTTTGTACCTGAAATTTCAGTTGTATGCGAATGAATAATTAATATGAAAATTTCTGAGCCATAACTGAATTTTCAATTATACCTTATAAAAAAATTCAAGAATATATTACTGTTAAATCCAAGCAGATGATTTCTTTCAACAACATTATCAATAATTTTTTGAAGAATTTGCGATTAGTATTTCAATAGGATTAGATGATATATTTATATAGGCGTGTATGATTAATTGGAATGTTAAGTTGTCACTGATTGATCCATTTTTGTAAGATACCAATCTTGCTTGATATCAAGCGTTGTGTTTATAATTGGCAGTAGGTGCATGCATTCGGTTAGAAAAGCAGTCAGCAGAGTATCGTAAATAGACCCTATGGAATGATACTTTAAGCGTTGAAAGCCGATCAAGCTACGTGCACACTTACGTCATTTCATACCGGTTGCATTTCAAGGCTGGATTTACAACGAAAGTGTACAAGTACCTATAGCAAAGTTGCAAGACGAGGAATGATAACTTTTTCTTTTCTCCTGTTTGATTTCATGACTTAATTGAGACAATGGCATACCATGTTCTTGTTAGATGCTTAAATAAAAACAGTCAAATATTTATCACCGTACTTTCTCATAGCTTTTAATTTAAGTAGTAAAATAATCATATTCTTACTCGTAAAGTTGAATAAATTGAACACCAAAATGCGTCAAATCCCCTTGGTAAAGTGACACCATCTGTCAGTGGAAGCCAGGAACGCATAATTTGTCATACTGAAAGCTTTGTTATACTGAACGACTATCCCCTACTATGTGTCACTTTACTAAAAACTCAAACTTGCCGTTCAAAAAAATTGAATCGTAGAAATTATAAAACTTTATCAAAGCTCATTATTTTATGATATTCGTAAAGCAATTTCGATGCGCATAGTATATGAAACAAATTTATAAAAGTACACATCAGATACTTTTAGCAGTATTATATGGTTTGGTTGATACACCATAAATGACCATTTTTTTCAATACTCTTATAACTCATGCATACAAAGCTCTGTCAATTCGAAATTCATGCAAAAATTCTAGTTTACAAAACTACATTCATCACATTCCTCAAGAGAAAAACTCCTGTCTGACAGGTGCAAGTCATAACGCTATTCAAATAATCCTTAAACTGGATAATACATTGTAAATGAAGGAAATAAAATAAACCTTAAAAAGAATGGTACAATTCCTGCAATCGAGAATTACCAACTCCACAACATCACGCGACGCACGCGCGCAGTCTAGCGCGCAAAGCAGTCGATACGGATCAAAGACCTGCCAATGCACGCAACTCCGCTTGTGCGCTTTTCTGCACTCGCGCAGCTCGCGTCGATCTCTGATGCATACCTGCCTGCATGCACGCGGACAAGAAGCATTACACGCTCATCGAGCATTGCTGTCTCGCGCCCAGGTGGTAGTTAGCCCGCCCATAAGGGAATTCATATACCCACTCGCCAGTCTCCTCCTATACCCACTTCACTGGTTGACTTAACGGAAAGTCTTGTTATGCTGCTGCTGTTGCATCTGCTGCTTGTTTCATTTTCCGTTTTTTATCGCTACTTAACGCGCGCCTTCGATACGCCGTTTAATCGCTTGGCGCGAGTTTTGTAATGTTTCTGCGAGGGAATGCTACTTCAGTTTGGTTGTTTGGTTTTTGTTTTTTCTTTCACCCGGTCGTTTGCTTGCTTGAGCAGCTCGAGAGCTGCACAGCGATGCACGTTGATTTAGTAGGTGAAGAAGAGGTGGCGTGTTGAGATTAGAATGGTTAAGCAAATACAAAGTGCTTCGGGTGATTTAGCGTTTTGATGGGTGGGATGGATTTATTATTTGTTATTAGAAGCTTATGATTTAATTTTGGGAAAGCGTAGTGTTTTTCTATAGAGTTTTATTTTAGTTCAATTTCTTTTTCATTCTTCGTGTTTAGAAAGAAAGCATCCGTTGTTTTGGTGATTTGTCTAATATCATAATGTTTAGTTCAGTTCAAATATACAAATTAATGTTTTACGTCGTTACAAAAAACTTGTGCTCACGTTCAAGCTATATTAATCTAGAAATGAGTGCTGGAATTTTTTATTTTCTTTCTAGTTATGTGTCTTTAAATAGCATTTAATCTACAACCCAGATTTTGTATTTAATCATTTATTGCAACAAATTAGTATTAGTATACAATATTACTAAAGTATTATAACAATTATAACTTTAAACAAAATGCAATTATCGAATTTGGTTCTTTTTAAACAAAGAATTCGATAAATAGATTGTTAGGTTCGGTGTTTACTTTTCCTTTTGAAAAGTCATTTTATATTTCTTCATTGTCTGATTCTTCCATCTCCAACACGTCGGTCCATTCATCCTTTGGTAACAATGGAAAACTCTCGACGAGCTTATACCTCTAGCCACTTTGTCTCGGTGAATTCAATAATCTTTTTTGTGCATAGCTTTAGCTGCTTTCCTTTAACTTTTATTATAAGCCCTACGGCGAGAGTTTGTAAAATAAAAAAGAAAATTATCCGCTTTAGTTTTTATTTTTCTTTTTTTTTGTTTCTTCGCAAGTGAAGCTGATCTTTTTTCCGATATCGGTGTATTATTTCATATTGGAAAACTTTTTACCTTTTAAAAAAATATTTGTTTTAATAAGCCCTTCGAAACTTTATTTGCATGAAAAACTACGTAATAATAAACTTTCGAATTGAAAGAATCATGAACGTTTATGTAAAGAAAAATTTTATGTTTTATAACTCCGAGAAAGTTGAATTGTAACTACTACGATGTTGAAATGCATCGTAGTTAACTTACGCATTTTATATCTCATAGATCACGATATATAACGTTACAGTTGTGATTTAATTTTCACACGGAATATTATAAAATATGTAATAATAAACTGAACGAGCTGAACAATAGAAAAAGTTCTAATACTTATGTATCGCTATGAGTTTTACATAACGGAGTATTATAATTATGCAATTAGCTAATTAAATTTATTTATAAGTTTCTACATAAACAAGGTTCCTACAACTAATTGGACCATTCAGAACCGCAGTACTTTGCAATCGTTTATAAGCATCTCAACATTTGTAACACATGAAACAGTAAATTTTAACTAGAATAAAATATTCATTTTGTAGTAAATTAATAATTACAATAGATCAATCAATTAAATATATCATAACTTTTAAAATGACAATTAGACGTTCATAAATTTTTAAAAATAACACTTCAATTCTCACATTTTATTCTTCAAAATAATACTTCAGTATATTAATCTTAGCAAGCTCACACAAGCCAAACCCATGATTTTCCATTATTCGTTCAATTTTTTGTTCAGCTCGGTCCGATATTTCCGTCGGATTATAGACGTTATCGGTCAAATCCAGAGAGCGGCATTCCCGGGCACGAACGCCACCGCACTATATACTCGACGCCTCGTCGTTCGCGCGAGTTTCTCTCTTTTCGCGGGACTTCCGTCCATTCGGCAGCGGCGGCGCGCGATGGGAGTTCTAAATCCGCGGCGAGGAATAACGAGAAAATGGGGTGGCAATAAACGGATGAAAAATAAAAAGGGCCGAACTCCGTGCTCCGCCGCGAGAGACAGATGCTGCGCGGGCTGACGCGTACTCTGCACTAACGACGATCACGAGTGCGGTCGTTTCGCTTTTTATTCTTTTCTGGTCTGTTGATTTTCTTTCTTTCTCATTTTTCTCGACACTTCTTTATATGATTTTAGAGTGATTTTGGGCTTGAAGCTTGTTTATGCTGAGAGTCGTATTGTAGTAGAATGATGCACGATACTTTACTATGAAAGCTTATTTTCAATTATGAAAAAATGCACCACTCTGAAAATTTTTTTACAAACTCTTTATTAGTACAAAGAAAAAGATATCCCATGAAAGTATTTAGTTTGAAAGCTTTTTAAGGTGGAAAAACTGATTATCCAATAATAATTTGGATTTTTCATATGTCTTTTACACTTTTTTTCTAGTTCTAACTGTAATCAACTGTAACAATTTTAATTTTGATTTTTACACAAAGAAACCTTCACAATT
This sequence comes from Gastracanthus pulcherrimus, assembly GCA_949152435.1. NCBI lineage: Eukaryota > Metazoa > Arthropoda > Insecta > Hymenoptera > Pteromalidae > Gastracanthus > Gastracanthus pulcherrimus. Next base: position 42,069,203 of record OX424575.1, read on the forward strand.
ACTTTTGTGTTTCTATTTTAAATCTTAGTAAAAAAACCCTTTAAAAACTTTATCAAGAGAATTATTGAAATTTAAAAAAGACATAAATATAGCAATGAAGGTAAATAATAAAATAAAGGTATAAAAATGCTTTATAAATTTTTAACTTGAATTATTTTCCATAAACAATATTTCTCATAAGACTTTAGTGTTTTGAAATGTGATTAAAAAAGGGCCCAAGAACATAAAAAGAAACTTATTTAAAAATGGATTTTTTAGCAAAATAGTTTAAAATGTAATTGTCCCATACCCACAAGTACAATACTATCCATTTCTCTTTCTACAATCTCCAATTTCTATTTCTATTCATACCATCATTTCCGCAATAAAAAAAACATTCTCAATTGCCCAACTCAATCCTCGGTAGTTCGAAGTACAACCATCTCACTCCATCGAAACTCTTCATTCTCGATCAGCGGCCTGCACAATCAATCAAACCCCCACCAGCGCACAAAATCTCAATCCTCAAAATACTAGGTATACACGCGAATCAATCAGCATTTCTCCTCTCGCATTCCTTCTCCCGTCCCCTTCAATCACCTCCCTCTCTCATTTTGTACGTTTCCGCCTCTTCCTGCAGCTCGGCGCTTTCTTTTTGCTCCTCCGTCGCTGCTTATACTGCGTGCGACACGAGTCAACGTCCTGGATGCGTACAACGCGCGCGCGTCTTAAATTTAGATCGGCCTAGGCCGTAAAGCGCGCAATGTCACTGCGGTGTCTCCTTGTCTCCTTGTCTCGAGCTCGCGAGTATGTATCTCCAAGCGTGTATATGGATGATTCCGCCGTGACTGGCCCAGTTTGCGTCCATGGTTATACGAGTGTTAATGATGAGGAAATTGATATATTGGATTTTCTAATATTTCTTTTACTAAAACTGAATAAGTATATTACAATTGTTGATGAATCTGATGGTATAGTGTAATTATTCCAATGGTAGTTTCGTAACATGGATGTTATTTCGTACAAGGCTGCTTAAAACTTTTGATGCCGCGTTACTTTCTGTCCATGATTTGAACTACTATATAATGATACTACACGTAAAATGTTATTTTTAGTAGAGTATTACATTCCCGGGCAAACTAATTATCAAGAAAATAAAGAAGCATTTATAGTAGATAATTTGGTCATCCACTATTGATTATATATTAATAAATGATGATCACGGTCAATATGTATAACACAATTACATGAAATTTCGGTGTATAACGAAAAATAAGATGCGAGGTGAAGTCATCGATAAGGTTAAGAATTGGTAAGATAATCGTCAACGTTACCCATATATCCACTGGTCAATTATCATAATATTTTCGGATATTAAAGTTTTAAGGCTTAAAGAAATAAACAAAACAAGCGAAATAAATAAAAATACAACTTTTTTAATAAATAAATCTTGGCAGTCCACGATTCTCAACACAATAATTAATGATAATCAACCCTATTTTTATTTAACTTTTCGTAAATGTTCAAAGACAAGATTCTAAAAATTTGTTTCATTCGACGTAATTTACCACTTTGCAAAAAAGAGCTAAACGGTAAAGAAACACGAACAATCATTTTTGAAAGTCATAAACGGAAAATTGGACGAGTTGCGGCGTAATCACCCGTATGGTGCATGCAAGACAGGCAGGATACAATTTCCCGGAGGCGCGATGGAACGCTGCAGGCGCTAATATAGGTTGGGGAAGCCGATGGGGCCAATCGGCTTGCGCGACCTGTATATAGGCTTAATTATCGGCCGACAAGCTCAATTATCGCGCGGCCAGCCGAAACGACGACGAAGCCGGACGGCCGACGACGGATGGGCCTTGCTTCGCGCCGAGAGACGCTGCGTTTCTGCTTGCGGATTTGGATTCGGGGAATACACGCGCGACGTGTCTAAGGTCTCGTTGGCTGGATGTAATTGGGAGCTTCGTTGAGGGGCGTGCGATATTCGGATTGCTGGATCAGGGCAATCAATCTTTGTTCGCGACAGTGCTTACACGCTGGCTTTCATTGAGTAGTACTCCTTCAAAGGCAATATATGGGTAATTTAAAGAAAACCTTCTGTTTCTAATTCTTATTCTGTTCTCTAATTATGAACTTGTATTATTTTATATTATCAATATTTGATTATTCTACAATGAGAGTATTAGGCATAACATCACTAATGCTCAACAACATTTTTACGTATAAACAGTCCGTAATCTATTTTTTATTAATTGCAAATTTAAGTGATTTACATTTTGTCGAATAAAATAATAGTCTTTTCCATTTTATTATGTAAAATGTACATTTTCACCTTTGTCTTATAATCGCCACTATGTCGTATAAGTTTGTCTCGTAAGCACCATGACATTTAGTATTTCTGCACATCTTAGATCAATTACATGTATTAAAGGTTATATCTCTTGATTATTAAGGTTTTTTGTTCCCCAAGTGAAGTGAATAATTAATTTTAATTATTAATATACGAATTAATATTTATTTAATTAAAGCTTTTTTTACGTATATCAACCAGGTGAATATATGGCTTTTAAAAAAAGACAAAATTTACTATATAGTGCGGCAGTATCTAACATTTTCCTCCCATGTATAACGGAATAAACATAAAGATCTTCGTTAAATATTATAAACTGCAAATATGTGCATCCTCCATAAACTACGAGGGAGTTTAGGAGCATATAAGTCATAAAGCAAGTCTATAAGAATCGATACGTTTTATCCGGAGACATCTCGTTGCACACGGAAGCATAAAGCGCTCGCGGACTAAACTACCTTCGGTATATTTCCCCGCAGCTCGATACGACATCGATTCCCGAGACCTGTCCCATTAAAGCCTTCCTCCGACCGCCTACATATACACGGCGGCACTCATAGAAACTCACCGTTAACCTATCTCTCTGATTATTGTCGGCAGTAACTTCGCGCATTAATGTCGCGCGTAAAAATGTATTCGCTGATATACAGCCAAACTTTTTCGCCAGCTGCGTATATGGCTCTTAACTAGTAAATTTCAAGTTGCTGAAATGAGTGAATATTACTTTATGTTTTCTATAAACTGAAAAGCAGATATGGACAAGTATCTAATAAAAATAATTTACATGTTTTAAAATAAACTGTTATATAATTAAAGCGTAAACATTTTCTTTCGTAAACCACATTTAAAATATATTTAAGACCATAAAGTTGCATAAATCATGAATGCATAAGTCTATGCATTCTATACATTTTATTAGTATACATCAAAGTAGTAAATCTGTAAAAAACAATACTATAGATTTGTTTCTTTGATAGACACAGCTAAAATTAAAAAGAAGAAAATATCACGTTATTTATACTATCTTAATGTTTAGTATGTTTTAACATGATTTTATAAAGAAAATTATAATTTATTTTTTAATTTTTATAATTGCCCATGACTGTTAAAAAGACATGGAAAAAAATATGGATTTGTATAAATATAAAATACATATTATGTTATAAAACTCGTAAATGAAGTTACTATCGATGATTTACCAAAATTGAGTAAGGGATAAATTCAAAAAATTATATTGCTAGGACTCAAAAGATAGCTTTAGCTTTTGACTATTTTTATATCCTAATGCCTACTTAAAATCTTATTTGCCTATAACTTCTCTGAATGCATGAATCTTATAATTATCACTCATTACAACCGAAAGTTTTACACTCATATACACCCATCTAATTTGTAACCACCGAACAAAATAACCCCCATTTCCGCAAAATACGTCCGTAAAGTGCATCCGTAAAAAGAGTATAAGAATCTCTCCCCGCAGACTCGAAGAGACCGGTTTCATCTCCTCAGTCTCGCAACTGCTATACATATATATACATACTCAAAGAAAAAGTAGAAGCAGCAGAGAGCGGTTGCGGTGGCGACCGCCTAATTACAATGATTCCTCGCGCGCATTTTATTTTCATACAAATTAGCTCGAGCAAAGAGAGAGAGTGCGAGAGAGTGCGAGAGCGAAAGAGACTCACGCGACTCAGTCGCGCTATATACTTCGTTCGCGAAACTCGAGTTAATTAGCTGATTACATTAGCTTGAATTATCGCAGTCCTCGTCCTCGTCTTCCTCGACATCGTGTTGCCCGCGAGCTATACCTACTCTCTGTGTGCCCTTCGCGGGAGTCGCTCTCCTGCCCCCCTCTCTCTCCTCTTCTTTTGTTTTTTCCTTCAGCGGGAATCGCGCAGAAAAGGACTTTTATAGCAGTTTTGGTGTGTGCGAAGAAGTGTCTGGGACGTAAAAGGATGCTCTGCGCTTTCGAGTTTTAGCGCATGTGTGTTTGTGTGTGACGAGATGCGGCTGTGGTTCGGATAAGGAATGCAATTGTTTTGCGAGAGAGTACTGATGAATAATCTGCGTTGGGGGGGGGGGGGGGGGGACTGTGACGAGAGTGCGTGAATGAAATGCAGGAAATGCAATTATGCGCACGCGCTTAAACGCGGCTTTTATATACTGCTTAGTAGAGAGGTGAAAGTCTGCTGAGTTGCTTGTCTTAATCCATTAATTGTCTAGCAATGCTCGGTCTATGTATGGGATATGGGGACAGTTTCAAGTCTTAATATTTCGCTAATGTATTTGGAGTTTTAAGAATTATAAAAAATCTAGGTTAGTGGTAAATTATAAATTATAACTTTTGATTACATTGCTGTAAAAGTAACATTTTTTATCTATTGCAATAATTCATATTATATCTATAAGCACAGCTTTGTATCGTTATCGCGACGGAAAATCATTGCATTTCATTAAAATATATTTTTATTGCTTTGAATTAAGATATTAATCAAATAGGTTGAAATCTTATGATTTCAGCTAAAATAAAATGATATTTATTTCAGATTTGAGATTTACAAAATATTTTTTGCAGCAAAGTCTGATCTGAATATGACTTAATAAAAACGTTTATTGAATGGTATGAAGCTTAATTAGAGGTTAAATGCGAGAAATGCAATTACGTGCATACTTTGCTTCAGGTTTTGCGCATTGCTTGGATACTTGAGTACATATGTGTGGCACCTAGATATTATGCATTTTCCTGTATGATATAGTGTACAATTTCTTTTTTTGAAAGATCTTAAATGTTTTAGAGATGTTAAAGTAAGGATACGGGCAATTATACACTGAACCAGATATGTGTAGATTTTTTTTTAAACTGTAGGTGCAACTTATAACATTCATATAATAAATATATTTAATTTTATTAGATCAATCCAATTCCACGTGGCTATATAATTTCATAACGTCTTAACATTTATTCAGTTAATAAGATGACATAATAAAAAGTAATAATTTATGTAATTTATGCAAGAGAGCTGTATATTTTTTAGCAAATTGCTGAAAAAGAAAAACTTACATTTTCTTATTATACAATTACTGTTTTTGTGTAAGCAATTTGGAGTATAATACATAAAACAATATTAATAAAGTATTTTTTTTTTTTTTTTTATTTAACGTCGCCATGTTTGTGCTTCCATGTGGTGCTAATCGACGACGGGGGTCTGCGGTGTGTTTGTAAACAAAGCACATGTAATATTTACAGTGGTGTTTGTATCAATCGTCAGAGACTAGGATTCGAACCCGGGTCACCGGCGTGGGAATCCGACACTCTACCGACTGAGCCGCCGCAGGCCCCATTAATAAAGTAAATATATATATAAGGGAAATAATTAAAGAATTCATGTTTTAACATTCATAATACGTTTGATATTTAAATTATGTACACTTAGAGGTTATACATAATTTATTATTAAAACGTTAAAATACCGTGTACGGCGAAATATAAATTATTATACATATTATAAATTATACAATACATTCGTAAATATTTGATTACAAGTCAAACATGCATTTATATATTTATCCCCGCCATCGGAATAAATATTCGAAACATTCGCCGAATATTTTCTGACTGCTCAACCGCGAATCAAACATTCCGTTTCCATTCGAAATGTTCGATTGTCGTGTATTTTCATAATAAGAGGTCGCATGTTCCGACAGAAGTACATATTTGTAATTCCCTCCGTAACACGCCAGGCCGAATTCACTCGGGGCATAGCGTACACGAGCGGTAAATTGATACAGCCGCATGCATGCGCTATATTGCCATAGACGCGGAAAGCGCGTGCCTTGAAGTTTCGGGGGCCATCAGTTATGTATATGTTCCAGTGGTATGTTGCCAGTTACTGTTTCTCTCCTTCTTGATCTATATATATCTCTCTCTATCTCTATCTCTTTCTCTCTCTCTCTTTCTCTCTCTCTTTCGCTCAACCACTCGACATTTTCCGTGTATATTGGCTATTGTGCGATAGTAAACTCCGAAAAGTTATAACGTAGATACTGCACGAAATAACTCATCGAGATAAACTACCTTTTAAGCTCTGTTTTTTCTATACACGTATTATTTTTTACGATGCCTTAAAAGCTCGGTTTTTGCATCGTCTATTCTTTATTTCCCATACTTGTTTCCAATCCTAGCATTCTTTTTTTCTAGCCTTAATCACATAACTTCTAAGTTGCTGTTTACTTTATGATAGTTCAAGTAACTAACCCCCTTTCATGTAAATAAAAATGCTATCTATTTGCACAAGTATTAATATTAATATGCTATAAGACAATGAGTTTAGAACCATTTACAAATAATTTAATACAAATAGTGAATAGTTAGCAGCATTACCAAGTGCACCTTTATAAACACCATCATGCTAACTCTTACAATAATGCAATAATACCAACGTAATCTCAACCTAATACGACACACATGAATATATATATATATATATATATATATATATATATATATATATATATATATATATATATATATATATATATATATATATATATATATCCCGATACCCGAAATCCCGTAAAAGCCGCGGCCGTGAGTAAACTGATCAAATGAAAATCCCCTTCACAGCCCATCCCCGTCCTGCCCTCAGCACGGCATTATGCGACCCCCCTCGCCAACTTCTTCAACGTCCATATTCTGCATTTCACCTCATTGTTACATCCCGTGTAGCGCTCCCCTCTCCGCATATCTCTTCCCAACCACGGCACTCTTTCATTCCCCGTATCCATCTCTCTCCATCTCCGTCCATCCGTCCGTCCGTCCATCCGTTTCTCTCTCCCAATCACTCACTCAGTGTACACAGATACCTAAACGTCGTATTCCTTCGAACCATCACAGTCTACAGCATGCATGTATATACCCTAAGTCCACGCGCGTGAAGGTACACCTGTGCACTAGCAGCGCATACACATCCACTCGTCCAGCCAGAGTAGCAAACGTAGCCTGTACATTCGGAAGCCCTGCACCGAAACCTATAGGCACATACGTGCAGCGTGCGTACGACGTCCGACTCATGCCATATACCTACCGCGCGAGATCGAACGCTTTCGGCCGCGGGGATGATGCCGCGCGTACTTGCGCACGGCAGCCGGAGAATTCCGTGATTTAATTAATTAGCGCGAATTAATCCCAATTAGCGTGCGGAGAGCTGTCGTACCGGGCGCGCAGCTGTCTAACTGTAGCCCTGACGACGCGGCGCACGAGTGTGTAGGCAATGGCTGCCCTCTTCGTTACGCGAGCGTGCGCGTTGTATGCGTGCTAACTGCCCGGCGGCCGGAGAGCACCCTATACTGGAGAGAGCTGGAGTTGCGCTGCTGGTGCAGGCTCTTTCGGGCCAGTGATCTCTTCTCTACACTACTGTCTGTCTGCCTCGTTGAATTCCTCGCTGGAATCGAGAGAGCGCGCCCCCTCCCCCCGCGAGAGGGAGGATCAATTAAATCGGAGGGAGGGAGAGAGAGAGAGAGAGAGAGGTGGATGTTGTTGATTGATCCTTTTTGGGGGTAAGATGAGGCTGGCTTGATAAGGCTGGTCTTTTCTTTTACGAATTGCTGATATAGGACTTGTTGTGAGATGCTATGCCTCCCGATATTGGGGAGCAACTTGAGTGGACCAGAGTAGATTTTAGAAACGCGACTTTTATGCCTAATTGCTGTCTATAACATCCTTGGGGTTGAAAATGAATAACCTAGAATCACTTGTCAATGGGAGAGAATCAATGTACACCTTGTGATGGGTCAAGTAAAAGGACTCTATCGCACTTATGGGCACTGAAACAGTACTAGGATCTTTCCAAGTACAAGGTTCGCATTTGTGGAATTTACTCCCTTTTAAAATACGCAAACTACCATCAAAAGCGTTTAATGTGGTTGTCGAAAAAGCACTTCGTTGCTCTTGAATGAAGTGTTCCCACGTCCTAAATTATTTTATCGCGTTATAGGTATGAATGTATTTATAACGTATGCATGATTGAGTAATTGAAGCTGTATGAAAGTATAAAAGTAAATATTGTGGCACAATAGATTAATACAATCACTTATGATTATGATGCCTTACTAAGTGTAACGAACCTTACGTGACTTCAAATTTATTATGTTTTTATATTTTTTGTTAATAAAAATAATGTACTTTTCTATCTATACTTATATTTATCTGTGTCTACCTCGCTGAATTTCTAACTGAAATCGAGAGCGTCCCAGAAGCTGATGAACCCATTGAAACGTATAGCTATGGTGGGAAAGATTGGCCGATTGATCCTTTCTGGTTTTTTTTTTTGGATTGTGTTTGCGATTAGGATGGTGTTTTGGCGAAATTATAATGAGGTTTCGATAGGTTGCGGGAGAGAGATATTCTGCTATGATCGGTGAGTCGATGTTGCTGTTGCGAGTTTGGTTATTTCGAAGCCGAACGCGATCTTCATTATATGTGATTGCGAGGCTTCGCTAAGTTGTACGTGGGATTGAAGAAATTGACTCCTGCTGAATCCGCAGTGGCTACATTGTATACATAGGATTGCAAATATGATTGATTTAAGACAGTCTTTTAAAATTAAATTTAATCGGTTTGATTAGATAAATACGTACTATAACTTAACTTTGAACACAAGCAATTAATGTTGATTAAGTAAAGTAAACTTTGTTAATTAATTATTTCCGTTTACTTCTATAATATAAATAACTATTGTTCTGTTTGATACAGAATATTATAGAATTTCATGTAACGTTATGCTTCCGACGGAAATACAAATTAAAAAGTGACGTCGGATCGTATCTGGAGTTGAAAGCGAGAACATCAGGATATCAGCAATCAGATCTATGAACGGGTTGTCAGTAGCAATTCACTCACACATCATCTGCTAAACATACTCGATTAGTATTTTACAAAACGACCAACATTACAATGAACATTCAAATATTTATTGTTTTTTTATCTTTTCAAATATATATTTACAAATATATTGTTTACTTGTTTTTGTTTAAAATGTATTTTGCTAATAGAAACCTTTATTAATAATTATTTAGTTATTAATGAATTATCAACTCTCTAAATACGTGCGTTTCAGCACATTAACTATCGAATAAAAAGAGTCAAGTAAAGGTTTATAAAATTTCTTTTATTTTACGGAAATTTTTCTACTATTAAAAAATCGTTTGTCTGCTCTCTAAATTTTTTGGAGTGAAATTTTCGCTCTAAATGTAGAGTGAACGGGGGTTCCACTCCAAACGAGTGAATTTTCACTCTAAAAGAGTGAATTTGTTCACTCCAGTCTAATACGTGAATTTTACCACTCTAAATTAGAGAGTGACTAAGGATTCACTCTAACTTTCACACTAGGTTGGAGTGAAATTTATATTATAAAACCTATAAATTAATCAAAGTTTCGAATTACGACTTTTTACTTTTAAAACAGAAGTGCTAAGCACACTTATAAACAAGGCAATCACCCGGTGCAAAGAATTCCATTTCAATCGAGGCTTACAGACAAACGTTTAGTTCTGACTACAAGCATCTCCCCGAAAATTACAAGCGCGATAATTGACTTTGCAGGCAGCAGTGGCGCCACCATAGCTCGGCCGCCGAAAAGTCACCGGCCGCACGCGTGCTTAAGCGGTCGCGTCGGCAACCGCCCCAACAATCTCTTTCCACGCACTCGTCCATTTGCGCGGGTATATACCCTCGTCGGCCATAAATCACATAATAATCTTTTAAGTGTAACATCCGCAATTTGAAAGCCGTCTGCAGTGCAGCGCGCGTATGAGCCGCGAAAGCTTCGCCGCCGCGCCGGTCATTATCGAAATATATATATATATATATATATATATATATATATATATATATATATATATATATATATATATATATATATATATATATATATATATATATATATATATATATATATATATATATATATATATATATATATATATATATATATATATATATATATATATATATATATATATATACATATATGTACATACATGTATAAGCGAGCTCTTTGCGGTTTAGTTCGAATTACGAAATAAACTGCCGGGTAATGAACGCGCAGTGAGCGCGCGTGTTTCTAATTCGAACGGGGGTTAAGGGAATCGGCCGTGCGCGTACATTGTTATTTTGGCCAGTGTTATAACGGAACGAAACCGCGCTCTGCGGCGTCGTATATAATTTAACGTCGCGTTAACGCGGCCGATAATTAATAACGCGCCGCTTGATTTAAACCTTTAGCGGAAATATCTGCGCGAGCTTGGAGCACCACCGAGCGGCGAGTATAGAGCTAGCATATTATATAGTGCAGGAATTAATCTATGCGCGTTAGTCATCACTTGGTGCAACATGCATCTCTGTAGCCTCATATATATTATTTGCTTGATTTTCTATTTTATTTGGTTGATTGAAAGCAGAGCATGTAGTTTATTCGGCAACCTATCCCTGGTAGAAAGTTAGCTAGAATGTCTGGTTAGCTTATTAGTTATTAGCCAGATTAATAAGCTATCAATAAGCCAATTTATAGCTAATATCTGGCTAGAATCTGCTTAAGAGTATGCTTTAAGCATCTACGTATTTTGTCTGCAAATATAACCTATTTATATGTTGTATCTACAATTTATTAGTTTTTAAAAATATACATTATTATACTTTATTGAATGTTGTATATAGTATGTTGCCAATATAAATATTTTTATCAAGGTATAACAACTTACGACCATATAGATACACGTATATGCAATACTAAAAGTTTTTGATAACTATAGTTATTTCTCTTTCTAAAACTAATCAATCGTAGCTTAGTCAACAAAAGTTTTGTGATTTATGCCGAAAATAAAATTTTGTAATATAAGTTTATAGTAAAACTACAAATATTTGTCTACTAATTATTGTTCCTCCAATAATTCTTCAAAACTTACATTATTCTGTTTGTACTATTGCTTTTAAAGTAACAATAATTATATGACTACATGTTTTACATTATTAATAACATACATTTCTTTAATAAAGACACTTCAATTTTACTCGAGACTTTGATACTTTTGGTGTAAATAATACTTTTTAAATGATCCCGTCATTAAGTAAGCAAAGAACCTAACAAATAACCTTCAATAATACTAGAGATAAATCAGTCAACCAACATATAAGGAATACACGTAAATTAAAATTTCTGCAGACTTAATCGCGCATAAGATATTTATGTAATTTATGATAACGAAATTTCGCATCATAACGATCAAGCGCAAACGTATCAACGCGGTACATATACCGATTCCACTCGCGCGCAGCTGGGCTACGTGAAAATCAATGTTCATAAAATAAATCTAGCTGCTGGAGCGGGAGCGCCCTTTTCGCCGATTGAAGAGGACCGACGATCGAGCCTTTTAGCCGAAATTAATTGAAACGCGCAAACGCTCTCGTTAAGGAGATATACAGGCGCGACTATGTGAGAGAGAGATAGAGCTTTATACTGATGCTTCTTGCACCGCGCGTGGAAAAGATCGATCGTGACACGCGCTTCATGGTTGATGAGGGGGGTTGACAGGAGAGAGCAGCGGCTCGACGAGTGTACAAGCGAGGGTGTGAGTCGATCGGAAGTGTAGAAAGCGCGTGTATTAGACGCGCGCATTGTTGCCAGATACATAGGGTGCTCTGGATTTTGAAGAGGGCAATTTTTCGTCACGAGGGTGCGATGTTTTATCGCGAGGTCGATTAACATTTTGCTTCAGTTGAGCAATTGATTTTTTTCTTTTTCTTAACGATGGGCTCTTCTGCAGTCTGAATATGTGTACTATTTTAAATATGAGAATTATTTATATTTTCAATGAGATTAGATAATGAATGTCCATGATTATTCAACCTTTCACTACCGACCTCAAATGTTGTGATTTATACGTAATTGCGACTCTCCCAGAACCAGTTTATTATTTTTACGATATACGTAAAAGAATTACGTCTTTTATCGGAAAATAATATTATGGTACAAAGTTGTGCCAATTAAAATCAGTTTTATATGGTTTTTGTTATGATACAAAGTTATAACAATTAAAAACAGTGATAATTAGAAAAAAAAGAGTTAACTTTCTGTACTTACTTTCTTACAGTACTGAAATTTGTATTAACATTTCACAGATTTATTTAACAGTCGTATTTCTGGGTTGACAAACATTAAATAATGTTAGATTAGATAAGACTGGAGCAGTTAGTTTCTTCTTAAGAAACTGAGTATACATAAATTGCGATGCAATTTTTGGAGGCTCTTATTGGCTCATACCCGTGAGTTGGCCTCTATGAGACCCATAAACACTACATATTTTATGCTACACTCTTTGTCATACTTTGCTATTTTGATGCAAAAAGATGTAAACATAGTTCCTGAATTTACTTAGGAGTTTTATTGACTGTACGTAAATTTTAGTTAAGTTACAAACTTTACAAATCCAAATAAGATCTCACAGACGCCAGACCGATAATAAAATGTGAAAGTCATGACTATTTAATATAATTTGTCGGAGATTCTTAGGAGGAAAAAAATACGTTTTTTACGCGCAAAGATATCAAGTATTATCGCATAGTTTTGTAATGAAAATTAATAGTATAAATCAACAAGGGCGTAAAATTAACTTCGTGCACGAGTCACCGCGAAGAGTCCGTAAATCGATTTTACGCACAAATCACCGATGAACAGTGAGTAAATAAACTTTTATGTACGAGTCCTCGGTGGCGAGAAGTGAAGTTATGCGCCCGTGTTGCTTACGCTATTAAAGAATAGCGTAATAATAGCGTAAAGAATGTCGTTATACCTATGCGTAAAGTTCAAACGGGACTAAACAGTAGGTAATAGTACCGATCGCACGAGTGTGCAAAACGTACGCACGAGTTGCATAGGATATTTTTGCAATACAGTGCGTAAAATGTGTCACTAAAGTGTTGCATAAAATATGTACCTCCTCGACCATCAGATGTATTATATTTAGTTTAGAATAAGGTACGGGTAAAGGACGGTATGCAGGGGCTGAAGTGATACGGATGAAGGGTTGGAGGAGAAGGGATGGAACGGAAGGGACGAAGTCCAGGGGCGGAGCTCACTAAAAATTATACTTATTAATCATTAATATAATAAATTAAATAAATTATATCAAAATTTAAAAAAGAAAAATTTAAATAAAAAACTAACTTTCTTATACTTTTCAAAATTTTCTTCAATTTTTCAAAATTTTCTTCAATTTTTCAAAATTTTCTTTAATTTTTCAAAATTTTCTTCAATTTTTCAAAATTTTCTTCAATTTTTCAAAATTTTCATCAATTTTTCAAAATTTTCTTCAATTCTTAAAAATTTTCTTCAATTCTTCAAAATTTTCTTCAATTTCTCAAAATTTTATTTTTTTTTCAAAAATATTCTTCACTTTTTTCAAATTTTTCAATTTTATTTATATTTGTTTGATTTATACAAATTATTTTGACAACAGCTGCGACCTTCAGTGATACTGCGAAAAGTCCAGTAGCCTCTGAGCGATTGGCACTACAGCGCGCAAAATTCAAAATATTGAAAAAGTAACTTCGTAATTTTACACACCGTAAACCAGTGTGTAAAATATTTTACGCATCGATAGCAGAGCGTAAAGAAATATTATTTTTACCAGGATGTAAAATCACGTTTACGCACCAGAAACGATTTCGTAAAGTACTCTACGCACTAACTTTACGCACAAAATCACAAAAATAGTTTTTTCGGATAAACAAAATCCTAAAAAAAGTATTTATCACATTCAAATCACTTGAAATTCTGAACTGACGTATCCTTCACCATCCCGAAATTTCACAATTCATTCCCATCTCTCCCAATATGGACTCTCGTGTTTACCTTTTTCTCTCCACCGAATGTATACGTGAACCGCATAGATTTAGGGAATTCACTCAGTTTCATTCACAGCGTTGCATCGCGCACACGTCCGTCTCCCTTAGATCAAGCATCGACCGTCGAAGCCTCGAAATTTAATTATCGACTATATACACGCACTTTTTATACACGCTATCCTACAGACTCTCTATATATATACGTGGGAATGTTTTAATATATGTCGCGCGCTCGCGTGCGCTTTCCATGAATACGTAAAAATTAATCTCCGCAGGGTTAACTCGATCTCGTCAAAGCGAATTGTGCGTTTATACGTGACTCCCCCTTCGGCAGCGCGCATATACACACTCACACACTCCACAAAGATGGGCGAAATACACGCGCGCGCGCACGTGCGAGCTGCAGGCGCGGGTGCGCAGAGTTTTTAGCATGCAGATTCAATGGATTCCCCGGGCATTTACATGATATCAAAATTCCACGGCAGTCGTCGCGAGTGCACGCGCGAAACGCGATTAAAATCAACGTTTAAAAGTATTCGGTTTGTATTGGTGTGTGTGTGTGTGTGTGTGTATGTGCGTTTACGTATATGCACGGTGTGGCAGGGAACTGTAGCGTATGTGGGGCATGCCGCGCCGTGGGCTAGAGAAAATAATTTCGAGAGTAAAATTTGATAGAGAATGGAAGGTGTCGAAAAGTAATGAAAATTCTCTTTGAAGGTATTATAATTACTGTTGCATATTTTCTCATTTGCATCTTAATTCCATTTTCGGATTTTTCAGTACTGGTCTATGGAAATATTGTATCTATGATAATGTAATTCCAAAATTTTAAATCTGTTCTTTTCACTGTTATGATTATAAGTTTTACTATACGTTTTAACATATTAGACGATTTTTCTCAGAATTTCAGTGAATTTGCATCATTATTCGTATATATTATATCGACGGCTGAGCAGAAGAAAGATCAACTCGGCGCGCAATCGAAGAAGAGGTTAACTCTGATATGGTACATATAATACATAAATTATACATAGTTTTTCACTAAAACATTATACAAAGTGAGCCAACTTCAAAATGTGTCTTGCGCAATAGTAATTCATAAATCATTTAAAATTTTGTTGCTCATAAAATAAAATAAAATAAAATGAATAAAATTTTAAGAAAAATTATCATTAAAAACGTTATGAAAAATAATACTTATAAAATAATGATTCTTTAAAAAATAACTTAGATATATTTATTAATTTTGTTTGCGTTTAAACCAATTATTCACACAAATTAATTTTGTGATCTGGTGTCGGATTCAGAACCGAATTCAGATAAAAAAAAGAGTTTATTGAAGTATATATAGTCATTTGTTAATAAAACTAGCTAATTTTATGTAAAAATTGGAAAAAGGTTTACATTAATTAGTAGTTTTTGAAAATCGCTAAAAACGAGTAAAAATCCTCTTACATTTATGATCGATTAAATTTTATTAATAATCATATTGCACTCGGTCCTTTCCATTGAAGATAAAAATATCACTAGTGTATACACTAGTGTACACTTCTGATAGTGCAGATAATGAAAAATTAAATTCCGAAACAAGTACTCCTGTCCATTTATTACATAATACGTTCTTTCAAGAAAAATCAGCTTGCATGCAACGTTGTCATTTTACCCTCCCACAGCTACTCTCACAGAAACAGCCGGTCAAATCCAAAAAGTATAAAACGCAAAATAACGTCATACTCACATCCACCCCCAACCACTTCCAAGCACTCTCTGCAAGTAAAAAACAGCATGAGACTGCACGATTTTCGCGCGCATTTTCGCCTCGTTCCGCCTGTCGTTCGCGCGCACCTCGTATTATATTTTTTCCCGTATGTCGCCGCCGCACCGTCCGTTCCCTTGTTTTTCAGCCGAGCGCGTATAGACGTACTCGCGAATACACAATTAGTCGAAATTGCGCGGCGCGCGTGCCTGATTAGCGGCTCATTTATTCCGCGAGCGCAGGCCTCGAGAGCCGGGAAAACGAATTGAAATTGAACGCGTCATCAGCTGCCCTTTGTCGTGCGCGGGCCAGCCAATGCAATTCGATTTGATGAATCCGTGCGCGCGTGCAGGCTCGCTGTTGGTGAATTAGGTGGATCCGCGGGGAAAATGTACGTTGGTGGGAGATAGGATGCGTGAAGTGTAGGGAGTTTTTGGGTGGTGTTATTGTATTTTTGAGAATTTTTTACTTTGTGTATATGAAAAAAATTGTTTAACAAAGAAAGAAAACTTTACTTGATAGCTCAATTCTACACATTTTGCTTACAACTGATTTTTTCAAATTCTTATTTTTGTTATGTTTTAACTTAAGTCATTATTTTTGTTAAGGTATTTACTTCCTGCCAACCGTGATTATAAATCAGCAACTATTTAGATAAATTATTCATTTTACCTTTAAGAGATCTATGAAACGCTTGTCGTACCTTGGATTTTTATAAAACAAGTAATATAATAGGCATGATAACGTTTAGACTGCTATGTTTATCTCAACTCAACCAGATAGATCGATTTATGCAAATGAAAAATTTGAAATCTTTTAAGAAGTTGATTTTTGTATTGAAAAATCTACAAATCTTATAAAATAAAACCTGAAAATCGAAAGCCAAATGAGATTTGCTAATTTTTCAAAATAAAAATTAGCTTTTTAAAAGATGTGAATGTTTTTTATTTGTATGCTCAATGCCTGAAATATAATTGTAAAATACATTAATTGCATGTATATAAGCTTTATGCATTTGCTGACTTACAAAATGAATTAAATTTTCCATTTTCGAATCATTTGTGAAATTATTTCCGAATGTAATATTGTTACATATTTCGCATAATACCGTCAAATGTATTATACTTTTATTGTATACGTGGAATACGACAGATGCTTCTGGTAACGCATTCTTAATAATTTAATATTCAAAATGTTCTATTGATAATAGTACTGAACTTCAGAATTACAAATGAAAATTGTCATTATTTATGTATTATTGAAAAGGAAACAATACTTTCCAGATGTGGTTTTGAAATATTTTACTCATATTCTGGTGGTATGTACCTTTATTTTATGTTTTACCGATACTATATAATCGAACATATAACCAGATATTCGATATCAGGTTATCACGTTAAATAAGTAAATTAAACGAATAATTGAAAACATTTAATAGGTGAACATTAAAATATTCAAAACAAATTTATAACTTCAGTTCCATTTTTAAATTTAAAAAAGTACTTGTATAGTATTGATTACTTTGATAATAACATTTTCCATTATAATAACAACAATCGATGCTCCTCCTTCATTTTTTAATAGCAATTACTGTTTTTCATATAACACAAAAATTGCTTATATAACAAGACATATGGATAAATTAAACGCATTCTCGTATTAAATAAGCTTTCTAATGTTACCTATATTTCTTAGTAAAAATAGATAATAAATTGCACAATTTCTTCATAAAAATAAATTGTAAAAGGGACATTAAAACATGCAGTCTGCAAAGTTTGCGAAAAAGGGTATTCTAATTTCATAAAAAAATTTGACAAAAGACTCTGCTGCAGCCACAAACCATCCCTGCAAAACAATTCCTAAATTACAATTTTCAATAAACAATCAAAAAAAGCCAGCTCCCAAAAAGCACACATACATAGACACACACGGCAGTCCGCGCGCGCTGCACAAAGAAGCCATTTTGCATGGAAATTCGCGCCTGCCTTCACCCCTTTCCGCTGCGCGCATAATTGACCCGCGACGTTAAAACAAGAGGGGAATTGCGCGCAGAGCGCCGACTGATTAAAGTGTCATTCATTGTCAGACGCAGGCGATGCCGCTGCTGCAGCCGGCGAAATGGACCGCGCGCCGCGCCGGGCTCGCTCTCTATAATTTGACGCTGGGAGAGCGCGCCACAGGTCATTTTTGGCCGGCGCGAGAGAGGTATACGGCATGGCCTGTTGTTTTAAACCGCAGGAGTTGCGCGCGCGCGCCCGCGTCAAGTGCAGACACTAGTTATAGTGGCCGCGACTTTACGGCGCGTAGTAATTTTGACTCGCATGGTATGGGGCTGATGTAGAATGCATGTAGGTGTTGCTGTTTATTCGAATGCAGATGGAGCGTGTGTTGAAGATGTTTTGGTGATCGTTGCAAAGAGGAATTTTGGGGAGAGTTTTGGGGAAATTTTGAATTGGTACGTTGTCAAGTTGATGATTAAGAATTTAGCGCGCTTCGCAAGCCTTTTTTCTGTGTACTTGTGTTTCTCATGCTAAAATTGAATTTTGAGCTTGAATCCTATATCGATCAATTCAACGGCGTTTAAAATGGTTGCAAGATGACGCGAGCACTTTTTCTGAATAAGATGCATAACGCAATCAAATTAACCTTGGCTAGAATTTAATTTATCTTAATTTTATTTTATATTACATACACGGAGAGAATTTTCTAATAAAAATTATGACGAAATTCGTAGTCAAAATTACCGTGAATGACTATAAAGCTGGGACACTCTAACTTTCCGGCAGTTTTTATTGATATTTACGATAAATTTTACCGTACTGAAGGGTAAAATTTGCCTGCCGCAGAGTAAAAGTTCCCTGTACGAATCTTAGAGAAAGCCAAAATTTTTGGTAAAATTTGTACGAAATATTTTTTAAAAATCTGGATTTTCTTCCAATTATTGTAGCAGTATCATTTATACTTAAATAAGTACATTTATACACATTTATATTTGAGTTAACCTAAAATGTGTACACGCTCAGTTGTTTCCTTTATCAGCTGTCTTCTTTTTCTCAAATCAGGTAAATTTTACCATTCAGTGCGGTAAAATTTATAGTCTGTGCGGTAGAATTTGTAGTCAACGAGATAATTTTTATAGTAAAATATCAGGAAAAAGTGCCAGAAAGTAGGAGTGTCCGAGTGTCCCAGCTTTATAGTTATTTACGGTAATTTTTACCCTGAATTTCGTTATAATTTTTATTAGAAAATTCTCTCTGTGTATAAAATTTAGTTTTTATATAAAGTAAGCTAAATTCATAGATTTTAATTTATTGTAATTGTAAAAATTGCTTATTGGGGTTCTTTTTGACAGATAAATCTTTATAACAGGTCTAAAGTTTTATCTTAAATATTTTTTAAATATTTCGTTTGATTTTGAAAAAGTTATGAGAAATTTACGATACTACATTGGTAAAAGATCCAAACGGACTGCACAGCAGCAAAAATGATAAATTATTTATAATATTGATGAATGAAAATAACATTTTCGGTATGATATAATTAGTATTGAATTATACAAATTATTATACCATTTACTTAATACCTATCGAGTGTTCTACAAGAGAATAGTTGAGCAGAACTTATACGTGGATGTAGTAAGTGGATTACCTCTAAGTTTAATCCGATCAGTATATTGAGCTTGACGTAGTATGTAGATGGATTATTCGTACTAATGAACATTTCCTATACTTGTCTTCAGCAAAATTGAATTAATCTATAATACATATAATGATAAATGGAAATATTTGAATTTATGAATTCCTATTTATTATGAATTATATCAATTAGCTATCAATTAGTTATCGACTGTAAATATTTATAATTTTAATTTCAAAATCTTTTAATAAATTTTGAAAATTGGAAAACATAGTTAAATAATAGCTACTCAGTTTTGTAGCATTGTGGAAGCGTTATTACTGAATGATGCAAACAAGTAAGGTCTGATTACTCACGGGTAAATATTCACAAGGATTACTTGATTCACTTGTTGTTTCTCAAAGCCGGATGTAACTCTTAACTAGGGAGACTTAAGCTGTAACGATGTAATTGCTTTTAAGTTTTCCTAAAGTTTTCGTAAATTAATTATTGAAAATAAATTTATAGTACTGAATATTTTTAAATTTATTTTTTTTTTATTGTATTATTGGTTATTTTTAAAGTTAAATAAATGATAAAATTATTATTTTTTATAATATATTATTACATAATCGATTGGAATAGTTGTCGATTTTGACCTCTTGTTTTATATATCTGGTGAAAAATTGATTAGCAATGTTGAAGATTTTGTCAAACATAATTTGGAAAAAGGTTGTGTAAAGGTTAGTTGGATATGTAATTATCTTACGCTTTTATTACACGTTAAAGATTTAGTTGATAAACAGACAATTAATAAAACAAATTAAATAAATTAATATTTCTATATTCATTTCAATCAATAAATTGAACATTAAAGGTAGAGCAAAGGTCGTTAGATAGTCAATACGAAATTATTAAAAGTATATAAATGTTAAACTCTAATTTGAGAACTTAAAATAGGTATCATTCCCAGATTACCAGTCATTAGGATTACCTATATCATAAACGCTTGCAAATTTTATCTAATTTTTTATTTATTCATTTATTTATTTATTTAATATTGCTGATAATGATTATGACATTTAGATTCTTTACCATTATCATGCTTCTAAAAACTATTAGTAAAAAAGCGTGATCGTTAAAAACGCAACAAAAGAAGCCATCTCCCCGCGATTTCCATATTTCAGATAAGAGTACAATCCGTAATGCGCGCGGAAGAAATCCGCCGGTCTGAGCGGCGTGAAAAGGGCCTCCTCGACTCGCGCTATATACACTTCAATCGAAGAAGAAGAAGCAGCAGCTTCGCTTTTAATTGCGCGAAATCCTTGCGGTTCCTTTGGCTTTGGGTGCGGGATTCCGCGGTGTCTCCCCTCTTCCTCCTCCGCACCGTTCATTTCACTCGTCGCGCTCGCGTCGCTGCGCAATTCGCAAATCCGTCGAGCCTCGAAAAGAGGGATATAGAAAAAGAAAGAGAGAAAGAGAAGGAGTAGGGGAGGCGAAAAAAGCAGCGTGAAATTAAAGTACCCAATTGTGTCCTTTTGATGCGCGAGGAGCGCCGAACTTTTCTATACCGCGAGATGACGTCATTATTATCCGGCGGCGCACTTTTGCCGGATTAACTGCCGCAGCGAAGCTGAAGTTTGCCGGGCGGGAAAGTCTGGCCGAGACCGAGTGTAGAATCAGTTGAAAATTGCGCATACCAAGCAAGCGTCAAGTGGGATGCGCCGCGATATTATGGCTGCTGAGGAGTTTTCAAAGATGCGCCTTCGTTATGAAAGTTTCCACGTAATTTTACGTTTTTGAACTGTTAAAGTTTATTCGGCTTCGGTTAGTTTAAACATACACAGTGAAAAGGATTTCTTATTTTTGTTGTATCAAAAATTTTTTCGTTTTCAAATCATGTAACAAAATCGCGAATTTTACTTATTTTAAGAAATCTGTACATAAAATAAGAATGTATTACTTATTTTAAGAAAAATAAATTACTTAAAATAAGAAACTTTTCTACAGTAAGAAAGTAAGAAAAGTAGTTACTTATATTAAGAAATAAAATTTACTTATTTCGTGCTATCTTGTGGTCGCCGCAATATTTACAAAACTCTTTACTTCGGCGAGGTTTATAGAGCTACGCGAGACCAAGACCATACGATATTTTTGAAATAAGAATATAAATGGTATTTAAAGAATAGTAGATCATTTTTACAGTTTTTAGCACTTTAAGTTTTGTAGAATCTGACAGGAACCAATTAAGGCGAAAATCTAACCTCACAGTTGGCTAATGTAAACAATGCGATCAAATTTCTTAAATTAAGAAAATATATTTCTTAAAATAAGAAACTTTTTAACATGTCTTGAAATAAGAAAAAGTGTTCTTAAATTTGTTACATCTCATTTTTAAAAAAATTTCTTCTTCAAACAAGTAATCCTTTTTACTGTGCACGGAGAAAAAAGATCGCTGGAAAAGCGATAAATATAGCAGTAACAGCGATTTTCTTAGCTACTTAAAGACAGGGAAAAAAATCGCTACAGCTGTAAAGAGTTTCGCTAGTTTACAGGATACTTTCGCTGACATAGCGAAGAAGTTCGCTACTTTAGCAAAAATATTTTTGTTATAGCGAATTTCATTGCTGTCTAATCCAGCGATAGCACATCGTTTGCATTATTACAACTATTATTTTTTTCCATGTGTAGAGAGCGTTTGAATCTCGATTTGAATAGTTACATATGCATAAATAATTAGCTGCTATATTGATAAAGCAGATAATATTGTTGTTCTAGCTTTACAAGCTTAATGAATCTTCTTCTTTGTTTGAATAAATTTAAGAAATGTTGAATTTTTAATAGATTGAAGATATGTTAGTGGATCGTTAATAATATTGTTCTTTTCTTTGTTTCAGGTGAGTTCGTTAATAGTATTACACGAAAAAGAATTCGTAACTTTTAATAATGATGAAAGGTAAGATACTTATTCAAATTATTTATTAATATTTTTATACTTAACATTGTAGCATCTCTACGAAGGCAGAGAATTGCATTAATGATACGAGGTATCGCATTCATTGATAGATTTTATTTCTTGTACTTTGACAAAAAATGTATGCTTTTATCAAATTCCTCGAAAAGTCTTGATCGACTTTTTATATAATGGACATGCAAAAAATGTTTTGTTTAATATTACTAATTACAAAGTCACTTAGTTAAATACAGGCCAACTTTTTTGGTAACACTAACAAAGTATTTTGTCGTTTTTATAAAGTGATAGAAAATTCTGTAAAATTATATAAAATTCTGTTTTTTTTCTGTAAATTTTCAAAAATTAAGTTATTAGCTACTTCGATAGGATAAAGCAGAGACAAATATTGTAACAATTAAAACAATAAGAGCGATTACACTAAATTACTAAATTATTAGTCGATATATCTTCATTTTATATGGTAATTATGTCTTCTCTAAACTTTAAACACGTTTTATTCAAAATAGAAAAAAATGCACTAATACTCCCTGACATTTTAAACTCCTCACATGTAATCCGTAAATATATATTATTTTAAATTAAAAACGTATCTTGGAAACGGAGATAATTTAAGCTTATAATACATTAGCTTTCATCAAATAAACACCAAAAAACGGATTTTCCTTAAAATAATACTCACAACTCTTATAAAAAAAAGCTCAGCGCAAACAACGAAAGAACAAATTCAGCGTTCAGCACCTGCAACAGACACGCCATCACATCCAAAAATAAAGCTCGCCTCGCGTGATTTATTAACTCCTATTATACTCTTTCTCATTTTTCTGCAAAATAAACCGAAAAGCACTGCTGCCAACCTCGTCGTCTTTATAACAGTCTTTGTACGCTTACAACGAAGTTTGCTGCAGCCCGGCGCACAGAGCGTCACCGAGTCAAAAGCGCATTTTCACGGCGTGATTATGAACTTCGCTCTCGATATTAAACTCACAGGGTCGCAGCGGAGCTGAAGCCGGAGCTGGGGACTTTATTCGGCTCCTAGACGGTGAACGAGAACAAGGGAGGCCTGAGGGGCCGGAAGGAACAAAGAGGTAGAGAGAGAGAGAGAGAGAGAGAGAGAGAGAGAGTGCAGGAGGGCGGAATAGGTGAGATTGGATTACATTGGAAAATTTAGCTTGATTTTGAGGCGAGAGGGGACGTGATGGCTGGACTGTTTTGAGCTGAAATGATTTGTGGATGTGAGGAGTGTTATTTTATGGATGTAATGAGAGATGTGCGCGCTAAAGCTCAGTAAGCAAATAAATAGTTCAATAAATCGTTAAATAAGTTATCTTATTACTAAATTAACTTAAATATAATTTTTATTGGAAATGACTCCAAAAGGCTCATTAAACCCTTTGGAGCCGTTAAAATTTCACTCGTACAAAAGTTTGTTGTATTGCGATTCAAAACGTTTTTTTACTTGCTCAATTTCAGCGCATAATAGGTACCACCCCGTGTAAAAAAATTAGTTTGGCACTAGTCTGGGATTAATCTGGCTTAACAAGTCTGGCGAAAGTCTTGCAAAAGTCTGGTAGAAGTCTGGCTTAGGCCACTATGCCAGACTTTTCTTTTTAAATTATGTCAAGAAAACTCATTTTTCACAAGTAAATAATTAGAGTAGTACATTAAGTATTAGTATCGACTAGAATAGTGAAAATACGTACTTTTCGATAAAATAGGAGAAAAGTTTTTTTACATATTGCAATCTTGTTTAAAATATGAATATTTGTATAAAAGAGACAAAAAGTTAGGTTACTGGCAATTTGACATGACGCGATGCTTTTGTTTTGCACATTTTGTCTAAAGTCTGGCATAGTGGCCAAAGCCAGACTTCTGCCGGACTTCGGCAAGACTTTCGCCAGACTTGTTGAGCCAGACTATTTTTGGTAATATATAATAAAATTTAATGAATATTCTTATTGCAACGATCATCTAAATTACATTCAATATTGAACGTATAAAAAAGTATATATTCCTGGAATCTTTAATATCATCCTGATGAAGGCCCAATTACCACGAAATCCACGATGAGTGTAACGCGCAAATGCTCTCCGTCAAAAGAATGCAAAACAGTTTAGGGCGCGGCCGGCGTAATAAATTAAAAATTAATCAATTTCCTTAATAAATTACAAGGAAACACAGAGAAGAGCGCACAGTGAATTATGTAGAAGCATGCTGGCCGAGCGCTCAACTTTTTAATACAATCTTCCAGCGAAAAAGCGTGTGAAAGACAGAGACGCGCGAGAGAGAGAGAGAGAGAGTGAGTGGCTAAAGACGAGCTGTGCTGGTTTTGGGCGTCAGAGTGGAGAGTGAGCGAGCGAGAAAGGGGTCGAAAACAGGAGAAGCCCGAGTATGGGTTTCCATGGTGACCCGTTGGAGCGGTATATATCCACAGCTATATAACGCAAGCTGCAGCAGCTTTCGCTCTCCCGGAGAGAGAGAGGGAAAGAGAATGAGACAGGGACGATATTATTAGAGGTACACGCGCACCTCCTATTTGTTGAATGGATGTTAATTATACGCGGGGATGAAAGGGACTGCGCTGGCTGCTGCTGCTACTACTGGTTGCGACGAGCGGCCGTCACTGGCAAGCGCGAAACTTTTTTCCCTCTCTCTCTCTCTCTCTCTCTCTCTCTCTCTCTCTCTCTCTCTCTCTCTCTCTCTCTCTCTCTCTCTCTCTCTCTCGCCCGCGTGCTTTTGTCGGGGGCCCTTTGACGCCGGCCAAGTATATTGGAATTAAGTTATGAAGATATCGGAAGAGGCTTTATGAGAAAGTTATCGGTGTCCTTTTATCCCCCGAGATGTCGGCGCTGCGTGTCGTTAAAGGAAAACTGCCGAGGCGGCGATGAATCCCTTTTTGGGGAAAAAAGAGAGCTTCTCTTTGCTGGATTGTAGTTGAATGGGGTGTCCGGGAAATGAGATGAATTGTTTGATATTTTTTTTGAGAATATTGTACAATCGTGGATGAATTTATTTATTCAGTTTTTTAATTATAATTTCATTTAATTTGTTGTGTATATAAATATTATTTTTTTGAATTTATGATAGATTTTACACATAATAACTTATGAATGCCATAACAATTAGTAAAATTGATTTTTTCAAGTGTTACTAAAATTTTAATTAGATTTTTTATATATAAATACATTTGATTATTCAAAGAGATATGATATTAATAGTAATGATTAATTTTTTCGATAATTAAATGTATATTTTAGTATAATAAATGAAAAGTTTAAACATTTGAGTAACTTCTAAAAAACGTAACGCACTCGTAATTGGATATCCAAATAAAATCGCGGTCACTACCGATTATCTTATAACCTACAAAAATTTTACCTCTTTTAATTGTTGTTCATTTACATGCAAGTACAAAATATATTTTATATCTTTGAGATTTTTATTTGTCGTCTTGTATGTTATAGCACTTAGCAAAGTCACTAATAAGCTATATTATATTTTAATATCTATACATTTGCTAGATTACATCCACCATATTCCTTTTATTATTCACGTGAATTCATACAGTATTTAAATTCTCATTTAGCAAGATGAATTTTCAAGAAATTCCTACTATAGAAATTTAACCCTAAAATAATATATAATTTAATCCTAAATTCTGTTTAAAAATATTTAAAAAATTATGTCTCTTCCGTATTTACTTTTTTACACACATAAAAAGAATTAAAATGAAATTACACGCCTCCGTCTTAACACAGAATAACATATAGCTTTCAATAGAGACCACCATACAATAATAAATAAAAAGACAAAAAACACTGCCTTTGTTCAGTGAGAAGCCAATAGACGTATCCCCGATCCACCTCCATGTACACTAAAAAATTCCACATTATCTCCGAAATCTTGGAAATTTCTCGCGACTTTCTTTATTGTCATCCCACGCACCCTCGGCGCGACATGCATAATAAACGCTTTATGTCTCCGCGAGCGCGCGCGCGGCTGTGCTCTTCTCATTCACCACCACCACCGCCACCCGCGAGAACACATCCCGCGGGGGAATAGCATTGCGGAAGCCCAACCGGCGTGGTTATTGATCTGGAAAGCTAAAAAAGAAAAGAGAGAGAGAGAGACTTCTCTTTAACGCCGCGGATATAAGTGCGTCATCGGCGCCCTGGGAGCCGTTCCTTCTCTGCGCGCGGCACTTCGTGCGTCGCAAGATTTGGCGCATGGCGGCAGCAGCATACGCGCGAAACTCGAATGCCCATGAAATATCCATTGCTGTATGACTGCGTATCGCGGGTGTATAAAGCGTATTTTCGAGGCGAGAAACGCGATGGAGAAATCATGAGATTGCGCTTTTAATGCGTGCTCGAGGGTGGACGGATTTCTTTCTTTTCCTTCTTTTTTTCTTCGTATTTTTTGTATGGAGTGTGTTGGAGTGGAGAATTGTCGAGTCGTTACTCGACGGTATATTGAGAGGATGAATAAATCTTCATCGAATTGGATTTATGTCTACTTTTTAAGTGCCTATCGTGATATCGGACAGGAAGCGATGGGAGAGTAAAGAAAGAATATAGCTTTGTGAATATATACAGGGATTAACGTATGCTGCAACTGGTGAATTTGTCAAAAGTATGAATTCTGACTTTTGTTTCAATTTGAAAATTACTATGACTAATTTTATTGGGACGAATTATTGCAAATTCTGCACATTTTGAGAGAAATTACGTGTAATTCTAGCGTAGTTATTTCAGTCAGAATTCGTGTCAGAAATAGGTACTATTAGTTGTCAAATTAGATCGAAAGTCGGAATTCCTGCTTTTGATTAATTCTGCAGAATCCTGACAAGTAACTTTCACCAGTTTGTGCTTTTTATTATGAATATTGCTTCATTTTTACGCTTATAATATTTATTGATTTAATATTAATTTTTGGAATAAAAAAAATTTCATAATAAAGAAGATATTAAAGCTACATTATCCACTCTAACTTTTAAAAATGAACAATTTAATCTAGCCTCTATTATGACTGAAACTTTTATTGCGATATTCTTGTCACACGTCACACGCGCTTGTCGTGCAACTACATAGTTATCTCATACTAAACGCGTAACCGCAACAAAAAAAAATACGATCGCGTCTGATTAATTATCATAATGGCACTACGAGACTATAATAGATTGAACAGAGCCGTATACAATACAAAAGTTGAACGAACTCGCTATCTTCTCTGCAAAAGAGTTATCAGTTATTAAAATGAAAATAAAAAACAGCACCACCACCATCACCATCGCGAGTTCATTTTTCATCCAACTTTTCTAATGTACAGGGCGCTAGGGGCCCGCGCCGACTAATTTCCATAAAAGAATATCCCCGCAGCCCGGCGCGTGCAGTATATATCGACTCCGCGATGCCCGTGCTTGGCAATCGATCTATCAATCGCACAACTCGATGTTGATAAATTACAGCGGCACGTGACGCCTTTGTAATCGATGATTGGGGACGCCGCCGCCGACGCGAAAAAAGCCCTCGAAAGTCGAAAATTGCACGGTGTGTATATGTACGGGAGCCCCTCGTACAACACTGCGATACGCGCGCACGCGGATATTCGCCGAAATCGCGATTCATGACTGCGTATATATATATATATATATATATATATATATATATATATATATATATATATATATATATACATATATGATTCGTGCTGCACGCGCGGGTACCGGAAGCCCAGCGTAGCAGAGCTGCTCGCTCGATTGCGCGCGGTGCGAGCCTGTGTTGTAGCGCGAAAGATTTCATTTGTCATCCTGCCGCTGTATAAAAAGATAATGGGAATAAAAACGACGGTAACAGGGGCGACGCGGAGTGTTACGGAATAGAAGGAGTGCGAGGAGAGTTTTTTGCGCGTGTCATAGTGCGTGTAAACAGTTGTCTTATGGTAGGGTGATAGATATGTAGAGATATAAAAAAAGTGACGTGGTAGTCTAGGGATTGGATTTTTATATTAATTTTTTTCTGTTCGGTGCATATATTTTAATAAATGACTTTTAATAGGGAATTAAATTGATGTTGTAGAACAGTGTCATTTTTATCTTATAAAGCGTAATTATCAATTATAAACGTTACTAAAATTTCATAGCAAATTTAAAAATAAAAATGGTCTGTGATTGCACGGAATTATTGCGGTCAAATCTCTAACCCTTTGAAAGTGATCTACGCCAAAAAAGCAGGTCGTTTGTAGGAAAAATTAAACAGATTTTGATTTATATATACCATCGTAAAAATGAAAATCCGATTTTTTCATTTGTTTTATTTTGGACTCATTTCAACATTTCTTATTATAGATTTGATTTGCTAGATGATATTTTCTTCTCCTAGACTGCTATATAATAGAGATTGTAATATTCAGATTTCTTTTCGAACCCTCTGAAGTCACATATTTGTAAACAGTAAGATAAAATAAACAAAATAAACTCGTCAAACTCTCTAACCCTTCTGAGCAGAAGTTTATATTTTCGCGAATATGTATTTAATCCAATGTAAGTCGACTGGAAATATATATTCTGCAAATTTCCACAATCTTCCAAATTGAATCTATACTATTTAGCTTGAATTTGAGAGGTTGCAAATATTCGTCCGGTGAACAGATTTAAATTTGGGATGCATAACGTGTAGAAAAATTACGTGTATTTTGGACGAATATAGTCATCTTTCCGCGCAAGAGGGCTAATCTTAAAGCATTCAAACACCGCATCCATCATCCCAACCCGTATTTCATTTGCCAGCCAATCCAACAAATGAAACCGCCACTTCATTCAATTCTCCACAATGCAAACGTGCATCCCCGAGATACACACACATACACAGCGTGCAAAACCACCGCTACATATTATACACACGATATACACAGTCACCAACAGCTCGTAAAATACACGAAAGCCGCGCGACGCGTCGAGGAGCATTTCGCGAGATCAGACAGCTTCGCGATCCCGGAGCCGGAGCGGAAGATTCGCGCGATCCCTCTCACTCCCGTCCCACCTACCTACATATACACACTCGCGAAATCCCGCGTCGAATGCCGTGCAGCTCGGCTTTGCGCGTGTTTTCGAAGAGCGAGAGCGATCCCTATCGCGAGCGTCCTCTCCTCGCTCGGAGGGTGTATAATCTCGTACCTCCTCTCTCTCTCTCTCTCTCTGCTCTCGCACAGGATTTCGCTGGTAGAGAAGCAGCTAGATTAGACGCCCGGACCTGCGAGCTTCGCGCTGCGGGATGTACCTATATACGTGTGTATAGTTACAGAGTGTACGTCGAGGATGCGCGGCGATGGGATCTCGATTGTGCGCCGCCGACCAGGGGGCTATTGTCGTGCGGAGGACGAACTTTGCTCGCCGAGTGTAGCGTCCGTGTCTGCGCAGTCTGTGATGTGTTTTGCTTTCTGCTGCTAGCCGGTTTGCTTTATACTTGAGAGGACGGAGGACTTGCTCCTGCTGCCGGCGGATGGCCCAGGGGAGATTATTACGACCTTGGCGTAGGGAGTGAATAAGCATGATGTGACAGTGAGAAGAGTGACTGAGGGAATGGCGTGATTTCGGCTGGTTAAGTAATTACTGGTTGAAAGAATGTTGCTGAGAGGTGTTTGGAAACTTGTAAACGTTGTAGGTTATTTGCTTTAAGGTGCCGTCAATGGGGACTTGAGGAAATTTTAGACTTTTTATGCACGTTTTGACTTTGTGATTTTATGATATAAATAGATTTTTCTGAAATTTGAATGAACTTTCTAAAATTAACAGAAAATTACTTGCGCAGGTGCGAGTTTTCAGATAATCACAATTCAGATAGATAGATACACGTGTTTTATTTGTTCAGAACAAAAAAAAAGGAAAACAAAATTTTATTTTTCATACATCAAGTAATTGCTGTATTTACCACAAGTAACAAGTAATCATGAATATTATATATAAAAATGCAGTATTGAGTTAATCTAAAAAAAAACACATTTTTTTAAATATGTCGACTATAAAAATGTAATAATCGTTTTGAAGATATGAATAGAAAATAAATATATCGATTTTTAATGGATGATTACAATACAATAATACAAAAAATATTTACTAGTATAGTAATACTATATATTAATTTAACAGCAGTTACAAAGTCCCTGATTTGAAGATATAAGTGAGTTATATTTTCGTCTGCCCTGCCTGGTGATACTAAGACACATTAAAATGTCAACCAGTTATTATACATTTTCCAAAAAGTTTGGTTATAAATGAAGTTTACCATAAAAGATTGTTGCAGTTGAAATACGATGTAGCGATAAGTTTTACTTATTAAAACCGAAGATTCCTGAAATTTTGGCCCAGGGCGTAAATAAAATCTATCGACGGAATGATTATGACGACGCGCGAGGGTGGGTGTTTGCCAGTTTATTGAGCGGGCGTGTCGACACAGTCGGCGGCCGCATAAAAATCAATGGCGCATTTATTATGCCGTCCATTCTCCCAACGTTTACTCCTTTTTCCTCCCGATCTTATTTTTGCGAGTCTGCGTTCCTTTGATTTCGATTAAAGTCGCTAGCTCGGCCTCTGCAAATTGAGTGTATATATAAAAGGTAAATTCCGCTGAATTCCGCTTTCAATGCGCTTTCCACTGCTCCTTCCGCGAACGTCATATATAATAAAGTTATAATTGATGGCGGTCGCATTTATTGTGCGGAAAAAGAAACGTTTTCAAGATTTCTTTTTTACAAGATAAATGAATTCTTTTTTTGACGTTTAATGCTACAACGCATTTTGTAGGAGATTATTCTCAGCGCCCGGTGAATTCAATTTACATAAACTTTTAAAAGCTTTTAAAATTCTTTCCATAAAATAATCTTTGCAAAAGTTTCAATGAATGCTTCAGTTATCGGTTCAGTATAATTCTTGTTTGATTATCAATGCTAAAAATTTTGATAAAGAATTTTGTTTGTCGCACGAAATCAATTTTTTATAAGAAATCCACATGACTGGAGATAAAATTTCACACAACCATGTATCTTCAATAAGAAATGTTGTTATAAAACACAAACCTAGACATAATTTCGAATTTATAGACAGGCTTCAAAAGAATCAGCTGTTTTTCTTCACTTTCCATAATTTTTAATGATTATTTAAAATAAATGTTTTTATATATGGTCGTTTAATAATAAGAAAATCACACGTAGATATATCACGTCAATCAAATTATTAATCTCTAAAAGTAGATTTGTATATCCCAGCCTCTATGGGAAAAAAGCATGATTGCGGTTAAGCGTATTTCACTGGAGATCTTGTAGATTGTCTAGAAAATTTGTTCTTACCTAATACATAGCTAGAAACATTTTTACCTTTCTTACTTCTTGATAAATAAGAACGACGACAACCATGACAGGCACATTTTTACTCCATGTCAATATTTCTACATACACCTCAACCACTCACGCGATCGTCACCTCACTAAACAGCCCAACTAAAAACAAACGTAACACCTCCACCCCTGATGCGCTCATCCCTCTAAAAAGACTAATTGCCGGAAATGCCCTTTCCCCTCTAACACACCCTCTACAACAAAATCTCCCAACCCCGCGGGAAAATTCGTATATCCAACGCGATATGCATCCATTGACCCTATACTCCACTACTCCACGAAAGTAAATTGAGCCATTTGGAAGGTTCGGCTAGGCTAACCACTCTCTCTCTCTCTCTCTCTCTCTCTCTCTCTCGCCGTGTCCCTAATGCTTAGACATTTTCTCTTAATACGAAATCGATACGGCGATAACGGTGGGCCCACGCTGACATTAGCGGTTAACGGTGCCGGCGCTGTACCGCTGTGTCGCAAGTGTAACCAACCGCTGCCGCGCTCGCGGCATAGTTCGATCTCGTGCAAAATTAACGGCGGCCCCGCGGACATTTTGTGCGCCAAAGTGCAAAATCGATATTTGGCGTGCTCGGCCATCCGGGCCATGATTTACGGATCCGCAAGTCGGGGCCAACAATGAAGCACGGCGCCTCGTGAATTTAACGAAGTGCGCACGGCCGGAGCCTGCTGCATGGATGCTGATGTCGGGGATGTTGGGAGGCTGCTGGTCTTGTGGAGAGGCTGCGGAATATACCTGCGCTGTGTGTAGGCTTAGCCGAGCGAGCGTGTATGCCGAAGCTGAAAAACGAGATTGAAAGAGCGACGGTTTGTGTAGGGATCGATCGCTCGTTAGCCTTTTCTTTTGCTTCGTTAGGTGTTTCCATGATTTTTGTTGCTGAATAGATTTTGTTTTATTTTCGATTACAGGAAGAAAATTTATTTGTTATAATAAATAAGATATCGCTTGATCACAACATATGTGAATTAAAAGAAAATAATTTAACCCTCTCACTTCTAGCCGAAGTTTTGGATATTTTCTGCTGAATTCTTCTATGATTAGTGCGGCATTTTCACATTCGATAGCACTTTTCACCACTTTTCCTTGGGGTGAGAAAGATACATTTTTTGTTTAAATTCATAGTTTTTCTGATCTAAATAAATATATAGGTTACAGAGGTTACCTTGCTAGTGGCTTTAACCTATAACCGTGAACCACAGTAGTAACTTTCCTTTATAGATTAACAATTTTGCACTTACTGCAAAATAATTACGCTACCGATTTCGAAAGAACATATTTCGAGAAATGTTGGTATTCAAATGAGCTTTTCAATTGTTGCAACATTCACGGAACGAAATAGTTAGTAATTATTACTATACTAGGGTAGGAATTCGGAGACGAAGAGTAAAATGGGTTGACAGTACTACGCAGATTAGGACTCAGTCCTAACCTGTATATAGGAATGAATAAAATTTCGCGTAACTTCCAATTCTTCCGCTTTTCATGCTTTTATATTAACAAAATACGTATACACATAGCCTTCATGATAACTATTTAAATTCTAAGCCATTTTTCTTGAATAATACACGTATAACATAAAATAAGCCAAATATTAAGTAATTATTCAATATTATTCAATTATCCAAAGAGGATTGATTACTATACTACATTAGGAATCAGTCCAAATAGGTTTTATCGGTTTTTATTTACCCACCTTGCTCATGCACGCCAGTTGAGGTTCATAATCACTTATTTAAATCCTGAAATTAAATTATTTATTCAATTTTAGGATATAACTCGACACTCTGTATAACTTCAAATATATTTTCAATTCCACACCTCTGCTACCTTTTTAATATCTGTTCCCGCTCCTAGCAAAAAGTCGAAATTGATAGACAATTTAGGTTCTGAAATTGAATCGCATACAAAAACTAGCTATGAACTTGATATATTCATTTGTATAGCAAAGCACACTGCAAGTCCATTACGAATTGGAAAAACGGTACAGGGAAAAAGAGCACAGAGTACGAGCCTCAATGCTCCCCCATTACGTTGAAAAATTGCATACGTATGGCCCTTAATCATTTATTCGTTGGAAGAAGCTTATCGGAAAAGCGGTACACCAACGATTTCGCCAGTCATACATAAGTACGAGCTAACGATGTGCAGTCTGCTTCTGCTCACAGAAAGCCGCTTCCGTAGCATCACGCTGCCAACGGTTCGGAGGCAAAGTAAAAAGAGCAAAAAGACGCGCACTTCCTGGTAAAGGAGCAAGGAAGAGATCGAAGAGAGAGAGAGAGAGAGAGAGAGAGAGAGAGAGAGAGAGAGAGAGAGAGAAGACGAGATGAAAAGGATAGTTAAATTATTATCAAAGAATTGTGACTAATAAGAAACATGATGTGGCAAAAAATGTATTATACGACGAATTTTTTACCACAGAGAGTACACATATAGAATATGTATATTCTAAACATAGATAACAAGTATTTTTGCCATATTCAACTTATTGTAAATTAGGTCAAAATACGTTACAATAAAGAAATGATTTAATTTTTCAGATAAAATAAGACTTTATACTGTCTGTGGAAAATATATACAAAACTGAAAGTCTTATAAAGCTACTATAATTTGTATGTACTGATGCCTTATTCAGATACTTACATCGAATATCTGATGTTCTAAAAAACTATATTTGGAATAAAGTATACCCACGAGTCGCACAAATTTAATTCACATCTGTCATAAATATTTATCTATTATACTTGTTATTGACTCCGTAAATTGTATTATTCGGGACGTAGAAATCTTTTCTTTCTCATACTAAAGATGATCTTTGCCGTGAACCCTCGACCAAATAATACATCTTTAACGCACTCGAGATGACGGAGATCGACTCGTACACAAGGGATCGAGTTTCCCCGGACAAGCCTGTACGTGCACTGGCGTTATAGCTTGTGACATTACCTCTCTCTCTCTCTCTCTTTCTCTCTCTCTCTCTCTCTCTCTCGCTCTCTCTCTCTCTCTCTCTCTCTATCTTTTGGTAGTGCACCAAGTCAACGCTAACAAGATTGCCTAAAGGGATCGGGGGACCTTAATATCGCCCTATCTCCGGCTCCTACTATTATCCACTCTTTCTTTCGTCTCTTCCTTTTTCTTTCTCTCTCTCTCCCTCTCCCTCTCTCACTATCCCGCCGTCTCGCCGTCTCCTTTTTCCTTTCTCATTTCTTTCTCTTCTTCTGCCGTATGGTCCTAACGAAGATTACATCTCTAGGATGACTTCGCTTACAGGATTCAGAATCGGGAATCTCCTTCCTGTGCACGCTGCTGAGGCCTTTCTCGCATTCGAGGTTTTCTGTTTCAGCCAGTAACGAGGAAACGTGAGACTCCGGTATCTTGGATTGTTAAGAAGATTAACTGCAGTCTTGTTTTTTACTACTGAAATCGTTGTTATTGTAATAAAGTACAGTATTTACATTGACATTAATCTTCATAAAATATTAACGTTGACGCAATGAAGACAAAATAATAGTTTTTATTATACACATTTAAACAAGTGAAACTTCACTTTTGCTAAATTTAAATGGATTTACTCTAATAAACGTTTCTATAAAGCTTTGATCGCTTATTCAATTAATGAAAAACACAAAAATATTTCTGGCAGAATTTTGATCACTAGTTGCTGAATCAGCTATAAAAGTCCGATGTCTTTCAATATCAATCTGAATATTTATGGAACATTACTTGACATTTAAAAGTCATGTAAAACAAGAAACGCCGTTCGAAAGCGAATGCAAATGTCGACTCATAACTGCATTTTGATTTCGTCGGAACCCAGGGGGAGCGCTTCGAAACTTCAAGGTTTGCTCGGTAAGCTGCATTTAATTGTATCGTCGAGCAGTTTGCCCACTCGTCCGGGCGAATCCAGTGCAGCCCGTATAAGATACAGGGCCGCGTGCTTCGGAGGTTCAATTGAATCGCGCTGGGTTAAGTGTCGCGCCGTTTAATTGCGCCACGTCGAAATTGGCCGCGGGTGTGCCGGCTCTCCCGTTTCGCTGCAGCGGCCGTAATGCAACGAGGAGAGAGAGAGAGAGAGAGGCTTCATTGCAGCCGATCCACCGGCGAATGGCTTCGGCTTCCCGATCGCCGTTCAATTAATATAAGATAACGGCCGTTACAAATTTCAATTGATCGGGCTATTTGCATGGCGTTTGACACTTACGGAGGTATATAGGATATTCTGGCTTAAGTGGAGATGGTTACATAAGGAGAAATTGCAAATATGTTCAGAAAATGTATTATAAATTGTATAAATGCGATATCGATCTAGGATTTAATTATAATAATCGGTTGTAACTAAATAGGGTGAAATCACCGGTTTTTGCTTCGTTTTAAAAATATTTTTAATATAATGTAAAAATACTAGGCTAAAATAGTATATTGTGTACCAAGGGCGAAAAGTGGGCTCTTTTAGACCGAATGTGGAGTTTGCAAGACGAGTCGAAGAAGAGCGAGCACGAGCCGACGGCGAGTACGTTTTGCGAATCGAAGACGAGTACTGCAAACCCACGAGGTCAAAAAGTCCACTAGCCCTTGGTGCACACCATATTTTTTGTGACACATGTTATGGATTTCTGCGGAAATGTCTCGAAATATACAAATAAGTAAATAAATCAACAGCGGGCAAAAGAAGCTACTTTTTTGACCACCGAGCAAAAAGAGGCCACTTTTTTCCCCGCTTCCCGCCGAGCATAAAAAGCTACTTTTTTGTCCGGTGGTCAGAAAACAAGCAAAAAATAGCCGGTTATTCCTACAGGAAAGCACTCCTGACCAAGTCATGTTAATTCTCCAAACAATGTCGCTTGTATCGCCCCCATGCATGATCTTGGATACTCTACAAATGCGGCTTGGTATTGTACTTGCGCCAGCTTACGTCCGCGTAATCTGATATTTCGATAATATATGTATTAGTTGAGAAACCATTATTACTTGTTTCATGTTTGCTTTCATATATTTATTATATTTTAAAGTCAATTTTATTGTTAGCTTTCTTCGCTTTCCAACAAATTTAATCAAATACACGTGTGTTATGAAAAGAGGTTAGATTGTTGAAACTGAATCAACGTGTGGTGTACCCAAATTGCTGTCATGTAAATACTACGAGATATTTTTTTCCGTGTAATATTATTTCATCAAGTTTGGCTGAATACTAGTAGTTTCATCAGACCAGGCATTTATTCTTAAAATTTGTTTTCTGGGCCGTTCCCATGACATCAGTAAAAGTTGGCAGCAAATTAATTATTTTGCAGTAAAGAAACAGCTTTGGGCTGTACTATTAGTAATGTCAATTCTTACATGGGTAACAAAATTGAACAAGATTTAAAAAAAGTATTACCACAAATGGTCATCATCGAGCACTATGGTGTTCAAAGACGGTGAATTTACCGTACATATAATAAATCATGCAGCAGTAGAATATCAATGACTTTTCATATTTATTAGGTAATCTACTATTTACAAAAATTTAAAGCAATTTAAATGATTCGGCGTCACTTTAAGAAATTTTGAAATTCCAGTCTAGAAATTTTATTTGAATCACATTCGTATATACGAGTTCAAATTTTTGATTGAAACTTTGCAAAATTATTGTATTATTATTACAAAGGAAGTGCAATAATGTCTTGATTTTACATAACTTGGTCTGTATATTTTACTACAATTAAATATTTTGTTGGTAAGAATTGAAACGGAAGATTCCTCCTTTTCCCACAATTTAGGTTTCAAACAAAAGCATTTGATAAACAAAGTTATTTCCATGCAAGAAATTTCACAGATTGACGCCATCGAACGCCGAGGATCGAACGCCGCCATCCTACTTAACAATTTTAATCTCCCGGGGCGTCATATAAGTTAGGCGACCGAGAACTTGGTCGCGAGTTCAAATATCCCAAAACTTTGGCGCTCTGGTGTGTGGTGTCTCGAGAGCTCCCCCCACCCAGCAGCAGACACTTGCCATTTCGATCACAAGTTTTGCCTGTGTGTGCGCGCGCTCAAGACCGTGAAACGTAGCACTCTTACTCCAGTTCTAACTATCCGCCTATAACCTCTGATCGAGAGCCGCGCGTCTCTGCGGTTTCCTTATACGTGCCGCACACGTTAATATGAGCGCGCGCCGCGCACCCCTGAAAGACAGACCCTGCGACGACGCTGCTGCCGGTGCTGCCGTTGCTGGTCCTCCCACACCATCGTCGAAAACTTTCTGTCAGACATCACATTACGGTATAATACCTTACGAGGTAGGCATACCTAACGCGAGGTGCTCGGAGCCGCGCCGCGTAATACGGCCCGGGACCTCGGCACAGCCGCCGGGCAAAGCTATAGGGCTTTAATTGGAATATCAAATTATACATCAGTTATCAATTACCAAACTTCGATTTGACGAGGCGCAGAGGCCCGGACGAGGATTAATCCTATTAATACCGGATTTTCGATTTGCCGTTTGGGGGATTTTTAAGGATTGTATAGTATTATGGGTACGCGCTTTGTGCTTGTTATACAATCGTCGTCCATTGGAGGTGGAACTTTGATTTTCGATTGGTTATTGTTCAAAGGCTTCGAGTATTGAGATAATTTTCAATAATGTATCGTGAAATATTGTAGACCATTGACTCTTTATAGTAACCAGAGTAGAGAAAAGTTAAATGTAATGCATTTTTGATTGATTGTAGTTCATTTTGTTTCAAGATAAATTTTCTAATAGTTTTTTGGTCGGCAACTTGATAGTTTTTTGGTCTATAATTTTATGGCGCATTGGAAACTACTTGGAGCCATACGGCCTCCGTGAGTACTTTATAATAATTGATTTATTACAAAAGTAATGTCATTGTATTTAATAACTAATGTATTTAATGCTGGTTACAAATATCGTCACCTTTAAAAATCTTCCTTCGTTGATTTTAACTACTTTTTAATTGATATTTAAATTGCATCATAACAATATTAATACAATATTCTTGTAATATAACAAGAATAAATTAGAATTCTCCAATAGAAACTATAGTTTACCAAATTGATAATTTTGATCTTATATTCATATCTTCTGATATCTTGCCTATTTTCTTGTTAGTGCTCTACGGTACTACAAACTAGGAAAGTAAATGTCACTTCCTAATTGACATGACAATTTTGTAACAACAATAAATTAGGATACTTATAACATACAGTAATTTACGCATTATTTTAGTCTAACCTATTCACTTATATGGACATCTGCCGATGTCACTTCCAACCTTCAAACCGAAACAATTACACTAATTTCTTCATCAATGTTGCACAACCCAACGCCACTGATTAATACTCGTGTAACCCTCAAACCCTGAAACCACTCCCCCATGAAAAACGATAACGATTAACGTCCAATTATCCTCGATTCCATAACCACCGAAGCTGCGTTATATCCTCAAGACACCTCTTACTCACCCAGCAACCGCCACGGTCGTCTCCGCGTCCCTCTCTCCTGTCTCGAGCAGTACAGCACATACCCAAAACGAATACAACAATCCACAGGCCTAATATACCTCTATCCATACATACCTATATACCTATATACATACCAGCAGCGCCAGCACCGGCAAACATGTCAGATCGAGGGCCGCAATCTGTTAGGCGTGAATATTTAAGCACCCTCGGCGGGCACAGTTCATTTGCTCCTATATAGCGCTGCAGCAGCAGCAGCACGCGAGAAGACCAGGTCGAGAAAAAGGAAGAGAGAAAGATTCTTCTCTCTCCCTCTCGCTTGCGCCACGGTCTTTATTCCTTTTCACGCGCTCGCGCTGCTGCTGCTGGTTCTTCTGGCTCCCCTCGCGCTCAGCGCCCCAATGTCTTTGTCAATGTATATAAGTGTGCGCCCAAGGCTCGCTTTCGAGAAAAGGATCTTTCTCTCTCGCTTCTGTGTGTATGCGCCAACCATCCTGAGGATACATCCTGCTTGTGCCGTGCCTCGGTGAGAATGTGTATCTGCTGCTATGTGGAGATGCATGCTCGTGAGTTTCAGCCTGCGTGTGTTTCTTATACTTGTTTTGGAGACAGAAGTGTGCTTCTGAGCTGAAAATCTAAGGACGGATCTCGGGACGAATCGAGGACTCGGAGACGTGGCAAGTTCTAGGTTGGTGGGAGATAGAGATGGAAATGAGTTGGTTGTGTTTTATCCTTAAATATATGTACAAAGTTCGAGATATTGTATGAAAAACGTAATGTAATTGGTTACTCAGAAGTAGGGAGAGAATGGATTTTACTCTGTGCCAAATCTTTCTGTGGCACAGTTTTTTTAATTCTTTGAAGTCTACCATGTTATAATCATCTAAATGATAAAATTCCTTATGCGATCAAAAGATTTTTCATGTCGCTATATGATCATTTGAGTGATTGTAAATCAATGTTTTGTATACATTAATCGTGCACTTAAAAAAGTACGTCATTATCTTGTCGCGATCTCAATTCTTCAGGCTATCATTTCTACCTTCACTGCAATGAATTATGACTGAATTATTTATTATTTATTAACTGAACCAAGTACAAAATGAAAAAATGTCTTGAATTACGGTTACGCTTGACTAATTTCTGCGGAGAGAAAGTGCAATGAATAATTCACTGCGCGTTTTCAATCATTAATCCGCAAATTGTTTGATGCTAATAATTTTCCCAGCTATCTAATCAAAGCAATGGATGACGCGGCATGAATAACAAGCGCTTGAAAGCCAGATGCGAAAGTTTCCTAAAGATTTGTCGAGTGAGGTTAATTCCATATTCGTATACATAATAGCGAATGAGCATTCAGAATGCCAGGGAACGAAGGCTAAAGACGGACGGATATGGACATGGACAGACAGCAAAACAGACAGGCAGGAGATTAGCAGGTAGAGATAAAGTGGAGAAGTAGAAAAAGCAGCAGATGCAAGGAAGAGATGAGGAACAGCTTGATTGATCATTCGTTTACATTTATGATCCTTTATGAAACAATTTTTCCTTAAGCTTTGCATGTTAAAAGACAGGAAATGTTTTGACTTTTGAAATTAATTACCCATATTAATATTTTCAGTAATTTTATATTCGTCTTTCCAATTATAATAAAGTTTAAAGGTACCTTTTTTTTAATTTATGCAATTTCAACCTCTTATGAGATTATTTTGCTACAAAAATATTGAAATATTACATTGTTTAGTTACATATAGTATAACGCAGTGATGATAACGTAGGGGTAATACAGTAGTTTAACATTGTAGTAAAATATAATTTTAACATTACAATTGTTTAAAGTTTAAAATTACAATCTTTTAAATAAGAGTATACATTACATGCTACCAGATGCCATGGTTGACTGCAGCATTTCAAGCTGTAGAAGCAGCTTGAAAGCTCAAAACACACACAAAAACTCTACACAGCTGTTGGCTGCAAGATTACTGCGTGTATTATAAGAATATAACTCGTTATCGAAAATTGATCACACTTTAAATTTATTGACTGTCAACACTCGCGGCGAAACACGTCTGCTCGCTACCATGTCTCAAATCAAACTCCTTAAAGATACCTGATCGCCTTGAAATTTCATTAACGAGTTCTGTTTTTTTCATTTTTGATAAAAATAAGGCAATAATTACAGACAGAATGATACCTATATTTTTACCGTAAAACGCATTAAGATTTCAATTCTGTGTAAATATAATTAAATTTCCTTAATTTCTTGTAACCTCGTCACAAACTCCAGAATAGGTAACCAAACTCGAAAATTCAAAGCTGTGCAACTCTTACTCATTACACTACTCTCGAAAAGCGAGTCGTTAACAATACCAAAAAAAGAAACGCCGATAGGATAATCAGCTCGCGCGCGCGGATAATGGAGAGTTTCCTGTGCGGCTCGGGCGCGCGAGTGTGAGAAAGCCGATAAGACGATAACACGCGCGCGCGCGCGTACTCCTCGTGCTTTGATATTTCCATTTTTACATTGTTGTCGTTTGATGTCTTTAGCCGAGCTTGCTGCTGCTGCTGCTGTGTAGGGAGGGTATCCTATTAGAGCCCCGTTCCTCGAAGCGCCTTCCTGCGTGTGAGAGAGTTTTCAAGGTAATACGGCGCGCGATTGCGATACGGCCAAGGATATATATATGTGTGTGTCCCGTGCAGCTGACTGCTTTGCATATGCCCGGCATCGATAGTGCTTGACTTTTATGCTTTCCTGAGCGCTAAACATTGTTTTGTTGAAGTGGAGGTATTGAGACAATGTGTGGAAGAGGTAAAAGTAGGATGGTATTTTTCAATGAAAGTGCGAATATAGCTGAATGATAACTTGCAATATATATATTATTATTATTTTTGCTATAAATTTGGCATTATATTTGTTCAAACTTATACTTTTCTACAAAATATATGGGAAAATCTCCCAAACCTTTAACCTATATGACTCGAGGTTTCAATCAGTTTTTTCTTATATTTTAACTGTATTAAACTGTTTCACATAGGCTTATGTTAGTGTTTAAAACTTAAGCTTATTGCTTATTGCACTTTTATATTTACTTTCTGTCATAACTTAATTAAATTTATAAATCAAGTGTCTAAACTGTCACATTTCTCATATGTCGTATTCCCGATTTCAATTATAGTTTCTCTAATAGTGAATAATAATATAAAAAAAATTATTTCTTACTAAGAAATAATCAATGAATAGGATAATATTGATATTTTCATTTTATTCATAAAATCGTAGTTAAATACATTAGAAAATTGTCGTAGGTTTTTGGTGTCGCATCCACAACACGAAGAATAACTCAATAAATAGTAATTGAATCACCTTGAAAAGTATTTAATATGCGTGAAATACATCAACAGTATTATGTTGTATTATAATCCCTTTTGTTATTTTAGTAAACATAATGTCCAAAATTTAAATAACACCTAAGTGAGACGAATAAAAAACGAACAAAAAAATGTCGCATCCACAACGCACGTTGGTGCTATAAATATTAATTAAAATCGCTGAAATACGAGGGTAGTTCAATAAGTCTTTAGAATAAAGTATAAAAAGAATTTTTTTTGGGTAAATTTTTTTTTATTTTTCAACATAATCTCCTTGGAGCTCTATACACTTGGTCAATCGCTTTTTAAGTTTTTTTAATCCTTCAGAAAAGTGCGTTTTCGGAAGTTCCTCAAAATAAGCACTTACAGAGGCAATGACGTCTTCGTTGTCCGTAAATCTCTGTCCACCGAGCCATTTTTTCAAGTTTGGAAATAAGAAAAAGTCACTGGGGGCTAAATCTGGTGAATACGGTGGGTGTTCGACCAATTCGAATTTTAGTTCTTCAATTTTAGCCATTGAAACGAAGTATGTGTGAACTCGGGCGTTGTCGTGATGAAAGAGATTTTTTTTTCTCGCCAAATGTGGTTGTTTTTTTTTAATTTCTTCTTTCAGCTGCTCTAATAATGATGCATAATACTCACCAGTAATTGTTTTACCCTTTTCCAAGTAGTCAATAAGTATAATTCCACGTGCATCCCAAAAAACTGTAGCCATAACCTTACCAGCTGACTTTACGGTCTTTGCCTTCTTTGGAGCTGGTTCGCCTGTGGAAATCCACTGTTTGG
Source organism: Gastracanthus pulcherrimus (assembly GCA_949152435.1). Classification (NCBI taxonomy): domain Eukaryota; kingdom Metazoa; phylum Arthropoda; class Insecta; order Hymenoptera; family Pteromalidae; genus Gastracanthus; species Gastracanthus pulcherrimus. The sequence goes on from OX424575.1 coordinate 42,112,785, forward strand.
ATTGTTCCTTTGTCTCAGGAGTATAGTGGTGTATCCATGTTTCATCCACAGTCACAAATCGACGAAAAAATTCCTCAGGATTCCGACTTATGCGCGCCAAAAGAGCCTCAGAGGCGACCACTCTATTGCGTTTATTCTCAGCTGAGAGCAAACGCGGCACCCATCTTGCCGATAGCTTTTTCATGCCTAATTTTTCATGTAGAATTGAAACAACTGCACCTATAGATATCCTTGTGGCCTCAGCTAACTCACGCACTTTTAATCTTCTATCCTTCAACACCCTGTTGCAACGCCGTTACCCTAAGCGGGTCCTGGGCGTAGTCGTCCAGAGCGGACGAGTGGGTGCCTATCACCACTACACAGCGCGTCCTCAGGTTGCGGATAGAGGAACGACCCCTGAGAAAGAGGTTAGCTGCGAATAAAGCGAATAAGCAGTCGCGGACAGCCGATAGGCCCAGGCGTGGGTGTGATGAGCCCGCACTGGCGAACGCATTCATCTAGAAACACTACGCAAGCACCGCAACAACTACAAACACTATACAAAATCTCCTATCTTACTTTCTTCTTCTACCTTAGTCTGTAATCTATCTCTTTTACCACACATTTCAAACAAAAAATGGGCCAAAAATCCTGCTGTCGTGGAGGATGCGGGAGCGATGACAACTGCCCTGAGAAGGGATGTGTAGAATGATTCGCCACCTGGTCTTACATGGCAACGAAGCCAGCGAAGGCGCGCTGCCTTGCAGGGGGGCGTTAGGATATGAGAATGAAACCGAGTGTGTCTGACGACGAGTTGACTGTGTCCTCGCCAAAGTCAGAAAGCTCTCATACTTAGTTCTAGGGAGGTATGAGGGTTATCACCCCTAGACGGATGGACTCACCTGCGATCGGAACAGGATCCAAAACGCGCGGGTTTAACTTACTATCATGGCTCAAAGAAAACAAAACCAAACCAAAACGAAAAGAAACTTGAGGGTGGGAACCTGGAATGTACGCAGTCTACACAGAGCAGGCGCGTTCCGGGAAATCATAAATGAAACTGAGAGGTACAATTTAGATTTGGTAGCAATACAAGAAACCCGATGGAAAGATAACGCGATGCTAGGATCCGGTAACTTCACCTTTTTATATGGGGGCGCGAGCGGGCATTCTCTAGGCACCGGATTTCTTGTTAACAAAAGCATCATACATTCCGTTAAAAGTTGCAATTTCGTGAATGACCGACTCTCGTATATCATCATCGACGGAGCGTGGTATAATTACGTGGTTATTAACGTCCATTGTCCCACGGAGGACAAAGAGGAACAAGTCAAAAATCTTTATTATGAAACTTTAGAGCAATTAATCGACCAATTCGCGTCTTACGACACCAAAATAGTAGTGGGGGATTTCAATGCTAAAATAGGGAGAGAGGAAATGTTTAGGCCCACCATAGGCAAAGAAAGTCTGCACGAAACCAGCAATGATAACGGTATTATGGTCATAAATTTCGCAGCCGCAAAAGATCTTATAGTCAAGACCACGTGCTTCAAGCACAAGGATATACACAAGGCAACGTGGACATCGCCGGATGGGGCCACGCACAATCAAATCGATCATTTTCTTATTGATAAGAGGCGCCACACGAATGTACTCGACGTAAGGACCTATAGGGGGGCGGATTGCGACTCAGATCATTATCTCGTAGTGGCCAAATTAAGAGCCAGATTAGTAGCCGGTCAAAATAGTAAGCGAGCGAACAAAGTAGAAACCTTTGATATTGGAAAACTACGAAGCGGGATAGAGCGAATCAAGTACCAAGTAGAAGTTAGCAACCGATTTCAGGCGCTCGAGGAAACGGATGAACAGACGGGAGTAGATGACGATCCGAACAGGTTGTGGGGGGCTATCGAAAAAACTATAAAAGGGGCCGCGAACAAAGTACTGGGTAAGAAAAAAAGGCCGAAGAGCAAACCATGGTTTGACGAAGAGTGCGAACTCTGGTTTGAAAGGCGCAAGAAGGCTAAATTAGATAGTGTACACAATGAAAGCGATAGGGCCGTAGAAGAATACCATGAAATAAGAAAGCAAGTACGTGTGATTTACAGAAACAAGAAGCGCGAGTATCAGAAAAATGAAATTAGAAAAATAGAAACTAATAGTAGGGAAAATAACCCGCGCGAGATGTACAAAGGAATAAACGCTATTAGGAAGGGTTTTCAGAGTAGATCGCAGTTAATGAAGGATAAGGACGGGAACCTCGTGACAAGCGAAAATGAACTATTGAAATTATGGAAAGATTATTTCGATAAGTTATTAAACGTGCATGAAAACTCCGAGGAAATGGGAGACGAAATCCACACTGCTGAACTCCATATGGACGAAACGACCTACAAAGAAGTAGAGGCCGCGATCAAAAAGCTAAAAAACAATAAGGCCGCAGGAAACGATTCTATACCAGCTGAACTACTTAAATATGGAGGCACCGCGCTTACATCTAAAATTTTTTATCTAGTATGTGCTATTTGGAGAAATGAAACAATACCAGAAAATTGGAAAGAATCCATCATCATACCGATCTTTAAAACGGGAGATAAAACAGACTGCAATAACTACCGGGGAATCTCACTTTTAGCTACCTGCTACAAAGTTCTGTCAAACGTAATACAGGCCAGACTTACACCATTCGCGGAAGATATAATAGGAGATTATCAGTGTGGATTCCGGCGCAACAGGTCAACGAGCGATCAAATGTTTACCATAAGACAATTATTAGAGAAAAAGTGGGAATATTGCGAAACTATACACCAGCTATTTGTGGACTTTAAGAAAGCGTACGACTCTGTCAAACGAAGCAAAATGTATGAAATCCTAGTGCTCCTTGGCGTACCAAAAAAACTCGTAAAATTAATTCAAATATGTCTGAACGGAAGCACTGGAAAGGTCCGAGTAGGCGGTAATGTATCCGAATCGTTCATGATACGCGACGGTTTGAAGCAAGGTGACGGGCTTTCAACGGTACTCTTTAACCTGACGCTAGAGCATGTTGTTAGAAAAATGCAGGCTAGCGAGCTAGGCGCAACACTCAACGGAACAACGCAAATTTTAGGCTATGCGGATGACTTGGATATAGTGGGAGATAATGGTGAAACGGTGGCGAGAAATGCGGAAATCCTTATAAATGCGGCTAAAAACACGGGGTTAGAAGTGAGCGAATCGAAAACGAAATATATGATCATGGAGAAACTGGGCATTCGCGAAGCAGAGGGGGATCTCAGAGTCGGAAATTTCACTTTTGAAAAGGTTAACGAATTCAGATATTTAGGTACAACTATAAATGATCGAAACGAAATTAAAGCCGAGATTAATAAGAGACTTCATTCGGGTAATGCCTGCTTCTACGCTGTGAACAGATTACTTAAGTCAAAGCTACTGTCGAAAAATGTCAAAATAAGGATATATAGGACTATAATAATGCCGGTAATCTTGTATGGGTGCGAAACCTGGGCGCTCACTAAAGCGGAAGAAAATCGTTTTAGGGTATTTGAAAATAAGGTTCTGCGGAAAATATACGGGCCAAAGAAAGATGAGGAAACTGGGGAGTGGAGGAAACTGCACAATGACGAGCTACATAATTTGTACGCGTCACCAAATATTAACAGAATAATAAAATCACGGAGACTAAGATGGGCAGGGCACGTGGCAAGAATGGGCGATGATCGTACAGCAGCGCGCATAATGAAAGGAAAACCGAAAGCAACGCGACCTCTTGGTAGACCTAGACGCAGATGGGAGGATAACGTAAAATCAGACATAACTGAAATTGGGCGGGAAGGCGCGAAATGGATGGGGTTGGCACAAAATAGGGAAACGTGGAAGGCTTGCGTAGATGAGGCGATGAACTTTCGAGTTCGAAATGCCATTTAAAAAAAAAAAAAATCCTTCAACACCATATCGTGGATTTTATTGATGATTTCGGGAGTAGTTGCTTCTACGGGCCTTCCTGAACGTGGTTCGTCACTTATTGATGTACGACCACGCTTAAATTCATTTACCCAGTTATAAACCGTTGCTAAGGCAGGGGCAGATGTGCCATGAACTGAGTCCAATTCATTTTTTATCTCATATGGAGTTAAACCCTTTAAATGAAAATGTTTAATTACCGCTCTGAACTCGTTTTTTTCCATTTTTCTTAACAAGCAATTTTTTTTTTCAATTGGTTATAAAAACACGTAAACTCAGAAGATGTGGACTGTGACTGCACCATATATCTAGTCGGGAGTGGTGCTGACTGAAAACAGATGATTTGGAGCGATTCGCGCGCCATCTATTGGTCATTCTAAAGACTTATTGAACTACCCTCGTAAATGATCAAAATATAGTATTTGATAAACTTTTGAGAAATAGCTTTGTATTATACCTAAAAAACTAATATGTATTAATAAAATAGCAAATTTACATCAATTTGTCGCATCCACAATGTGCCGTCCGCAACGCGTAGTTCGCAACGCGCGTTTGTTTAAACATCATAACCTATTATTGCAACTAGCAAAACTGAATAATACAAATACGAGAAGAAGTTTCTTTGCATTTTATAATCATGAGACCGGTTTTGAGTGAAGTAAAAGTGAGAAAGAAGAAAGAGTACGTAAAGCACAAACGAATTGAAGAGTTAAAAAACGGAAAAAAGTAGTTAACAGAGAAAGAAATATAATGAAAAAAAAGTGTTTTCGTCGTCTAAGAGGTAAAATTAGTCAATTTAAACGTTTAAATTGTTAATTTAAAAATGCCAAATTTATAATTTAAATTGAATCAATACATAAAAAGTTGAATTTGTATTAAAATAATATTACACTTCCGGTCTTTTTATTCTATAAACGAACTATAATAAAATATTTCAATTAAAGCATAAAATTTTTGTTGTCCTTTAGGGAATGTAAATCTTTGACCTCATTTGAATCCTCATCCTCCTCAAAGGATCTCTCGGAATCAGAAGTGAGTAGTCACGCATCCTTGTCTTTTGTTGTACCTTCTACCGCACCATTACCAATCACTTTAAGTGAGTCATTAAGATCAATGTAATTTGTAAAGTAACATTAATGCAATACAAATTTTTGATTTAAGTATCAAAAATAAAAATATAAATAACTGCACAAGTATTTTACAACTGTTTTCAAGAAAAAATATATACATAAAAATTCTAACCTGCCGTATTTGATAAATCATTTTAGATTCGATAGGCACTTGTTTTGGGCTTGTTCATGGGCAAATATTAATTGTTTATAATCTCGAGAAGTTATGTGTAAAAAACTAGATCTGTGCTCCTAAGTTAAGTTGATCATATTTTCAACATTTGAAAGTTAAAAGTTCTGGAGATTTTCCCATATATACACATAGAGAAATATACACCCGACTCTACTAAAATTTACATTTATTCTACTCAAAATAAAAGTCTATTATATTAGCAGTCATATGCAAATTACAAAAGATTTCTAAAAAATTAGCTATTTTACAATTACATTAAATACTACTGAAATATAGGAGGGACTATAGTAAAAATTAAGCTTTTAAAAAATCATCAATTATATACACTACGAATATTGAAGAAAACATCGTTTCTCAACAAGTTTTAATAACTAAGAAAAGAACTCTCGTTAATTATTACTACCCTTCAAAAGAAAGCACCCACAAATACAATTTCAAGATACTTCTTACGAGAAACAACTGAAATACGATTTAATCATCAAACCGTATACCGGAGTTGTCTCGTAATCATCTCAAGAGTATGAAAAAAGGCGCTCGGAACTTCGCCGATAAAATTCTCTCTCCCCAGGTACAATTAAATTACACCAGACTAGTTTTAATTCCGTTAAGAAACTTTGGCCCGTCTCTATTCGGCGCGGCAGCAGCCAGCCTGTGCTCGTCCACGAGAAAAAGTAAAAAAGAAAAAAAGATCAGCCTCGAAAGTTGGCCTCTCTCCTCGAGTCCAGAAAAACTCGCGCGCGCTACCGAGAAAACATACACACACACACACCCATAGTTGTCCGTCGTTATGTTTAAACATCGCTTAGCGTGAAACTGCACGCGCGAGCGCTTTTTGCGCTGCATGCATACAAGCGCACGGGACAAAATGCATAAGAGCAGGCCTAGGACTTTCGCGAATAGGGCGCGCGTCGTAAAAAGGACCAGAGAAGAGGAGGAGGAGGAGTAGAAGTGGACTTCGTGCGATGGCCTCGCGCGCGCAAACCGGTCTCCCACAGGACATTTCCATGTGAGTGTGTGTGTGTGTGTGTGTGTTGTGTATAAGGCTAGAGGAGACAGCGTGCGCGCCTCGTGTTCCTAACGCGAACTCGTTTTCTTTCTTCTTTACGCTACGCTCGGGTTGCTTTCGTCGTTTTCGCTTATTTTTTTCTTGCAAGTTATCGCGATCTTTCTTTTGCTGCCGCACACACAGCTGAGAGCTTTATGTAATCGTTTAAAATCTATGAACACGCTTTTTCAGGAGAGGATTTGTATAGGCTTTATGGGCGGGTCTGGATTTAATTTTTCAACTGTTTGTTGGGAATATGCATATTGAAGCGCGTAATAGAATTGCGAAAAATATTATTTTTTTTCGACTAAATAATGATTCTTTAATGAAGTATGAATGCACATATGATATGGAATATTATGTACGTCGTTTCGAACTTAACTTTTATAAAGGATTTCTGAAAAAATTGATTCAATTTAATTTAGTAACTTATAAAATATATAACAACACGCGTTAAGTAGAAATGGACATTATGGTAAGACATAACATTCAACTTAAAGCTCGAAGTAACATTTTATTAATGTTTTATTGGACTAAAGTAGCGAGTTTCAAAAATATGAATAAACAAGATCACAATTTCGAAATTCAAAATGAGAAATCTCATATTCACGAAAATTACAAACCAACCACAACTGTCTAAATAACCGACATTGTGCTTTCATTATATCGACGACCATAAAGTTAAAACAAAATATTAGCATGTTTATTACATTTATGTAAACCCAAACCTTTGCATGTATATACAAATAATCAATAGCCTACATTACTCTACATCATTTCTAATGCAGTTGTTTGCAGTTTTCAAAAATAAAACCTTTCTACTTTATGTCATTTTCAACAAAGTTAAAATACACCATCCTAAATAATAGAAATCTAGGTCATAAGATTCGAAACTCTAATCCAAGAACACAGTGAACTGTCAACATATCGATACCAACCCAAGCTTCAACACTCTCCGTCGCAAAAACACGCAGCCATTAACTCCGTATCAGACTCAAGCGGGGCACGCTTGCGCGTATAGCCTTGAAAACCTCGCGAACATAATCTCGCTCTACAAACCTTTTGCCGCGCTCGCCCGTATCTCGGCACTCCGCACCTTTTTCCCCATTATGCCTTGTTGCCGTATCTGCGAACACGCGCCTTCCTCGTATTATGACTCGAGCGCGTCCTTCTTTTTGTCGCCGTATCGCTCAATTTCTCGCCTCTGCAGCGTCCGTAATACCTGCTCGACAAATGAGATGCACGCGAGTCCTTGGAGGAGGAACTCGGAATTCGAGCTGGTAAAGAGGATTTGCGTTGTACGAGGATTTTGGTCTTCTTTTTTTTCTGTTTTGTGAGGAGTGAGGTGGGCGCTTCAGCAGGTATAGTAGAATGTATGGATTGTGACTAATCCGTCGTTTGTGTAGTTGTCAGGCGAGTGTCGAGAGGGAAGCATGCGTTTGTGGACTTAGCCCTCGTTCGTTTGTAACTTAACGTCGGTTTGACATTCTTAATAGGATTATTGGGATTAATTTTCGGGAGTTACGGGTCATGGCCTCCTAATGTGGTTTTTGAATATTTAGTTCTATTTTTAATTTGTTTGGCTAACAAGGAGATGCCACAATCTGCGGGAAGCAATTTTAGCTGAGGCTTCATACCAAAATAATATTATGTTGCAAAGTTATAAATAAATAAAATAAATAATAAAATTTGAGGATTTTCAGCTCTTAAAATTGAGTAGAATTCCATGCATTTTCGGCATTATTTTTGGTTGTTTATATCGTTGAAATAATACGAATTATAACAATTTTAATATTTACATTTTTTCTTACTTTATGCAATATTGTAAAGATTAAAATTGCTATAATTCGTATTATTTCAACGATACACGTTACTGCACATATCTAGTAGGCTTCAAAGTGCTAGATCAACAGTAATCAGCAGCTCAGCTGAATTAAGGATATTAGTTAAAATACTATAAAATAGGTTAATGTAAAACCCTTTTTGAAATTTTGATATATAGTTTTTTTTTCTCTCTCAATTTTTAGACACTATATGCACCAGTGTAAACCCCTTTTTAAAATTTTATTTTTAAAGAATTGATTGGATTTTTATTTTTAATAATTATAAATATTAAGGCACATTATTTTAGGTGTTTAAATGAAACATAGCAACAGCAATGTAAACTTATCGATGTCGTGATAGTAACCACGTGCTCCGTACACGAGGCGGACCCTGAATTTTCACTAATATAAAATCTCGAGTTTGTAATAGGACTCCAAGAGCAAAACAAAGGGGGTCTTTAAACGGACGGTTGCTCGTCCCCACCTTGTATACACACACACTCACACACAAATTTCGTCACATCAATACGAATTTTCCTCTCACTTTCAAATCTTAGCTTCTTTCTTAACTAAGCTCTGCCATTCTGTATTTGTAACTGCACCAAGAGAGATCTTAGTGACCGTCTACAAGTTAACGCAGAAAACATTTAGAAAACAATATCTTAGTAGATTCCCAAGCCATATTCTTTAAAATCCGTATACTTAAGAGTTTTTTATAACATCTTATTTTCCTACTTATACTCAAATTAACAGTAACGACGTAATCAAATATAGAGTTAAACTAACATCATTTCTCAGCATGATTTTAAGCAATAGTGAATAAGTGTAATATAAAAGCATGCTATTTTATAAAGTGTTAGTGCCTCATTGAGAGTGGGAAAAAATCAACCTGACCGTGCACAGACACTCGATGGCTGAATACGTCCAACGGAATTTTCAACCGCGTTGTGTGGGATGCAGCGAGCAGTCTAGATAAGTTACCTACATTTAAGCTTATTATACAATTAATTATTCTTTGACCTGAAGAAGGGTGTAAGAGACACCCGAAACGTTGTAAAAATTTTCATATAAATGAAAACAATTTCGTCTACAATTTGCTGTTAGAAGCAATCATTTAAAATTTAAAATAAAGGTGCGGTGTCTCTGTTGAGTGAATGGGTTACTGTCAAAAATATAGATTTTTATGTTATCAGTTTCGTAGTACATTGCAAAACAGTTTTTAAACATTATATTTTATTAATTAAAAGATGTTTTGCATTATGCGCAAATTAAAAAGTTTAACTTTTTACAGCTATCTTTATTTACTTTTTACCTTATTTCTTTTGCGTATTTTTTAAAGTACGCAATGCAGAGTAGTGGCACTACAGTAGTCGAATACTTTGATTATAATATGAATAATATATAAATACAGAAAATATTAGTACTATATTAATTCGACACTAATTTACTTTATTATTGTAAAATTGTAATTGAAAAAAAAACTAAAAATGTAAGAACGATAGTGACCAACTATTAACTCTAGATGGCCGATTACTGCGGGTCTTTTGGCCCACACCAACGTTAAAAATCAATGAAAATCATGACTACTAAAGCAATTTGAAACTTTATAGTGCACAAAAAAGCAGTTTCATTCGGAATCCGCTATAAAGTTCACAGACATCAATCATTTCCGCAGCCGTGCGACGAGTCATTTTTTTCGAAGCCCTTTAAAACTCCACACCACCCAAAGTACACCGAAACGATCGTTATAACGCTCGTGAAACGCGACTGGAGAGCAAATGAAAAGCCCTCGCGCGCGCGCGAATAAAACTTTTCCTTGCTACCACCTACGTACTTTTTCCTTTTGCAATTCTAAAAAGAAGGCATGTCCCCGTTCAAAAGGAACGATCGCGGGCGTTTAGTAGGCATCGCGGCGCGGCCTTTTCACACGCGAATGATGCGCGAGAACGCGCGCGTGCAACAGCAGTCACGCGTCTTCGTTTATCACTCGCGGATGAACTGTTTTAGCATTTGGGATCTGCATGCACGCACGGATAACTGCGAGAATGGAAAAGCGTGTAGCTCGAATGGAAATTTTTGTAGAGGACGCACACGAATTTTATTCATTCAAATCGAGACGATATTTTATAACGTTCGCGAGAATGTTTTCAAGTTTTATTCTATTGAAGGAAAGTTTGTATTGGATTTCGCTGACTTTAGAAGAATGCATTTATTTACAAATATGTATAGGAAGAGAACATATTTGTTCTTGTCGACATATACAAAAGTAAAAAGTAAATATAGCCCACAGATTAAAAGTTTTGAATTTTTCAGAATAAACTGAAATTAGAAAAGTTAAAAATAAAGTTCCTTTAATAGCGTCACGATCATAACAACCGAATAACAACAACTTTAAGGTTTTATATCTTCTTTACATGGGTTACTTGAAATTTCGAAGCTTTTTTACGAACATCTACATTATAAAATTTAAACGATTTATCCTATCACCGATATTATAATCCTTAAAAGGATATAAGCTTTTCTAATGACTTTAAATTCGAAAAGAGCTTTCTGAAAAACACTATCGACTCTTTTTAAATGATAATATATATAGGCGAATCTTCAATACTCTCCTCAACCTATATTTTAACTCGCACTGCATGCTAATGCAACTAATATTAGTCTAAACAAACTCCGAATATAATAAATGTAATGGTTAAACGTAAAAAATAAAATAAACTCGGAATCAATAGAGCACCTATAGTAGCAATTTCATAGTAAATATTTTATTCGGCTATTCGGAAAACATCATTGACTGAAAATCGTATACGCACGACGGTAATGAAATTGCTTTTAGTAAATATTTTCTTTAGAAACGTGTTACCTACACTTTTCCAAAAATTCATTACTTCCTCATTGATCCTTTCAAATTCATTTTCAATTACTCTAAATACTCGTAGGAACAGACACGACCCCAAATAAGAAAATCTCCTTCTCTTTTTAGATTTATCAAGCGACCATTTCTCCCCTTATCCGCGTTTCGTTCTCCTCCGTTCCCTCCCCAGTCTCTCTTGTCTCTCTCTCTCTCTCTCTCTCTCTCTCTCTCTGTCTCTCTCTATCTATCTCTCTCTCTCTCTCTCTCATCCGCCCTCCGAATTCCCTCTCATACATAAGCACATCTGGGCTTCGCCGGCAGCCGAGAGACGAAAAACGAAATTGGCGATAAGACGTGCGCGGACTACACCGCACACCCCCCACGCGATATATATTCTCCATCTCCTCTCTCTCTCTCTCTCTCTCTCTCTCTCTCTCTCCAGCGGCGCGCGGAGAAAACAAGAAAACGTATATTTAGGCGATATCGACGGCGGCGGCTCGATAAAACGTGTCACCGGCAAAGTCAAGGGTGACTTTCTTCAGGGCGACTTTTGCCTCCGTTTCGCTCACTCGCGCCGCTCTTTCATTCTTTCGCTCCTTCTCTCTCGGTTGGTCCTTTAAAGGGATTAGACGCGGACGCACGCGGGAATCCTAATGCTCGATTTTAACCTTCTTTCGCCTGCTTTCTCCTTTATTCCTCTTCTTTCTCATCTTTCTTCGTCCTCGACAGCGAGAATCAAAGTCGAATCGAAGCCCAATCTGCGAGCTGCCTTCTTTTGTTTCCTGTATTATTGAGGATTTCTTTTTTTCTTTTTCTTTCGATTGCCGTCGCCGCATTGAGCGTGGACATTTGTTGATTCTTTGGAAATGCTAATTCGTTTATATAGGTGGCATACGACGTATTCGACACAGCATTAGATGAAATTTCACCGCGAGTATAAGCCGATGTTTTTCTTTACAAAGTTTTACTACTTATTATAATTTCTTATTCGTTAAGAGAGATTTTATAGATTAAAAGTTTTTATAAATACTGCTATAGGTCAAGAAAAATATGTGCAATCTACTCAATTTGGAGTATAAAAGTGGATTGAATATATGACTGACAATTTGATTAAATGGTTTATCCTACATGATTTACAATCAATTATATCTACATATATAGATACATTAATATATTATATAAAATAATTTCAATTATTTAAGAGAAAAATCTTGTAAGAGTGCAACAGGATTAAATAATGTTTACCTATATGGTAATATGTTGAGCTAGGTTGGAAAAAACTAAGTTATGAAAACGAACACAACTTGCAATCTTTCTTGAATTCATTTTGATCTGAAAGTATTTAATTTTGTACTCAAAATTCAGTTCATAGGAGTATATTTATAAACGACAATTGATCATTTTGATATTGTCGTAAATAAGTATTGTCTGTAAAAAACTTTCCTTTTTAATTGTTGAGCATTAATCTATACAAAATGCATCATTAATGTAAATGAGAATTTTCCACGGTTGATTAAAGTATCTTTATTTGTAAAAATTATCCAAACGAGCATAAACACGCGAATAAAATTTGCCCCCACTTTAAACAATGCATAACGAATCTGAATAATTAATTTTTTTCGTCTTCCCGTTCTTGTTATTCGCACAATATGAAACTGAGTTATTGATGTATATAAACCGTGTACAGCCTAACGAATAATTTCGTCTCGCGTGCATTGAAACGCCGCCGATGCAGAGAGAGGGTCGTAGTGAATACACCTCTCGCCGGCGGGAATTTAAATTACGCATTGTGCCCTCTTTCCCCGCACGGTTGATTAAACCTTTTCAGTATGAAATTTTGGATTAAAAAAGATATATAATACATTGAAATTTCAACGCTCGAATTGGCTCGGATTTCACACTTTTGCGCTAAGGAAAAAAATACATTATAGCTATTCCGTGCTTTATCTTCTTGTATAAGAACCTACATGAAATACAAAAGAATGCTACTTGTTTCTTCGCGTAATGTTGAATGAGCTTCGTTTAACACCTATAAAATTTGCTAACAATTTTATTCCATACTTTATATTCTATTTTACTTATAATATATTCTATATTGATTTACTTTTAAACATTTTTTTCTTTAAACTTTTATCGTATTTATAAAATTGAAAAACACTATTTTCTATAATGAGAATAGTAGAAAATAAAAGTGAGAGAAAAATACTACGTCACACTATTCAATCTTCATATTTGATTTTAGATTACTTACAAGATAGAAAAATAAAGTCATAAAAAAATGTTGTTTATGAGAAACTAGATGTCCACGGTGCTTCGATGACTATCTCGAACGCATAAATCTAGAAACGCATTTTTTACCGCAGCACTCCCGACCACGATAACCTCAACAACGTTTTGACAACCCCACAAAAACTTACCAAACCGTCCGAAATCGCAAAAAAATTTCTCAACCTCCCACGAGCGAGAAAGTAAGAATTCGCGCACCGCGCGCACCCCCATAAATACAGAAAAAATACTGTAGAAAAAAATAGGCGGCAAAAGAATCGTCGTAACTCAAAAACAAGAAAGACACCATAAATTCCCCTTAGCAGTAGGATATTAGAAAGAGAGAACAAGATAGAGACCTGGAACCCCTTCCTCTCAAAACACATTATATATCGCACTCTACTCTCTTCTCCCTCGGTGTTTGGCGCTCGAACAAGGACGCGAAATAAAATAAGGAGGCGTATTATTATATCCCTCGTCTCGCGAAGACGCGATGGTGTAAAGTTACCCCTCGAAGAGTAACGGGCCTCGCGCCCGGCGGCGCGACGCGCCGAGTTACCGATACTATCGTCTCCGCGGCGACGGTGACGACGCCCGAGGTATTTCTCGACGCGCGGGACAACACGCGGCGAGATTCCTCGCCCCGGGACTCGTGTATATGGGCGATTCTCTGAAAACGCGGGAATTCACTGTAATACACTCCGTGGCTATTATTAAAATTTGAGTCTTTTATTTATATTCTTTGTTGAATGGATTTTACTTTTTTAGGAACAATGTAAATTAGAAAATGTAAAATCTCGCGGTCTCTACGAACTATATTGCGATATATTTATGTGTTCATCATTAATTTTAATCTTTTTTTATTCATATTTCGTCTACATAGGTATTTTATGAAATTTACTTAACAAATACTACAGATATAGTATTAAAATATAAATTATTTTTGTTTGCAATAGAAATTTAAATTGTCTAATTTAACTACTAAAGCTTTCGGGATATATCTTTAGTAGAGTCATAGTCACCATAACACGGAGTTTACGCTTTATAGAATCACCTTTTCAATATCTCTTTTGGTCTGTAACGTCTGAAGTTATTTGACATCAGCAAAATTAAGTTATTTTACTCGGTAATTTGTACATTAAAAATAATTAATAGTACTTCCTTCGTGAAACTGGATTCCATTTTCAAACTAGTATAACTAGTTCAAAACCAAAGTCGAAACGCTTTTTTTCCATTTTCTAAGCATTTCGTAATTTAAGTATTTTGAAGTTGTGTAACCTGTTTGTTTACTCCGTGAAATACTAAAAAGTGGGAGAAAACATGTTCCATTGCAACCAAAAAACTAACCATTTATCATAGCCAGAAACTAGTATCTTGCTATCTTTGACAGATGAATTTCTACCAAGCCGTTTATTAGACTTTTTATGATATACAACTTATTTGTTGTCCATTCATAATTAGTCACTAAATTAGGAATTAACTACTGGCAGTATGCTTTTTAAGTCTTTTACCATTGCGTAAAGTTCAAAAGAATAATTAACAGTCTGATAAATCTAATTTGACCATTTAAAGTCCAGATTACAAAACAAATTGAATGAGCAGAGGCAAAAATTTGCATTTTCTCGAAGAATCACCCATATACTCGCCGCAGCTGGTGAACGAAAGCGAGACCGGCGAACAAATGGAACGAAGGGAAAAAGGAACGCAAAGAAGATGCGCCGGCGGAGAAAACGGATACCGCGGGGAATGAAGGGGGAGTGGCTGCTGCACGCTGACTGTTTGAAGAGAGTGGATGAGGCGTACGGAAGAAGGTGGAAGGAAAAACGCCGATGAAAGGAGGAGGCGGAGAGGACGGAGAGAAAATGTAACAATGAGATAGAAAAAGGGTAAGGGTAAACAATGGGAAAGTGAGCAAGACGATGGGAAAACGAAGTAAAAGACACTGATAGAGAATGGAGAGAGATGACAAGAGAGCGAGGGATTGAGACAAACAAAAGGTAAATAAATAGGGTGCATCTATGTTTGTATCATTTAAGATGCTACGAAGATTTAGATGATATGCGAATTATTCATTGGTCTAATAGTTTACCTATGAATAATAATCAATAATGGAATTATATAGGCAAATCTTAGGAACCGTCACCTTTAGTGTTATTTAAAATTTTGTGTTTCTAAAGGTTACCATTTGCCGGTTTCTTGACAAAGTACCTACCAGAGATTAATTAATTTATTTTTATAAAACTTTATCTTCGACCTTGGTCTTAATTATGATCGACACTTAGTTAAAATTAGAGTATTTTTCTTTACTTTGCTGAGTTTCTGGTCTATCTAAAAAGCATATCATGTTTTCAATCATTACAAAAAGGCAAAGCGTATTTGATATACTAAAAATAACCACATACGCCGTTACTTATTCAATCCTGTACCAGACAGATTGGATTAATCAATAACAGAAGTTTTTAATCTCATTTCTTTTGAAAATGCAAAAATGGAAGGCAATCACTAAGAGTAAATTTTTATTGCTTAACAATTGAAAGTATTGCAACATTGAGCAAGAGCTTAAATCGTTGTTTTCCGTCTAAAATATATGCTTTAATTTTTTGATATATTAAAAACACATACTGTGTTTACTACACATATCAAAATGTCACTAAAATAAATAAAAAGACCCTCATTTTGATATGAGCATTGATAAATTTACTTCTTTAAGTTCTGGTAAAAGTGTGTAAATTGCAAGACATAACTAGCACTAGTGACGAATACTAATAAAGAGAAAGATGAGACAGGCAGAGAAGTTAAAGAGATAATGAAGATGAATAAAAATGAAGACTGAAAAAAAAGAAAAAGTACGGTGAAAAGTCTGAAAGAAGTGCGAGACAAGAGATACAAAATGTACGTATACTGTCGAGATGTACATGGGCAAAAGGAAAGGGTCGAGCGAAACTTTAAGACGATCATAAATATCATGACGCCGTAAGGTGACAGGAATCTCTTCTTCTCTATCTTGCTATTTTCGCAGATAGTATGCGTAGACGCGTAATGTAGATGTATGAGCGTACACGAGTTTAACGAGTCTGCATCTATATGTTAAACATAGACCAGGCTGAGATACGTTATATACTTTAATGACTCTTTGTAGGAATAGAAAAAGCTTTTACAAGGTGCGTATCGATGTCGGCCAAAGAAATTAGTTTATGCTAGTTGAAAAATATTGGAGCGTGAAACGATATACTGATTGAAAACCGGATGCATTGACAATTTTTCAGTACTTTACTGCCAGTTCCAATTGCTTCATAAATTTTTACTGTCGTAAATATAATTCATTTTAACTGTGACTAGACTAGTTCTGTTACAAATTTGCTATTTAAAACTACAAAGAAACTACAAACACATATTCACTGTTCATATTTTATGGAGTAAATTCGCTTATGCCTTTTTCGCGATATTTTTCCTTCCAAAAAAGGAAGCCGAAGGCATCCCTTACGAAAATATTGACAGCGCTTAAAAGTGCACCGGTTTATTATCGCGTTCTCTTATTCCTATCGGAACTCGTGAGTTCGCGCAAAAAAACATCCTAGCGAATAGACACTGCGCGAGGAGGAGGGAAGAGGACACAAAAAAAGACAGTCATGATAACCAGCATTTGCACGGCCACTGAGAGAGAACTTAACCGTGTTTTTATGGTTATGGAAACCAGCGAGATGCGATAGCTAACGCCGTTTTTATCTGCGCACCGCGAGTAGAAGAGAAAAAAAGAGAAGCTGCAACGCGCCCTCCCAAAAAAAGAGAACCAACGTGGAATCCTCGCGAGAGCCAAAGAGAAAGAGAAGATAGCATTAAAGTACGTATACACTCGCCTCTTTGCCCCGTACTTTTTTTCGCGATACAGGTTCACATTTATAGACGCTATACCTATATACGTGTACATATATATGCTTACGCGAAACACGAATTCCCTTACTCCAGTATGTACTATATATGTATAGATACCCACGCAGCAGTCAGCGAGTGCTGCTGCAAGCTCGAGAGCGCAAATCTATATACATCTATATATACACGATGTAAAGACTGGCGTACACGTGGAAAACGACGTCTCTCTTCTCGGATCTCCTCTCACGAAATACAAGATCCTTTACTTCGATGCTCGGAAGCTCGATATTGTCGTCGTCTACGACGCGCTCTTGTACCTATACGCACATCTCTCTCTCTCTCTCTCTTCTTTTTTATGTCTCATATTTTATATGCTCATGTCGCGTGTACGTGTGCATCTGCAGCAACAGAAGAAGCGTTTCAGGGATGAAGTTTATGGTCGTATGTATGTGTGCGTGTGTGTGTGGGTGGGACGACGACTGCACACAGCTTAGTCATCGGATTTTGTCGTGGAGAAAAATACTCGTGCCGTGATTTCGTTCCGTCGCTGCTGCTGCTGTGCTGCTCGGCGGGCGAAAATTTCGAGGCGCCGCACGTTCGTAATGGAAGCGCGCTATGATTCCAAACTTGAAATGTATTGTTTTCGAATTTCGCTAGCTGCTGCACGGTCGGACGTGCATTGTGCA